>JASAOG010000162.1:1342500-1652258 GCA_030265305.1 Biomphalaria pfeifferi | reverse complement strand
TCCTCAGTCCAACAAATACAACTAACAGAACGAGACTAGCTAAAATCGGACACTGAATGAAAATAGCCTCACATTAAATACAAAACATCCTTTGGCCATTACAGTTTTGTTTTTTCACATTGAATTAATTTTGTTTTTGGTTTTTGTATAAAGCTTGTTCCTCAATGGGCAAGATATTTAAAGGGAGGTCATCGAATGTCCATTGAAATAAACAATGGACACTTAAAATTACATTTCATTTCGCTTCTTTTTTCCTTTTATTCTTCTAACAAGCAAGAAATTATTTTGTTGCATCAGATCCGCAGTGAACTTCATTTGAAAATAAAAAAAAAACGGATTCAATGTTATTGAAAACACATACACGCGCCTGAGCCAGCCAGGAAAACCAGTGGACTAGGCAGAATTGAGGTCATTGGTTAATATGCATGAACTGAATGCATGACGCGTAGGATGTAATCATCTTCTTTTCTGAAGTAACGTCTGTATCATATAAGACAAGATAAGATAAGATAAGATTGTAATAAACAGACCCAAATTAGAGTTGACGTAGACCACTGTTGAGATAAACCTTTATAGATCCTTGTGTGAAGAAATGCAAAATACAGCAAATTACTTTTAGCGAATCAACGTAAACCGTTAATTGAAGCCTTTATTTACATGTATTGTCTACATAACAAAAAAAAAACAATAAAAAAAAAAATATTTTGAAGCCTATCGGAGGGTTCTAGGTCTATTTTGGACACAAATAAGTTGGAATGAAATCTGTCTAGCCTTGATCTTCACAGAGTTAGAATTAAGAGTCTAATTTAATTTGTACTTTTAAATTCGTTCTGTAGTTATGTCACGAGAAAAAACGAGACTTGTGTAAATAAACACATTAATTGAATGCTGCCTCTGTGAGCTTGTGGACTTCCTAATGGAATTGAATGTACATTTAGAGCTAGAAGGAGTGTCTCACAGACAGCAAAAACAAAATGTTGAAAAACACAATGCACAAAAACACACATTCTTTTTTTTTTTTTTGTGTCGCTCCAATCAAACTGACTTGATCACAATGTCCTGAAAGCCACCCCCCTCCCCAGGGACATTCTCCAACCAATATTTGATTTAAAAGAAAATTCTAGAAGTTAAAATTATGAAAGCTAATTGTGTCGAGAACAAGGTGAAGGAGTTAGAAGCTCTCAGCCTCCTAAACCAAAGTTTATTTAGTTCGAATCCCAGTAACAGTATTTTATTTAATTAGACCATTTTGGGGGCACAAATGTTGACCTAGGCATATCGAGTTCGAATACCGACGAAAATTGTGACCTGCAATTTCAGTATTTCTATGACGCCCCTGATTCCACCCAACTCTGCGTCATATTAGTTGGGGAATGAAATGTCGATTTATCGTTGTCGACCCTGGGAAGGATACCCATTTATCTATCACGAGGTCTGAAAGAGGAGCTTAATTTTGCTTTACTTGACCTCTACTGCGCTCCCTAGTCAAGGTAACTTTTTTTATGATTGCGAATCTTGAACGCTGAATACAGATCTCGAGAGGAGGATCCTAGCAATGGAATTGAGATGCTACAGGAAGAACCCACGAATCACATATTAAGACCGCATCTCAAACGAAGAGATTAGAAACAAGGTTTAATACAACAATCGGAACCCACGATGACCTGCTTACTACTAAAAAGCAAACTTTATGGCCATATTGCAAGGTCTATTAAGGGCTCGCATAGACCTTTTTTCAGGGAACAGTACCAGGAAAAAAAAGACGCAGAGAAAGCGATGGGAAGACAACATAAAAGAATGGATGGGCCTGACATTGAAAAAAAGTCTAATCCAAGGCAAAAGACAGGAATGGAGAAGGACGGTCAATAGATCATGTGTAGTGCCCCAATGGTCCAACAGACTAAGTGATGGGTGAAGGAAGTAAAAGCTGAAAGATGATTAGAGGTTTTAGGCTTTGGGAAATACAAATTGGTATTGTTGGCGTGGGGAGTAGGTTTGAGTCTCGATCCAGTACTCTAAAGTACACACTATGCATTTTACCATTAGTCATTAATAATCCTTTACTTAATGTTTTATAGTTTGTGTGTATAGTGTCTAAGTCTAATGCAACATTACATAGCATTAATATCAGATAAGAAGCAAGGTGATCCAATATACGGATGTTTCCATTAAAGAACTCAACCCCATAAATGTATAGCAGTTCCTATATAAAGTTTTGTCTTCGATACCGAAGATTTAAGGGGAATCCAGTATTTTCACGTGAATACGCAGCCCCAGCTGCGACCTACAAACTTTACTACATACAGCGCAGACATAATCATTGCCCGCCTGAGGCCGATTTGGATTCTCTTTTTACCATCTACAGTGAATTTTCTTTTGGTCTCAAATGTGTATGAGACGACCTTTGTAAGTAATCTCGAGCTGTATCTTTCTGAACCCGCCTGAAACCAGGTGCTCTCTTCTATGTGACATTAGTGTCTATGCTGGTCTTTAAAGAGTTCTTTGGGGTACCTTTAGTACGTCGACCAAGTTTTCAGCTCAACAAAAAAAATGCCTAAAAGTACTCTAAACTCCCTTTGTCAGCTTTTTTTTTATCTAACTTTCTATCCATCCATTCATCCAACCATCTATTTATCTATCTTAAACTACCATGCACTACAGCAAAACGAAAGATGACTAGTCACATGGTAACACATTTTGGGGCACTTGTTAAAGCGGGTTAATCTGGATATCCTAATTGCGTATTAAATTTCTAAGTAGTTTTACCTGAAAATATCACGTGGGACCCTAGGCACGATGTCAGAAGTCTAATTAGCTTTAACTCTCATTTTTCCGCCGCTATTAACATCTGATCAGCCCATTAACTGATGTGGAAAGGCGATTATCTCTGAACAAATTGTTCCTTTGAAATATCTATTTGTAGACAACCAGCTAAACCCAAGGGACCTCAAATAAAATTAACAATTAGTCTACCGAGCTGTGGAGTAAATAGCGCTAGTCCTTTGGTCCTAGCGTGGTCTGAGCCCCGAGCAAACAGGGAGCGATGCTTGGACAGGGACAGAAATAGAAACTGTGTCAAATGGGATATTTACTAGTCTAAAAATAGAACTCCTTGCCTGTGATGATTCACTAAAAAACACGAGAAGTTTAGGGCTATTTTAAGGAAATGACCGTGAAGTTGTTAGTTTGTGTAAACTCGCGTGCTTTGGTTTGGGAGTTGATTTAGATGTAGGACAACTTTGTTGACTGTTTTGGGGGATGATTTCACGTGCTAGCGTGAGTGTATCAAGGGTATCTACGTCAACGAGACCCCATGTTTGTGTACAGATTGATGAGTAAACGATAGAAATAGTATTGGAGTCAATAGACCCTCACGCGACAGATGAGAACAACACAAATGTATGCAACATGGAAAATTAAATAAAAAATAGTTTTAAAATTTGAAATAGATTTGATTTAAATACCAGAAAGAAAAGAAGAAAAAACAAGTTTTGTTCCTTCAGCCTTAAATAAAGTAAGCAATGAAAGGGATATTTTCAGATTTTTTAGTTATAAAATATATAATTTACATTTTAAACTTATCGTAAAATCGACAGCCAAATGTGAGCGTTAACATTACCCTAGTACACTTAATAAACAAGTATTGCAAAAAAAGATTACTTTTTTTTTATACAAAGCTTATCTTTGTGATAGTTTCATGTCTTTTCAGGTTTAAGGAATAAGTGTGCAAAGTTTTAACTTAATCAGAGAATGGGAGAAAAAAACAGGTTCAAAACATTTTTACCCGACGGACAGACAGACTTGTACAGGATTTGTACCAGACAGACAGAGTAGGTTGATATAAGTTTTGAGAGCTGAGATTTACAATATTCCTTTATGGCGATGTGTCCTTGCACTCATTGATTAGGCATGATTTAAATAATCGACCGGTCTAACGTAAAGTTTAAAGTTTTATTTCTCTCTTTGCTTATTTCGACTCTCTTATCTTTATGTTCATAACATATAGAAAAAGAGAGGTAAATATTAAATTATTAAGATGTATATCAGTAATTGTACGGTTCATTCCCTTATATTTGTATGGGTGTGTGACGGCCTCATAATAAAGAGATCGATTAATCAAAGTCCCCAGCCTTTGCGACTTCAATATGGGCATAACTTTAGATAGTGCCAAATAGCATTGGATCACAGGTCGGTTATGGCCCTCGGGCCGTTGTTTGGGTAACACTATATTTGAGCTCGCCAACAGTTTACATAGTATAGATATCCAGTTGGTGTGTTAGGTCTTTGTTTTTTAAAAATCATACGAGTTTCTAAGTAATATGCTTAGGCTATAGACTTGAGACGTTCGATCAAAAGAGAAGATAATTACGTCCTACGTGTAGCCAAGTGTCAATATAATCCTGCATGTTAATTAGACACTGAAACACTGCTAAGCATTGTTTTTTTTCTGTCTGATTCAGGCAACCCGGTCCATGCTCTAATGCTTATACGAATAATATACGCAGGAGATAGAATTTACTTGCTCGGCTTATTACGAAAAACAAGACGGCATTCTGCTACTGATCACTTGCGTACCCTTCATTGGACTGCAAGAATCGACAACAAGGTGGCCACACGTTGTCATCAGTGCATCTACGACAAAGAAGAACCCTTGTACTTAATTAAACTGACCACTCCATACCCTTAGGGATCCCTGTGTTCCATGGACACAACGCTACAAGCCGTGCCACGTTTCTCTCTCATAGGTTACGGTTTGTGTGCTTTTTTTTCAGGGCATGGGCCTGGACCTCGCTCCTCATCGATCTTAGGCAAGCTTCACTACATTCAAGAAGAACATTAATTATCTGTTCAAAACGTATTTACATTAAATTGTCATTTTTACCCTTGAGCTAATGTTGTGTTAATACATTACATTTGTTATACATTTAGTTGTTATTTTTATATGAGAACTAAAGGAAGACCAATGCAGAATTTGATTTTAATCAGTCTAAAATCTTTGTGCTTTGAGCATTGATTCAAGTCCATATAATATATATATATATATATATATATATATATATATATATATATATATATATATATATATATATATATGAATCATTTAAAGATAGTGCATCAAAAGGGGCTTAACAAAGTTGAAGCTGTGGCACTCCATAGTTCTTAAGTAAGATCAATATTTTCTTTTCTTTATCTCTACCGTTGTGTTTGGAGCTTGTACGATTTTTACATCTATTTTTAACCAGGACATCTTTAAATAGAACATATGATTGAACTATTGGTGTTATGACGCATTAAAATAGACGAATATAGAACTAACCTAGAACAAATATAGACTAATACGGAAATAAGGAGGTTTAGCTATTGTGTCAGGTTTTTTAAACATATGATACATTTTATTTTTGAAGATGCCAAGATTTGTGCGGTGTAATATCATATTTGGATGTGTTTCATTTTATTTTATTTACGAATGTTTTAAAACAGGTTGACGCTCATGAACGTAATTTGAAGCTGTCATCTGCTGGCGAAACAATAGACTTAAAATAGACCTGACATTCGAAGTTGTACTTGTCAGAATCAGTCGACAAAAATATCTGACACAATAAAAAAAAATTAATTAAATCAACAATACCTTGCTATAAATGTAAAGTCTTGGAATTTTTCCTTCATTTAAAGTGATGATATTAACTCCTTGGAATGTAAACGTTGACTTTGAGTGTTACAAATTTAAAGACTGTAGCTCTATGAAGACCCCTCCATAGGAAAGGAAATAAAAGGAACATATTACGTTGGGGCAGGTCACCTTGAAAGAATGTCAGAGAACAGAGGAGCTAAGATTGTTCACAGGAAGAAACAAAAGGCAATCGTCCCAAAGGCAGACCACGAACACGGTGGCTTGATGATGTAGAGGCAGATCTACAACAGCTAAAAGTCAGGGCATGGAGACGCAAAGCCCAGGACAGATCAAAATGGAAAGATGTGCTAAAGCAGGCCAAGGCCCTCCACAGGATAGATCAGAATGGAAAGATGTGCTAGAGCAGGCCAGGATCATCCACAGGATAGATCAGAATGGAAAGATGTGCTAGAGCAGGCCAGGACCCTCCACAGGACAGATCAAAATGGAAAGATGTGCTAGAGCAGGCCAGGACCCTACACAGGACAGATCAGAATGGAAAGATGTGCTAGAGCAGGCCAGGACCCTACACAGGACAGATCAGAATGGAAAGATGTGCTAGAGCAGGCCAGGACCCTCCACAGGATAGATCAGAATGGAAAGATGTGCTAGAGCAGGCCAGGACCCTCCACAGGGCAGATCAGAATGGAAAGATGTGCTAAAGCAGGCAAGACACCTCCATGGGTTGTAGTGCTACTGGTATGGATGATTGTCCAACCTCTAATCCCTCATTTTTTCCTGAGCAAGATGACTGACAGATACACGATTAGGGGAGCTGAATTGGATGTTCATCTTTTTGCCATATTGTAGTCAAAACTGCAAGGGGCCTGGTGCTTACCGTCCGCAAGAAGCCCAGGTCTTAACTCGAGGGTTCTCACGAGTTTGCTGCTTAAAAGATTATGAAGCAGAGTTATCTTTATGCGGAGCTTTAGAGGATCGATCACATTACACATGTGATAATCAATAATAATTTTAAAAATCAAATTAGTGATATCCTACCTACGGCCTGTAGACCATATTGTGTTCCTGCAATTCGTCCCATCGAAACTTAAGCCCTAAGTGAAGCCGCAAAGACTCATTTTTATCGCGACCTGTAATAGCGTTTTGCAAATTTATATTGCCCAGGTAAAAAAAGGTATGGTACTACTGATCTAGCTCTATGAGCATTTTCCTATTCAACAAAAATGTATAAACCAATTTCAGTTATGAAACTCACGAGGGTAAACACGGGAATAGAGCGTGGGGCCATTTTGCTTACAGAACTTAAGGAGGCCACGTTTCATTAGCCACCCCCTAAACACAACTTTTGTTAGAAGTCATAACAGTCTGTTAACTAAAAAGATCCAGCCATTTTTCCTTAAACAAATTGAAGATTTTAAATGGGTTTTTAAACACATTTTTCACTGTCTGAATTCCTTACTGACCGAATTTTTTTTTTTTTTTGAAGTATGACACCGGAAATACATGATATGTTGACGTCATTTTTTTAGAATCAGTAAGGCTTCAAGAAAAAGTAAGGTTACATCTAGTTCTAGATCTAGTTCTCTTTAGCAACTCTTTCCCCCAACCAATAATGGGTCAATGGCCTACAGTGATGATGAAATCTGGCCACTTGAGCTCCACAACTTGCACTCGCGCCACACATTCTATAATTAGCTCAACAATTGGATGTTAAAGGGCAATAACTTCCGAGATTAATATTTGTAAATTTTGCCGTCGGTCAAACCGAAGTGACCACAGGCAATGCATGTTAAAATTAGGACATGATTTGTTATTTGTGTCAAGCAAAGGAGGCAATGAACCTTCAAACAGCTCAAAAGGATAAGAGAATACTAAAGTTTTTCTTTTTTTATCGAAGTAAAGAAAAAAGATATTCTTCATTGATGAACATGCATGTCACAAGTGCATTGCAATATGATCAAGTACAATGAAATACCAATATTGTATGTTACGCTCACCTGTGTTTAAACATATTTTTAAAAAATAAATTCCGTCACCTTTCTATATTTTTAAATATGCAAAGAGTAGAAATAACATAAGAATTAGTGATAAAATGCATATTACGTTTTGTATTCCCTAATATAAGCTTGTAGAGACTCTCCAGCTCTGCATTGAAGATGTTAGTTTACCAGTAAAGCTGTTAAAATACTCCTTTATGGGCAGTTCGACAAGGCATCTTTTTGGGTGTCTTAACAAGAGATATGAAGATAAAACCGCTAATTACTGCCATTTATCTAAAAATGACAAATTAAAACTTCCTTGAGAATGGGAAGTGGGAGTTAAAACGTGAGAAAACGTAATAATGGGAAACCATACATAAATCCATATATACATCCCCATCTCTCAGTAAGTAACATTTATTTCTCTTATTTCGGTATCTATCTTTGTAATAAAGCATCAACAATTGTTTAACTAATTGATTAAATTTTTTTTTGTTGATTTAAGAAAAATTGTGCTAAGTTTAAACTTGATCCGAGAATGTGAAATGGGAGAAAAAAAAACATAAAACTTTTTACTAGACAGACAGACAGACAGACAGACAGGGTGAGTTGATATAAATTGCCCTTGTAAAAAGAATCGCAGAAGCAATTAAGCCCTACCTACCCGTGCTATGAGTATACCCGGCTTTCCAAAGCAAAAATCAGTAACACAATCATCGAAGAGCTTATACGAAACAAAGAGCTAAAGAGGATTTTTTCACACTCTGAAAAATTTATTTTTTAAAAATATGTAGCTTATACGAGCTTATACGAAACAAAGAGCTAAAGATGATTTTTTCACACTCTGAAAAATTTATTTTTTAAAAATAAGTTTAAACACAGGTGAGCGTAACATACAATATTGGTATTTCATTGTACTTGATCATACCCGGCTTTCCAAAGCAAAAATCAGTAACACAATCATCGAAGAGCTTATACGAAACAAAGAGCTAAAGATGATTTTTTCACACTCTGCAAGGAACAACTGTAGTGGTGCACTTTGGAATCGTTTCCAGTTATTGGGTATAAAAAAAATGCTTTTATGTACAGATTTAATGCAAAGGGAAAATTATAGTGACAATAAGTTTAATGGATGACTGTAATTTAATTTAGTCTTTTAAACGGGAATCGTTTTTTTTTAAAACTTTAAAATTATTGCAAGTGACTTTTAAGTTTTCAGTCTAGAGCATATCTGGTAATTCCACAGTTGCAAGTTTTCTTCCATCACAGTTTATTTTGGCATTTTTTGTTTAATTCCCCCCCCCCCCCCCCCCCCCCCCCCCATTATTCCCAACAAAGGAAACTGGATCTAGTGATTTTATCATGTCATATTGTTTCTGCTAAAAAAAAAATAAAAAAAATAAAACTAGTTTAATTATCAGAAAAATCCAAAACTATGTAATGAAAATAATGTGGTCAGTTCAACTTGAGAGGATTATTAACTCTTTCTCTCGTAATTGACGATGCCAACGTTGAATTGATTCCCATTAATCTAAATTGGTTTTTGGGTTTATAAACTTTAATTTGATTTGTGTTATAAAAAAAAAAAAGCATGCATTCTGCTATAATTCAATACCAACTATAACATTTTCTGATAACAAACAAAAGAGTTATAGAAGATTAATCATAACAGGATAGTGAAATACAAAAGGGTAAAACGAATAATACTATCGGAACGAGAAAATTAATTACGGAGAGAAAGAGTTAAGACACCCGCTCTGTAAAACTGTTTAAAGATGAACTAGTATCTACCTCTAGCACTTGGAGTTATTGAGGGGTCCAGTATAAGCGTTGCATTGCTTTAAAATTAACATATATTTTCCACCCAATATTATAAAATAAAGGTGCAGAGGATGTAAGAATTATTCTGCTTCTATGGCCGACGGTTAACGAGTGAGTCGTGTGGCCAGCACAAAGAC
Source organism: Biomphalaria pfeifferi (assembly GCA_030265305.1). NCBI lineage: Eukaryota > Metazoa > Mollusca > Gastropoda > Planorbidae > Biomphalaria > Biomphalaria pfeifferi. Next base: position 1,642,689 of record JASAOG010000162.1, on the reverse strand, counting down.
CAACCGCCTTTACTTGACCACTGTATATCAGGTACCCATTAGAGCTGGATGGGTCCAATAACGTCTAAAATAAATTCTAAAGCTAGAATTTCCAGTTTTCTTTAGATTTCAACTCCTGACAACTCCTGGTTTGCAAGTGAAGGGCTTTGCAACTCGGTCACCAGAGCCCACATCTATTATAAAATAAAAATAAATAATAATTTAGCTCTTTAGCTCACGGTAAGAGTTTTGAGAGGAACGGACATTTACATACTGACTTAAAAAAAAAAAAGGATGACAGAAAATGAAGCAAAAAATGTATATAAGACTGAATGGAGAATAAAGAGAAATGGGGTTAATGTTGGGTATTAAACCTAGATCTATGTTTTAATTGTGGCGCTCCTTTTGTAGAATTGCAGTATTTGTACTATCAGTATTTGATATAATTCTTCTCTCCAAACAACTTTTAGTCCTCTCTCTCTCTCTCTCTCTCTAGGGCCGGCCTTGGGCCACTGCCATCGATGCGGTCGCACTAATTCTAAATCTCCTGAAAACTCACGAAAACCTCCAGGAAAAATAGACACATTTATCGTTTTGGTGTGTCATTTAATATGGAAAACGCCAATGCAACGCGCGATATAGAAAGTCACTGTCAGCTTTTTTTTTTCACCCTTATAGTCGCTGGTATATATATATATATAGATTTAAATCTATCTCGATAAAATGCAAAGACAAATTTAATTTCTAGTTAAAAAAATCCTAGTTTTCACTTATTATCCATAACCATTCACAGACTTGGTAACGCGCAATCCGTTTCGCAATAGTTAGGGTCGGCCCTGTCTCTATCTCGCTCTCTCCTCTCTATCTCTCTCCTCTCTCTGTATCTCTCTCCTCTCTCTCTCTCTATCTCTCTCTCTCCTCTCTATCTCTCTCCTCTCTCTGTATCTCTCTCCTCTCTCTCTCTCTCTCTCTCTCCTCTCTCTCTATCTCTCTCTCCTCTCCCTTCTGTCTATCTCTCTTTCCTCTCTCTCTCTCCTCTCTCTCTATCTCTCTCTCCTCTCCCTTCTGTCTATCTCTCTTTCCTCTCTCTCTCTCCTCTCTTTCTCTATCTCTCTCTTTCCCTTCTCTCCATCTCTCTCTATCCTCTCTCTCTCTATCTCTCTATCTATCCCTTTCTCTCCTCTCTCTTTATCTCTCTATCTCTCTCTCCTCTCTCTTTATCTCTCTATCTCTCTCTCCTCTCTCTCTATCTCTCTTTCCCTTCTCTCTATCTCTCTTTATATCTCTATCTCTCTACCTATCTCTTTCTCTCCTCTCTCTTTCCCTTCTCTCCATCTCTCTCTCTCCTCTCTCTCTATCTCTCTCCTCTCTCTCTCTCTCTCCTCTCTCTCTCACTCCGCTTTTCCTTGTCCCCTTTTTCTACAGACGGTGTCCATTTCTCAACATCTGTTTTTATATATTAAACATTCTCAAAACTTACACATCAGTTATTTATATTTCTCGAATTTCTCACAATTTCCATTTCTCAAACTCATATTTTCACCAAATTGTGACATAACATGCCTTCGCTACTTTCTATAATTTTTCTCTATTTTCCCACAATTTTCCACAACTCCCTTCCTACCTGGCCAACATCCCCACACCACGAATGGGTGGCTACCTGGTCGTGCGTTACGCCTTCTCGAATGTCGCCCCTAAGGTCCCAGGTTCGAACCCTACCCGACACAATCTCCTTCCGTCTTACGGCAGGTTCGGGCTACGTTGTATTACTTTTCAATATGTCAAAGAAAAACTATCCCTGGCGTAGCTAGGGTCGGGGTAGGGGGTCCAAATTTTAACACCCACCCGTTATTTTTTTACATTAAATATTAAGTCAATGCCATGCTATCTTGCTAATCATGTTGTTATGTAAATAAGTGACCATTTTGCACGTATGCCACACGTTAGACTTATTTATTTATTAAGTACATCGTCTCATGTGATGATGTCGAATGTCAAAATGCACGGGTCCCTAAAGAGGCCAACCCCCCCACCCCTCTGGGCCGTAAATTCCTTGCTACGACACTAAAATTATCTACTGATTTAAAAAAAAAAAAGATATTTTTAGAAATGCTGTTGAAATGAACACAAACTAATGACAAAAGTGCTGGGTTAAAGTAAAAATAAAAATTGCCCACTTTGGCGATTTAATTTTTGTCCTACATTATTTTGATTCGAATAACAATTAAAACAACTAACCTAGCTCTCTGATTCGTAACTGCTTGACTAATTGTGCTAAGTGCTAAGAGCTGAATGCTAAGTGCCAGGAGCTAACAAAACAAAGCCAGCGAGACACTGAGTTGAATGTGAAGTAACAGGAGCACTCATTCAACGAAATAATGTGACAATAATTGTTAGCAAAAAAATAAAAATAAAATAAATATCGGTTGCCAAGACAACAGGGCGAAACACTCACTTGTATTCCTTTTATGGCTATTTATTTGAAACCTTAATACACAACTGTTACAGTTTTCGTTTCAGAACTTAATTTAACTCTTTCTCTCCTAACTGACGATACCAACGTTGATTCCACCAGAATTTGGTAAATAATTACGGAGAGAAAGAGTTAATGCATAGAAATGAATGACTCTATCTTAACCTAATACATTTATATAGAGGAGAACTTCTACCCCATTAGGACATTAAATTTGAATTGAAAATTAATCTTGTGAGGGAAAGGTCTTTAATTGTTTACTAACTCCTTTGTCCGACATCAGTCGTAGAACGACAAATGAATCTCTATTGGGATTGTCAGGACTTAAAACATATACATATTAATATGTAATAATAATAATGTACTATTGTGTCACTAGCTCGCATCTAGAATGTCATAATTGTCAATACATCTAGTTTTTTAATAGATTGATAGTCAGAGACAGGAAGAACGATATACGGACAGAGAGACAAATTGATAGATTAGATAGATAGATAGATAGATAGATAGATAGATAGATAGATAGATAGATAGATAGATAGATAGATGGATGGATGGATGGATAGATAGATAGATAGATAACGTCTTTACTACTTCAAAGTAGCATGGGAAGCGTGGTCGAGAGGCTAAGTGCGCTACCTAGAAGGGGGCCCGAGGTTCGACTCCCGACTCAGGCAGAGTTGTGTTTACAAACTCCTAGATACCCCTTTCTCCCCCCCCCCCCCCCCCACTGGTCCACTAATGAGATTGGACCAAAGCGCTCTGAGCATGCTGTAAGCGTGAAAGTAGCACTATATAAAAGCCATAATAATAATAATTTTCAAAAGTCTACATCAATGTATATGTTCATCTCCCCTCTCCCCATATTACCGGACCTCTCGAACAGCTGATTTGTCAAACATTATTTTCTTTTTTTAATATTGCTGATCGGCAAGTTGAAGTCGAGTCCATAGGTCTACAAGGACAATGCCGGGTCGGCTCTATGTGGGTGACCAGGCGTCATTGACTAAGCAGAGGCTCTGACCTGCCCCCCGCTGCGGTCACATGTTCCCAAGTGTGTGTACTCTTGAACGTCAGGTGAGCTAGAGGAATGATTGACAGCTCCGGAGGAATGCTTTCACAGGTCATTAGTCAGCAAAGTTAAATGCAACATAGTTTGTTATCCAAGGCTATTCCCCTTGGCCTTGACACGACCCAGGTAATTCAAGAGACAATATTTGTATTAAAAGCAATGTTCTAATAATTGTAATTGAAATATGCATACTTGGCGGTTATTGACCATACCACTACAAAAAAAAAAAAGCAAAGTACTAAAAAATCCTTTCCTTTAAAAAAAAAGCAACGTACAGGTTATTTTCCTTATTCGATATCAACCAAAATAATAAATTACCAATAATGTATAATTGATAATTCACTTGATCGGTGAATGCGTGAGGAAGGAGTAGCGTAAATGGTAATTTAATGGAACTAAACCAAGCGTTTCCCATTCTCGGATCAAGTTGAAGCTTTAGATAAGATGAATTAAAAAAACAACAACAATTAACTAATTAATTTGTGGTAATAAATTTGTTTAGTTTGATATAGAGAAGGGAAATAAATCATACAGTATTGATACATGGTTGTAAATGTGCGGTTCTTTCACTTATATAAGCTTTTTTTTTTTTTTTTTTCCTTTTTTATATTTAGCTTGTTTAAGAACCCCAACCTTTCATTTTTGAACTACTGCTTTGTATATAGCAAGTATGTCTCCTAGTTACGTTAGTTGCATACTGCCAAATAAACTCGACATTGAATTGTACAAAACTTGGTCAACGAATCCATGTTTATTTTCATTAGTTCTTTCTTCTGTATCAAGATCAAACATTGACAAGAGCGTTTGTATTCCTTGCTATGTCTGGGCTTGGGATCGATCTTATGTAAGTGTCTCTCTCTGCTGGTGCTTAATCCAAGGATTAACTTGTCGACAAAATTGAATACTCTCAGAGGATTAATCCCCTTTCTTTTATTTTCCACATAACAAAAATCATCGGCGGTTCTAGTTAATCCCACCCCATTTTATTTTCCAGCGGCGGCTCTAGACGTAAAAAAAAAATATTTTTTTTGGCTCATCTATAAAAGTGTAATAATTAGAAAGCAAATCGATTCTGCTATGAGTAAAATAAGTTTTTAAGATAGTAAAATAGGTTTTCTAGATAGTGAAATAGGTCTTCTAGATAAGGAAATAGATCTTATAGAAAGAGAAATAGGTCTTCTAGCAAGAAAATAGGTGTTTTCCAAAGTAAAATATGTCTTTTAGAGAGCGAACTTCCAGAGATGGAAATAATGTAAAAAATGGCTTGGTTTTTAACCATTTCGATTTTTCTTTAAGAATGTAGTACATATTATATTGATTTAGATCAATATCTAATGAAAATGTTGTTGAAGTTTTAGGAATATTTATAATTTAAAAAATGTTTTTTCACTTATAGTTTTCATTGTATTTAAGAAAAAAAAATAGAACTCTTCTAGTAGTGAGGCAAAAAAAAAAGAAGTTAGATTTTCCATCTCATGACAACGCCTTTGTAGGTTCCACCGTCAAGGGATTTCAGAGATGTAATTAAAAACCTGCATAACAATCCTGCTCTTCTGCGGGCAGTCTGTCAGTCTGTGAGGGTGATCGGTGCAAATCAATTCACCTTGGGGTGTAGCCAGTTGTTGAAAAACAGACAATCAAGATTGTCACACAGGCGTCCAGTCCTCGTGTTAGTCGCAGGCGTCAGAGTGTACAGGAAAGGGAAATAACTGCGGTGGTGGAGACTTAAGGTCGCGGCGTCTGCAGGAATCATAACAAACAGGGAGGGAAGTGGATCGATTGTTCAGTAGTCCGCCATCTAAATTTCACAATCACATATCAGCGAACACGTTCGATCGCTTTCCTTCCGCGGGAGGTTATTTACATTCAATGTGACGTCATAGGGATGTTTACGGGTGACGGCATCCTCAATTTTTTTTTTCCTTCCAGCCGGACATACTGGCGCGGTCAATGCCAAGCTTGCTGATAGGACAATTAAAGTTACAGTATAAAGTAGTTTTAGAACGTAATGATGAATCACTCGATGTAATCTAGTGACTCTCGTCTATGGAGCTGGCGTTCTTGAATTTTTAAAGCAGGCACATAGGACAGAGCAAAAAAACAAACAAGCAAAGAAATGTAAATCTGTGCCAAGCAATTTTAGAAAAACTTGAAGCAATTTTAAGAAAAACTTGAAGCAAATTTTAGAAAAACTTGAAGCAAATTTTAGAAAAACTTGAAGCAAATTATTTTTTATCTGCTTTTTTTTATCTTGTTTTAGGTTGTAAGTTTCAGAAGGTAAAGACGGTGGGATGTTCTAGATAGAATTGTAAAAAGAGAGAGAGAAAGAGAGAAAAAAAGAGAGTGAGAGAGGAAAGGAGAGAGAACGAGATAGAGAGAGAACGAGATAGAGAGAGAACGAGATAGAGAGAGAACGAGATAGAGAGAGAACGAGATAGAGAGAGAACGAGATAGAGAGAGAACGAGATAGAGAGAGAACGAGATAGAGAGAGAACGAGATAGAGAGAGAACGAGATAGAGAGAGAACGAGATGATAGAGAGAGAACGAGATAGAGAGAGAACGAGATAGAGAGAGAACGAGATAGAGAGAGAACGAGATAGAGAGAGAACGAGATAGAGAGAGAACGAGATAGAGAGAGAACGAGATAGAGAGAGAACGAGATGATAGAGAGAGAACGAGATGATAGAGAGAGAACGAGATAGAGAGAGAACGAGATAGAGAGAGAACGAGATAGAGAGAGAACGAGATAGAGAGAGAACGAGATAGAGAGAGAACGAGATAGAGAGAGAACGAGATAGAGAGAGAACGAGATAGAGAGAGAACGAGATAGAGAGAGAACGAGATAGAGAGAGAACGAGATAGAGAGAGAACGAGATAGAGAGAGAACGAGATAGAGAGAGAACGAGATAGAGAGAGAACGAGATAGAGAGAGAACGAGATAGAGAGAGAAAGAGAAAGCGAGAGAACGAGATAGAGAGAGAACGAGATAGAGAGAGAACGAGATAGAGAGAGAAAGAGAAAGCGAGAGAGCATCAGAGAGAAAAAGAGAGTGACAGAGAACAATCGATAGAAAAAAGAAAAGAGAGAGAACGAGAAAGAAAGAGAAAAGATAGAGAAAGAGGGAAAGAGAGAACGAGTGAGAGAGAGAGAGAAAAGGAAAGAGAGTGAGATGAGTGAGAAAGAGAAAGAGTGAGAAAAAGAGAAAATTATTAAGGGAGAATGAGAGAGAGATTAAATATACAAAGAGAAAGAGAGAGAGAGAGAGAGAGATAGAAGAAAGAAACCAGAGAAATGAAGTATTAAACATAAAACAAAGTCAGCTAAAAAAAAGCAATAACATGAGACAAGAACAACAAAGGACAAAGTTTGAAGTAGAGCGAAGGAGAGAGAAGACTTAGGGCGAGAGAGAGAGAGAGAGAGATACAGAGAAACAGAGGCAGGGAAAGTTAGAGGAAGAAAGCAAAGTCAAGGCCAGAGAAACTGAGTAGAAATATAATCTAATAGTGTCTCCATAGGATACAATGTCACGTGACGTCACTATAATTTATTATCGGTTCCCAACCTTCGCTGCGGGGTTGGCAAACTAATGACGTTACAAGAATTACGTCATGTCAACCCCCTCCCCAAGGCGGATCTATCTGGATCAGACTGAATATTAACTCTGAAACTAAGCTCTTTACCTTACACTCCTAAGTATACAAGCAAGATCTAGAGTTCTTAAGGCCATACTCTCTAATACTAAACAAACTCAATATGTCAAGATTTGCTGAAGCCAAAGCGATTTCAAAATGAATAGAACAGCACCGACAAACAAGCTGTTGTGGTTTTGATGTGTGGGGCTGTAGCCCCAGACAGCTAATCCAACCTACCCATGTAGGAATATTAATTTACGTGACGCAAAAATGTTATTTAAAAATTCTCAAATCCTTTTTTTATGAACAAAATATTTACACGCTTTCAATCTCCGTGTCGAAATATAAAATTTAAAAAAAAATTAAATTACAAGATATTATGGAACCCTTTCAGACCTTGAGATCTATGGGGCAGATGATGTCATCAACTTCTGTTATTCTAGTCAAATGTGAATATTCGTGTGTCAAGAATCTCACTGCTCTATTTTGTGTCTGTTCCAGTATCTTGAGTTGAGTGGTACGAAACAGAGGATGCATATTCTATTATTGGCGTAACCAATGTTAAATAACATTTTAGTTTTATGTTTTAATTTGATTTATAGAAATTTCTTTTAATAAACCCTAATGCTTTGTTTGATTTTTTTTATACTTTCATCAATATGAGGATTCCATGACAGTTTTTCATTTATTATAACACCTAGGTATTTTGCGTTTTTAGTCTGTGGAATTAATCGGTATCCACAAATCTTGCAAGCATCCATCAGAATCTTAGTCATTAGAATAGATAACATACGAGATTAAGAAACATTTTTTGTTTAGTTTGCATAGAGATTCATTTCATTATTATTTTATTTTTCATTTTATTTTTCATCTTTATTTCGGACAAAAATAATAAATTATAAATAATTAGTTTTATTTATTTTTTGGTTGGGGGGGGGGGTATTTTTTTAAATAATTAAGCGAAAAGGTGGTCAACTTAACAGAGGTGCCCATCGGAAACTCTTTAAAGACCAACTTAGGCGCCAACTTGCTTTAGCTGACATAGAAGAAAGCACCTGGTGGCATGCGGACTCAGAACGAGACAGCTGAAGGTTACTAACAAAGGCCGCGAGATACACATTTGAGACCAAAAGAAAGTCCGCTGCCGAGGACAGAACACAGACGGCGAAAAGAAAATCTTAATCGACCACCGGCGGATGCCTGCACTGGATGTGGCAAAATATATAGGTCACAGCTGGGGTTGCGTTAACATGAGAAATACTGCATTCCTCATTAATCTTCTGACTCGAAGAAAAGCCTTATTATTAGTATTATTTAAAAAATACATTGCTAATAGTCGCTCTAATATACTGTACACCGGATACACCAAAAATAAATAGCTAGCTATGTGCAGCTTTGCCTCCACTTATGAAAAATCCTGTTCCTTTTTTTTTATATATTTGTATTCCTCAGTGTTGTAAATTGCCGTACACAACACAGGATTGTAAAACAGTATTCCTACGGGACAATGGCGCTAATTACTATTATTGTTATTCTTGCATTATATATCCCACACATCACTCTGTCTGTTGTAGGACCAATCAGAATTTGTCATGAATTCGTCTGTGTAAAGCCGATTTCTTTTTTCTTTCTTATCTGTTTCCATTATTCTCTTTTTGTCTTGGTCTCTGTCTCTTTTTCTTTCTCTCTCTCTATCTATCTGTTCCTCTAACTCCTTCTCTCTCTTTTTCTCTAACTCTTTCTCTTTTTCTCTTTCTCTCTCTCTCTCTCTTATTGACTGTGTTTATGTATTTACAGTGAGAGAGAGAGGGAGAGAGAGAGAGAGAGACGGAGAGAAATGGAGAGATAACTCAGGTATAAATTCCGTTAAAGAGCTAACTTGAAACTTTTCTCTCGCGTAAATTATCCACAATAATTTCAACAACATTCCAAAAGTTATCTGTATAAAGATCCACCAGATCCATAATACGTATTGGAACCAGAGACCTTGGGTCAAAAAACGAAAACTCAACCTCAAAGCCGCCACAAAATTCGTATCTTTGGGACCTCGGCTTATAGAGAACATACGTTTAAAAAATCTTGTTTCTACTCTAATGGCTTAAAGCCCTCTCTCGACTATCAGAACAAACGGCGGTTAAGAATAATGGACTGTATATTCTTTGTAAACACACTCTCTGAAGTGCGGTTGCCCATTGGTCAAGTACGCCTGACCACCGACAAGTACATATTACACGAACTTCAACTCAAGGCTATAAATACAAAAGTTCAACAGATCGAGCCACACATAGGTGGTAGTACATCTTAGAACTTAGTTTGAGTCATACTGCTCATGTTTTTTTTTTTAGTTTCTCAGTACTTTTACAACTTACCAACTTCACTCAGTTTTTTTAAAGTTTTGTTAAAATTAGTTTCTTAGTTTTCTAGACCAAGTTTTAAAAGTGCTCAACATAAACCAAAAGCGACAGCTATAATGTTTTTTTACTGTACTTTTAGTGATTAGAATACTCTGGAACGTAGTTTCATGTTCTTGAAGACAGCTTGTAAACTAATCTGTGTCGTCCAACAAAAGTTCTGCTTTTAACATAACTCTCAATAGGGATCCAAGACCACTAACAGTGGACTATCTATTCACTGTTTGAACTTCTTCCGAGACAAAAAAAAAAGACTTTATCCTTTGTTGGTAGTACACAAGATTTATTCCTTAACTTTTCGATGTGAATTTTTTATAACGGTTTTAAGAAACTTCCGCTGTTCTTTGAGTTCCGACTGTTAGTGCAATAAAGTGTTTACGCAATAAAAATAGTTCGGAATTTAACAATATATTCGTTTGAGAGACTCGTTTTCAAGTTTGAAATATGAAGAAGTCTTTAAGTTTTTGCCTACCTTCTGAGAGTTTCGACTCCACGCAAAAGTCTTGGGGTTCGAACACAGCCGTTCAAGTGGGGAAACGTGCTCTGCAAAGAATAAAAGCATCAACGTTGCCGAAACTTGAGGAGGAAGGTTTAACGCGTCAACGCTGCAATCCTACGTGGTCAGTTAACACGAATCACCCCAGGACCAAGCTGGACTTGATCGACTGGAGCGTCCCTTCCACGGATGCCGCGCATCACCTGCCCCCACTGTCTCCTGGTTCCCTGACCTACCAGCTAGCAAGGCGTGATTTCAGGCGCTGCTCCCTCGACTGCGGCAGCCGAAGCTGTGATGGGAAAAACAGGACGGCCTTTGGCAAAAGAAAGAAATGTACCTGCGAGTCAAGAAAATCACGGTCAAGGCTAGCTCACAACGCCCCTGTGTACGACTTAAAGGGGCGCCCGATGTTCATGGCCTACCGTAATTTTCTCAGCCCCCCTGTGGGAGTATACAACACCCGAAAGCTCTGTAAGCATAATTTCCACCTATAGTGGCTCTGGAAATAGACTCCCAGCAGGTAAGTACTTTTATAATACTAATAACACAGTCTGGACTGATAATTTATAAAGTCAGGGCTAAAAACTGTCCATAAATTCTCCAATAAATTCTCCAGACTGATGGAATATTTGTATGTGTCTGCTTCTATGTGTGTATTTGTTCTTTTTATGTGTGTATTTTAACTGCCATTATTTATGTCACTAATGGCACCTTTTTTTTTTAGTGATTTCTTCAGGATGGTTGAAGTGATAGACGTCGTTAGGTTTGATGTCATGCGATGGGGTAGGATAATAATATTACTCCTCAGACACCTTGACCATTTTTTTTCCTTATACGCTATCTTCATTATTCAACTTATTAAGCTAGTTCGGCTTTTTAAATAGCGTCGATTCTTAATTTTAATAAAATCATTTAGAGTCACCCCATTCGGTCTTGCAGCACACATCGCTACTGCCTCCTCTCCCGTGAGGCCTCTGATCAATGGCGTAGCTAGGGGTTTGAGGGCACGGGGGGATTAACCGCCTAAGGGGCCCCTGCATTTTGACACTCGACATCATGACATGAGATAAAGGCGTAATATTTAATGTAAAAACAAATTTCGGACACTAATTTGGGAGACCTCCTCAACTGGTGGCCGGGAGGATTTTCAAATTTGGACCCCCCTCCCTCCCCACTACCCTAGCTACGCCACTGCCTCTGGTTGTAGTTTGTATAGGTTGCGTTTTAAAAGAGTGTTTTATAATTTAGAGGGTGGTAGTTAATGCTGAAAATTCAGGAGCCGTTACCCTTAGGCAGCTGGCAGACACAGTGTTACACCCTGGCAGATTCTGCAACGTCGCTGACGCCAAACTGTATCGGAACTTGCGTTCCTTTGGATACATGAGCTGAGTGGAGAGGGAAGAGCTGCTTTATGGAGTCATCATTTTGACCATAGCTAGTGCCCAGGCATAAATGAGATGATCCATAGTGGCATACCCTTAAATGTAACCATAATCAAATCATCGTAATTATCGTCAAGGGCTAATGTACATCACTCTGCTGACGCCGCTGTGGGCATTAAGCCACAACACCATCTTAAACGTTTCGAATAAATAACTAGTAATGCTGACCATTAGTTTCTAGTTAGCCTTCTTATGTGGTCAATCTTGGTGTAGCTCTATCCCAGGGGTTCTCAACCTGCGAGTCGCGACCCCCTTGGGGGTCGATTGACCATTTGCCAGGGTTCGCCTAAGACCATTGAAAATATGGATTGGTATTGTCTATTCTTCTATTGCCGTATGTGTGTGTGTGGGGGGGGGGTCGCGGCAGAGTGGGGGATTGTAAAAAGGGGTCGCCGAGCTTAAAAGGCTGAGAACCGCTGCTCTATCCGAAATCCAAAGCATATACAATATAAAATAAATGCCTAGAAGCCAGCCGTGCAAGGGAGCAGATGTGGTACCATAGACAAATCTCTTAAAGAAAGCTACTCCTGCTAGTCCTGCTATGTGCACAGTGTAAAGAGGGCCATGGTCAGCTCCGTACTTAATTTGCACGGTTCACTTCGAAGTGTTTTCGCCTTAGGGAGGTAAATGAAACATCAACATTTTCGGATTGTCTTCCCTTGTATACTGCCGATATTTCAGGGAAGCTACTTTGTTTTTACCCTTAACAGGAGCAGAGGCGGACTTAGAGGATGGCGAGTGGAGCAACCGCCCCAGACCGAGACCATTCGCTCTAGAAGGCCTGAACACTGACCTGCAACGTCACGACCTGTGGGCAGTTTAGAGCAATAGTGGCATGTACGACTTGGCAACGCTTTTTATTGATTTTCACAGCCCACAGGTTGCGACGTTGCATGTCAGTGGTGAGGGCTTCTATTACGAATGGTCTCGCCCAGACCCGCACCTCAGGCGGGCCCAGTGATCAAGAGAATCATTTGTCACCGTCATCTCATCGTAAAAATATTCATGGCCATGACACTCGCCCAGGGCCCCGCGCACTTCCAGGCTGCCTGAGACAGTCACGCCAGTGCAGGAATTTCTTAGCGGTGTCGTCAGATTTCGTGACAGAGTTTTAAATACTCGTAAAGGCAATTATTTTAATTCAAATTAATTTTTTTTTGTTGCGTCGTCATGTGAAGCAATGCACTCATCCTTAACCTCCGGAATCGAAGACATTGACATTATTATTATTAATACTAATAATTAGTAATTAGCTTTAAATACTCAAAAGATGAAATGCTTGTTTATAAATTCAATGCAGAGATAATAGTTACTAAGTTATCCACTCCGAGTGGTGTAAATTTATACATCCCTGCATTTTTTAAATCTTGGCAAAGTGATAGCATATGGATTTGGTATGTGCTGTTGTCTTAGAAATACACTACGTAAAGCTGTAAGACATAAACAGTAAACTGAGCATAGTAAAGTTAAGTTCGCCTTTCAGACCTTGTGGCCTGTAGGCCAGATGATATAAAGTTCGTTTCTGCAGCCTACGGTTAACGAACGTGTCATGTGACCAGCACAACGACCAACCGCCTTTCCTTTTCCCCAAATAATGTCAGGTATCCATTAGAGCTGGGAGGACTCAAAAGATCCCGAAATTTAGAATCGAAGTCTTTACCAGGATTCGAACCCAGGACCTTCGGTTCGGAAGCAGAGCGTTTTACCGCTCAGTCGCCGCGGAATTACTTGAACTAACAAACAAAAAAATTTGTTTAAGTTTTAGAAATTAAAATGAGGTCAAGCACTTGTAAGTGAATTTATTGCATTGGCTCTGTTACTTGAACCTACATGGAAATGCCTTTTTGTAAATGTACTATGACACACAGGATGGCTACATTTGTGTAAATGTACTATGGCACACCGGATGACAACATTTGTGTAAATGTACTATGGCACACAGGATGGCTACATTTGTGTAAATGTACTATGGCACACAGGATGGCTACATTTGTGTAAATGTACTATGACACACAGGATGGCTACATTTGTGTAAATATACTATGACACACAGGATGACTACATTTGACTTTTTTTTTCACATGTTGAATAAAACTATCATATTTTAAACCGGAACCTGTGGATAGAAGGCTCGCCACTGCCACTTAATGAAACAAGGTTAAACTCAGACATCTAGAAGGCGGAGATACAACTTTTAAGTTGTATTGCTATCATAACAGCATATAATCTAACGAAGTGGTCGTCCTCTCAGTGTTGGATAGAACTGAAAGATTTCAAAACTCCTTTAACCCACTTTCAGTCAGATGTTTCAAGGTCCCTTGTCATCATAGAGAAGTACTTTGAAGCCTAATTGATAAAGCTCTCTCTCTCTCTCCCTCTCACTCTGTACGTTATATATGTCAATATTGTTCGTGTTTGCGTCTATGGTGTTATAGTTCTGAATTGGACACAATTGTGGACAAACTGAATTTCCATTTGTTTGGACCAATACAATTATCTTATCTTAACGTTTTCTTTTGTTTTTTTCTCCAGCCGAGATTCAAACCGCTAACCAGTAGAGTGACGTCGTGACGTTTCTGTGTGCAGGGGATGCATTCATCAAGGTTATCGATCCTCCCCCAGAGAGACGTGATGACATCACACCAGGGCTATGCAGTGTTACTAATGGATTTACTTAACCTCGTTGTTTTTGTCTGCTACGTCATGCGTTTTGTAAAGAAAGAAGGAACTATAAGGAAGAAGGAACTATAAGGAAGAAGGAACTATAAGGTAGAAGGAACTATAAGGAAGAAGGAACTATAAGGTAGAAGGAACTATAAGGAAGAAGGAACTATAAGGAAGAAGGAACTATAAGGTAGAAGGAACTATAAGGAAGAAGGAACTATAAGGAACAAGGAACTATAAGGGAGAAGGAACTATAAGGGAGAAGGAACTATAAGGAAGAAGGAACTAAAATGAATTTGTCTTTCACAGTGACACCCGGTGTGTTGTTTTCATAGCATGTATTGTGTCATATTGATGAGTAGAGTTGGTGTGTTGTAATGTGTTCAAGTGTGTAATAAATTAAAGCTGTCGCGCTGTCAAGAACTGTGTTATAGTGTTACTCCATTCGCTTTTTCACTTTCTTTGTGCTTGTTCAAAGAACTAAAGATCAGTGGTTCCCAAACTTTTTCATTGTTGGAACATTTTGCACATTCTGAGTATTTAGCGGAACACTTCGCTTATATTTTAGAGAGATTAATTTACGTGGTGGCCTACTAGTTGCGGTACATGATGTTTTGGCGCCGCCGTTTTGGCGATGGGACGTTTTGGCGCCAGCCGGTTTGGCGATGGGACGTTTTGGCGCGAGCCGTTTTGGCGCGGGACGTTTTGGTGACTGGACGTTTTGGCGCGAGATATCATTTGACGATAATTTAATAAGCACGTAGCTTTCATAACAATGTTTATTTCACTCTACCATAATATTGTATGCATAGTATGAATTCGAACACCGTTCAGCGAATTGTTTTGTTTTTTAATTATAAAGGTTTTGCTTATTTCATGACTATAGGCCTATAATAAGTCAGATTCCTGAATGGAATACGAGCTGTCCAGAAAGGTCGTGACCTTATATATGAACAATATATCCGGGGAGACCAGCCGCTTTCTAAACGAAAAAAGTATATTGACACAATAGTGTTGTTGACTTAATCTTAGAAGACGTTATTGTAACAAGTCATTAATGAACACTTGCTAAGTATATGGACACAGACGAAAGAATCAATGTAATTGTACAAACTTATCAACAAAGGAACATCATTGAATACCTCAAAGGACTTGCACACAACTTTTTAATGAACCCTTGAATTCCAGCGACTTGGGCAAATAACCATGGTGTCTATGTATACTTCACTTACAGTCTTTTGAGAAACATGGTACATGTATTATATTTTTACTTATTATTAGCAAGTGTTTGGTATGTATAGCCAGAGATACCATACAGTCATTAAACAAACCAAATGTTAATGTCAACAAATAATTGCATCCAGTTTTAGTCTATCTTCGTTTCATTTTGTTTTTTATTTTTGTTTTTTATTTTAAAGTCATATCTTTAAAAACTTGTTTGAAAACACTTTTTTTTGCGGAACACTAAGGTTCAACGAAACACAGTTTGGGAAACACTGCTATAGATAAATAAAATAACAGTTGGACAAATAGACGCATAGGATTTTTTTTTTTTAATTAAATCAGAAAAAAAAAAGAAAGAATACGGGCCTAAAGGAAACATGTTGACAGAACTTTATAATTTATCATTTTTACTTGAACAGTGTCACCACTTTTCTCAAGAAACAAAACAAAAAAAAACTGGAACAGATGAAAAATAAAAAAATTGGATGGTCAGTACTCCGTCACAGCGTAAGGCGGGGCGGGGGGGGGGGGGGGAAGTCCAAGCTTTCTCCACTAGGAACTGATAAATATGCCTACACATCTGAGGGTATGTCCTTAAGGATCATAATCTCATTCTTTACCGTGATTCCAACTAGTATAGTGCTATACATTACCCCACCTATACATTTTCTCCCCCTAGAAGAATCGTCAATGACGATACAAATAAAATGGTCTCTTCTAAAAGTATACGCCCCCCCCCCCCACGTGACTGTTTAATACTGCCAACTAAGACATCAAAAAAAAAACAACATGTATTTATTAAATTGATGTCATCTTTTTTTTAATTTTTTACTGTCTTTTTTTTTTTCCTTAAACATTTTAGTATAATTGAAAAGATGTCATGGCGATGCCTGGTTTTCAGAATTAGGCAGTGTTGATCTTGAAATGTAAACTTATGGATGTTGAAGCAAAGGACTTGAGATGTTGAGGATGGATATACATTGACTTTTCTCTACTCTTCGACGCTTCAAAAAACAAAACAAACGAAAAGGAAATTGAGTAAAAAAAAGATGTTCCTCTGAGTCCAAAGATTAGGAGAAATTTTCGAATTTCGCGAGGATAAGAGAACCCAGCTATGACCCGCTAATTTTGCCACATTAAATACAAAGGAAGCCCTTGTCTGTTAGAGGTCATTATTGTTATCATCTGCGCTTTCTTCTACGGAAGATTTTCTTTGGGTTTCAAATCGAAACAAATTAACAGTGGTCTGTGTAAAAGTTTTATTCGTTATAACAGAATGTATCCTTTTGGAGATCTATGACATATTGCCAAGGCACCTTCACCGTCAGCTATCAATTAGTCTGTTGGACCGTTGGGGCACCACACAAGATCTGTTGAAAGTCTCTCTTCATTCATCTGTTTCATTTTTCCCTTTGAATCTCTTTCAATTTCGAAAAATTAGCAGCTACTTATCTCCAAAAGAGCTCAGCTGAAAGCTTTTATCACTATCAGTGACCAGACCAACGACTTTTAAATTTCGATATTATTTAATAAGCTGCATTACGTGATAAACTCATCGCGTCATAAGTAGTTTTTCCGTAGCTCTGAACCACTTTAAGCCAAGTCACGTGGTTAATGACAATAAAATTAAAATCTTCCTATGATTAGATGATTAGATCTAGAGAATTATTGTAACATACTTTTTTTAAGATTTTCAGATCTAGATCACTTTTTGAATTCAAATAACAATAAAAACCAATGTGAACATAAATGTAAACAACACTACCACGTGACATGGAAGAACGTCGGAACAACCTCATTGTTAGATCTAGAGTTTAAGTCGAAATCTGCTCTCACGTTCATTGTCGCGTGAAGCAAACCAAACGTCACAAAGATCAATGGATAACCTTTTTTTTTTTTCTTTGGTTTAATCATTTTAACTATAGTATAGATAGAATCTAGATTTAGCTCTCGACATGAAGTTATTTTGGAATTGTACGTGTTATATAAGTAATATCGGAAGTATGCGCTAAATAAGAGAATATGCATCCTCTTTTTGGGACCGCTTAACTCAAGATAACATTAAGAAACTGGAACAGACACAAAATAGAGCAGTGAGATTCATAACTAACGAATATCCACATTTGACTAGAGTAACACCTTTAGTAAAATCACTAAATTTAGAAAGCCTTCAGGACAGAAGACTCAAAAGTAAAGTAGCAATTATACATAAAACACTGAACCATAATCTTCAAATACAAAAACAAAATTTAATAAAATACTCTGAAAGACACAAAGATAAAGGCACATTCTTCGTCCCATATGCTAGGACAAATTTGTACAAATACTCCTTCTTCCCTAGTGCTATTAGAGCATGGAATGGGTTGCCTGAGCTAGCCAGGAAAACCAGTGGCTTGGCAGAATTTAAGTCATTGGTTAATATGCATGACTAAATGCATGACGCGTAGGACGTAATCATCTTCTTTTTTGAAGTAACGTCTGTATGATAGAAGTATGCCTAAACAATAAAAACTTTTAAAATGCTTTTTCTTTTAAAGACAATACCTTCTTTAAACATAATAGAGCGATATTTTTTTTCACTTAATCACCAATGAATGTTATATTAAAAAACAATAATTCATTTTTTTACCTTGCCTCTCTCCCCCCCCCCCTCCCCACGTCCCCACAGAGAAAGTCTGAAAAGACATCTGGTAACGCAAATGTATAGATCTACTTTATAATATTCCAATGCTAGGCCATCAGGTGTACACTTAGAAGACGATGCGCAAATTTTTGTTTCACTTTTAACTTTACTATGGTTCAGACCAACGTTAGTACGCAAGTGTTGTACTTTTTAAACCTTAAAATAATTGCATTGGTGGGTGTTGGTATGCGCTCTGGACTGTCGTTTGGACGCCTCGATGGTACCGGATTCATGCCCTGCCCGCTGCCATCCCCCATCATCCTGCGGGAGGTTTAGGCTAGGATGAAGATTATCTTCAACTCATAAGGAACAACATACATAACATTTCAGAAACATTGAAATGTAAATAAAAACTTGAGATCCACATTTCCGTTCATTGCAGAAGTAGAGCTACTATTAAACTGTAAGGACTTATTCCCTTTGCGAATTGGGATCTCTCTTAGACACCATCGACTGACACGTGGTAGTTGATTAGAAATGAAAACAAAATTGTCTCACCATTTAATGACATTTCCACATCGAGGTCGAGTGTTCTGGAATATTTATTTATAATCATAATTAATAAATTGAAAAGCTGAAACAATTTAAAGTCAGAAATTATACAAATATATATATGTATATATGTATATGTACAAATATATAAGAGGGGACGGCCCAGGAATATATGGCGCCGTGATCAAGAAGCGGATGAGCAAGGCTTGGGAACGGTTATAGAGACTCGCCCGAGATGCCTGGAGGAAGCTGGTTGGTGGCCTATGCCCCAGAGGGAACCACAGGCAGAGATGAGATGATGAGATCTATTTATGAAATTTATATTTATAAAATCCGAATGTTATCCTTACCACATTTACCAAAATTTCTGAGAAAAGCAAAGGATATTTAATTAGCTGCGGATATTATCTAATGATTCAGTCTACCTCAATGCTTAGATAACTTTAAAACCAGTGGCTGCCTGTTCTTGTGGTTTGCGCTCTGGGCTGTCTTTCGGTGGTCTCGATGGTCCAGGATCGGAGCCCCTGAGCTGCTTGTTGCCATCCCCCCCTCCCCCGTTTTAAGGAGGTTTGGGCTTGGATGTGGTTAACCGTCTATAGAATGTGAAGGGACATCCGAAGCATGTAAGGCATTTTAACATGCGTATGCCCCTTCAAGTGTTTTCGTAGACCAGGATACTCTTTTATTTTTAAATAGGATACCTCAGCTCTTTAGCTTTTGACGTCAGGTGTCGAGTTATTTACATTCTAGGAATCCTCGGGCTTTTGCCTTTTTATTAAACTTTTATTTTTTTTTTTTTTTTTTTTTTTCAGATGTACTTTTTTGTATTAGTAAAAAGGTATTTGTATGGATTGCAGCTTATATTCCTTCCCAATAAAAATTTACAGAAGATTTATTTTAATAATAACAAAGCAGTTTCATTCTGGTCATTATCAGCAGTAATATTAAACGAAAAAAAATAATTATTCTTAATAAAAATATAACCAAAAAGTTGTATTATAAATAACATCTATGAGGATATATTTGGAGCAATGTGAAGGAAACAATTGTCTCACTCGAGACAACCGATTAACATAATTTTGTTCCGTAATTGTTAATTTTAATCTAAGATGCGGTTCCCCTTCCAATAGTCTGTTCCTTTTTTTCGACTTTATGTCTACAAATGCTAAAAAAGCAACTTTACGTAATTATAAAGTTGGAAAAGGCAAGATGGTTATAGCAGTGGATACCCTTCATGGCAGGATACATACAAGATTGATGTGATAATTGGTTTCATAGGTTGTCATGGCCGGGGGTGTCAATGGGGATAAGCTTCGATTGTCTATAAAATACTCCTAAATGAATGCGTCTCAGATAACCTTCTGACAACTAAGCCCAGTACCTGGCCTGCTCGTGTGGCTTAGATACTAAGCCCGGCGAAACTGCTCTTACTAAGAGGTGAAGGGGTGAACGTGGATACCTGGCGCCATAAATCGGAAGTTTCGAGCAGATGGAGCTCGTCAGCCTAGTAAGGCTATTCATTTAGAGGTACACTGACTTCAAACCCCCGCTGCCTTGCGGTAACAAGGCTTCAGGAGACAACCTCGGCGTTGGGAGTATCAACTGTGAAATTCCTTCCGGCAGCTTCTGCAACTGATTTGGTGCCAAATGTAACGCGAAGCGTTCCTTTGGATCTCATCAACAAGGTCGAGAGAGGGACCATGACCCCTTATCTAAGGCCCAAGAATGCGCCACGAATGTGATTAATATAAAATACAACATCAATAACAGCTGTGATTTAAAACTTAATGATACTGAAATTTATTTATTAACCAAACATAATGGGTATTTAAAAATAACAACAGAGAAGCTACGTGTACCCCTTTCAAACTCCTGAGGGGTACGCGTACCAAACTTTGGTAAACACTGCTGTCTATCTCTCTACTACTACCCAGGCCATCAAACGCTGTCTCGTATTCACAAAGTGCCAGTTATCTCAGTTATGTCCCTTGTCTGACATTCTACGTAACATATCGCTTCCCAAAATAAAACCAAAACAATTTGAAACCGATCCATCTGTTAGAGACACTCGGAGAGTTTCAACACCTCGTGTCGAACCAATGTGGATTAATAAACAGATCGCTCTGCTACCCTGAACTTGGACATTATGGTGGTCCGACCTCTTGACCTATCCCTACCACACACACACGCACCAAGGCTACCCGCCTTCATTGACAGCCCAAAATAGAACAATGTCATTAAGACCAATGAACCGTTGAGAACGATTGAATGACATTAAGTTACATATGCGTGCACTACGCTCCAGGCTGTAGATGTATTGGTTGCTAAATCTGGAAAGAAAACAATGGCCGAAACGGATTAATAGGTGTAATTTTATCTTGTATTATGTTATTAATCCCCAGAGCTAATTATAGAGTGAACTTTAGCAACCAGTCTATATTTGCTTCTTGACTTCTTGCATAACGGTGAGACTTGCTTCGATCTGATAACTACAACATGAGATAATAACATGATCGTTGGTTTGGTATATTTAGTCTTTGAATATTCATACAAAAATCTTCCTATGCCGTTCTAAGGTCGTCAAGTTGGTTTGCTGATTAGACGTGTAACGTAATTTTTGGGTACTGCAGTCTTAAGATTTATATTCTAAAAAGTTTTATACTTCAATAGTTTAAAGTACATTAGTGCAGTGTTGTCTTCAAGTTATGGTCAGTAGGGCTTCTATGTTTATTTCTAACGTAGTCCTTTTGTTCCTTTCCATATAAGGTCTTTTAGCTAGTCTCAATGTGGTCTTTTAGTTTGTATCCATGTATCAGTCTTTTAGCTAGTATAAATATAGTCTTTTAGTTGGTTCCTAAATAGTCTTTTTGTTTGTCCATATAGTCTTTTAGTTGGTCTCCATACAGTCTTTTAGTTAGTCTTCATTTTGTCGTTTAGAACTTTAGATTGACCCTAAATGGCCTTTGAAGTAGGTTTTTTTTTAGGATTTTGTTCTATAATGTCATTTAGTTGTCAGTTGGAACTTTCTTGAAATTACGTTTATCGTTGTTTTTATATATGTCATAGATGATGTAGTTAAGATTTAAGTCGTTAGGTGTGATTGTGTGATGCTTGTGATGTGTGAGATTTTATTCAAAGTGCAAAGAATGCTTTCGTATTCAGACACTGTGATGGAGTGCCTAGATGGGTGTCTTGTGGTGTCCTGTAGACATTGTTAAGCTCTCATGTCGGCTTCCAGATCAGGCGAGTCTAACACAGATACTGGGGCACTCAAGACACTTGTTAAGACGTCCTTTAAAAACTAATTCTGAACAAGAGAGAGTGTCGCTGTGGCTTGTTGTAATTCTATTCTTTCCTATGTGTCTCTCACTTCAAACGTGTAATTTCATATCTAATCCTAGCAACTCTCTTTGGCTCTAGATAATAATAACGATGTTCTTCATGCCCGAAGATTTACGAGGAGCACGGTATTTCGCCTGGATACGCCGTCCCAGCTGCGACCTACATATTTTGCCATGAGCAGTGCAGACATAGCCGATGGTCGATTTAGGTTCTAGATAACTACACACTAAAATTATTTTGTAATTTTATTCGCTAGCCTATCAACATAGGAGCATGAACACGCATCCTATTTTCTGATTACACAGTTTTAGATTTTCCCTTGAGGACAAACAGTGTTTCTTTTTCAACAGAATATACTTTGTTGTTTTTTTCTTTTGTAGCAATGCACAAGAGTCTTAATGGATGACCTGTGAACCTTGGTGTCAAGGCCGGCTTTTTGAATTGCGGAACCCAATTTGATGGATGCTTGCGAGCACCCTCTTCTATTTTTTTTAACAGTAACAACTATGTCTATTAATTAGATCATTTTATGAACATTTTGTTATAAAGAATGCATCGGAAGAAATTCAAACACAATAGGTGCCAGCTGGTTAATTAAAGTTACGTCTATCGTACTATACACTAAATATGTTAACTCTTTTTTTTTTAAGTCCTACATGTTTAAAAGCCTGTGACAAGAGCCATGTCTGATAGTGATAGACTTCATGTGAATTGCGGTGCCCCTGCCCAACGGGACCAATCGGTCAAGTTGACCTAAAGCCGGCCTTGCTTGGTGTCTTTGGTCCACATTAACACTAAACGCCCGCCAGTGACCAGGTGCTGGACTGCTGAACTACTAGTGCAAAACGACACAAAATGACAAATAATATATCAATCTCTACATGAAAAGTGGTATTCAACACTCCAGCTTATTTTATTCAATTTATTAAGAGTCGATGTGTGCTTTTTATAGTCGATTTTGGAAACACAGAAAAATAATTAAAAAGGTAATCATGCAAAAGGGATTGCGTCAAATTTGTCGCTATTCTATCAGAAATGTCTACTTCGAAACGACATTTGCTGGACATTTCCTGAGATTTATTCTTTTATTCTTTTATTTTCAGCCTTCACTGTAAACAAAAAAAAACAAAAACAACAACACATAAGTTGTTTGATATAGTAAATAGTCTACTATAGCAACAGAGAATATTATTGTATTATTGTGTAATTGTTGTTGAGTGTTTTTGAATATTCTGGATTAGCTCAAAAAGTACATTTATGTTGTTGTTGTTGTTGTTTTTTTAGCAGGCTCGAACCTGAGCCTTCAAGTTCATAAAGTGTTTATCCTAGTTTTTTCTCCATAGGCCTATCGAGTATTATAAGCATACAGCCTTGAAGATTATTTGCAATAAACTGATGTAAAATCAATTTTCATTGTTAAGTTTTAACAAATAAGTTTGCTTCTTTGAAAGTGTCACCACCATAAAATAATAACAACACCACATAGGAAATATGATACAAAATCAGTGAATAATCAATTACTCATCGCACATAGAAATACTTATTATACTAACTTATTGACTGGTACAAATTTCATAACTTTAACTCTTTCTCTTCTAATTGACGATAACAGCGTTGATTCCATCAGAATGTGGTAAATAATTACGATAACAGCGTTGATTCCACCAGAATGTGGTAAATAATTACGATAACAGCGTTGATTCCACCAGAATGTGGTAAATAATTACGATAACAGCGTTGATTCTACCAGAATGTGGTAAATAATTACGATAACAGCGTTGATTCTACCAGAATGTGGTAAATAATTACGGAGAGAAAGAGTTGAGTGACTACATTTAATGACTGCTCCTTTCTAACTGTTCTTACTGTCTGCTCTTACTGACTGCTATCAAGTAACTTAGCTCAGGGTTAAAAGTGTTCACCTTCCTAATCATGATTCACGAACTACATTCAAATATCAAAATAGGGTCTCTACTGTATGGCACCAACTTTAAAGTGGTGACAGAAAGATTTTAAAAAATGAAATCGCACTAGAAGCACCTGGTTAAGTTACTGGATTAAGACACCAAATACCAAGTTGGATTATACCTAGAAGAAGATGGAACGACATCAGGATAGGTGATAAACGAGCTTCGGTGCTCGCGGCACTTAAGTGAGAATTGTTTTCACTTTATTAAATCACCCCGAAGAGAAGGGAAACTTTTGATTCCAACCAGCTCGGGCTGGCGGCTAGTCCAAGGCCATTCGTCATAGAAGGTCTAAACACTGGCCTGTGACGTCACAACCTATGGAACGTAGAGACCAATAGTTCGTTGCCACTTCGTACAGACCTGTGACGTGGCAAATAGCTAATGGTCTCCGCTGCCCAAATGTTGAGAAGGTCACTTGTTCAAGCCTTTTATAGCGATTGGTCTCGGCTAAACCCAACCT
Organism: Biomphalaria pfeifferi; assembly: GCA_030265305.1. Taxonomy (NCBI): domain Eukaryota; kingdom Metazoa; phylum Mollusca; class Gastropoda; family Planorbidae; genus Biomphalaria; species Biomphalaria pfeifferi. The sequence continues at coordinate 1,618,348 of JASAOG010000162.1, read as the reverse complement.
TAAGAAAAAATCAAGAGCTGATAACCTTTAGGCAGCTTGAAGCACACAGTGCTTCATACAGACGGAGCTACTGTGTATGTAACACATATAAATATATATATATATAGACCAGAGCTGATGTCCAGACAATCCTCTTATTTCTATGAGTTGATCGTTAGTCAATCTGAGACTGAAAGCGTCCAGAAAAATCATCGCAGCAATGTCAATGTGGGAACACACAATTAAAAAAATATAACATGTGTTAAAGTAATGGCATTCGCTCTAACTTACTGGCCAGAGGCTGGACGGGTGGTGTAATCAGTGTGTTGCGCACACTCAACCAAGCGATACCCTGGAAAAATGGATGGCTCTTTATGGCCATTGAGCCAGACTCACTTCCGGTGGCGAAATCATGGCTGAAGCCGAGACGGCGCCTAGGATCCTTGTGCAGCAACTGCAATATTACACAGTGATATCTTTATACAGGACGACAGTCATTCTGAGATTGTCAGGAAGGTTAACTAAACTTAAAGTTAGTAGTTTAAAAGTTTCTAATTTTGTTTTAATACCTATATTCAGTTCGTTACTTCGCGGAAAGTTCTAGGTGGGAAAATCCTGGACCAGGAACTCGATAATGGCTCTAAAGATTTTCCTAGAAATTTGACAGTTGATGTATATCGTTGGGAAATGAATTACTAGCTCGTTGGCCACACGGGAAAAACTCTAGTTTGACTGTTATCACTTTTCAAATTTAAAAGAAAGAAAGAAATTTAAATTTGGCAAGAGGACTAGGACTTGTTTATCTTTTATGGACTATAAGTCTTTCGGTACTCTTTTCTAGAGGCCATATTTACTCAACAGGTTAATAAACTTTAAATAAACTATTTTTCAGGAAAATTTTTTGTCTAGATCTCAAGGCCTGTCATTAGAATATTATAATGTCTAATAAATCTATACATTAGCTTAACCTGGATTCTTTCTAGTGGAAGGTGTAGAGGGGGGGGGGGATCATTAGTTTATTAAAAGCAAAATAATCGCTCTATAACTTGTATAAAGTGGGTACTGTCTTTTTAAAGTAAAGTAATTTTTCAATGTTTGTCTTGCTAGGCAATATGGAGAAACCATGCATAAACTTTCTCTTCGAAATCTTAAACTTACACATAAGAGACAATGTTTTGACTTTATGTGTGGGATGTGCTTAGCTGTTAGCTTACTGACTGGAGAAAGAGAGCTAGAGTTTGAATCCTGATATAGACTAGTAAGGAGGCACGGTGGCTGAGCGATAAAGCGCTTGGCTTCTGAATCGGAAGTCCAGAGTTCGAATCCTGGTGAAGACCCGGATTTCTACTTTCGGGATCTTCAGGGCACCTCTGAGTCCACCCAGCTCTAACGTGCTGGCCACATGACACCCTCGTTAACTGTGGGCCACAGAAACAGATCACCTTTACATCACTAGGTCTGAAAGGGGAACTTTAATTACTTTACTTATAGACTAGTAATTTTAAAGATTGGACTCAAGCAGAGTTGGGTTTGCTGAGCCTTTAAAACAATAAAACTTCTCTCCCAGAGCAAGTATTACAATAGTAATAACAATTAAATAATAATGATAACAATTTGAATACAAGTCATTTCAAAGACAACATTCAAGGACTCACGTATTTTATTAAGGCAACAGCTTCTCCTGACATTGTGTTGGGGAACTCAACATTTTCCTCAGTGATTGCTTTGCCGAGGTCACCAAGGGTACGCCCTGTGAATGGAAGCTGAAGAAGAAACATCCTAAGACTAAAATAACCAGGTCATTAATATATGTACAGCAATTTAAAAAAAAAAAGATCTTGAATGATATGTCCACCTACCCTACCAGTCAACAACTGGAAGGCAATTACACCAAATGACCACCAATCAGCCGCATACTGAACATCAACCCCAAATACAACCTGAAATTATACAAAGGGAAACTACCATTAATAATATTAAGGCTTTATTTGTTAACTCCCTTGCGTAGTAAATGTAAACGATCTAATCAAAATGGTTTAACTATTTTTTTTTATTTCAACACATTTAACAAGTTTAAGAAATACCTCAGGTGATGCGTAAAACTGGTCACCACAAATCTTGACCAACATGTTACATGGTTGACCACAGTCCAGATTTTGTTCACACAGAGAGTAAGGGGCCAACTTGAGATGGCCGCTGGGCTCGATCAGAAGTGAACAGAGGGATAGACGTCTGATGAAAAAAAAGATGTTTTTGATTTTTTATGAACAATTTGTCTTTTAATTATCGAGTATAAGCATGTATGTATATTTGTATATTATATTTATCATGGTAGTAAGGATAAAATTAGCACTATTGCCTAAAGAAATCCTAGGCTGATTACTTAAAAAAAGAAAGCTTTTTTTAATTTTAAGTATAAAGATGGATATCAAATCAAAGTTTTAAAGTTATGAACGTATTATTAAAGGGATATGCCTCATATTCCATGGTATCGATCAAAGCAGTTTGTGCTTTGAATTTTTTACTCGGTCTTTGTCCTAACATACTTCTTTTCAACATCTCATAGGAGCCCCTTTTTATATTTAACCAGAACACTGCCTTGATCTGTTCCTTCAGCCCAACAAGTATGCTGCCCTGACCTGTTCCTTCAGCCCAATCAGTATCCTGCCCAGACCTGTTCCTTAAGCCAACCAGTATGCTGCCCAGTCCTGTTCCTTCAGCCCAATCAGTATGCTACCTTGACCTGTTCCTTCAGCCTAACCAGTATGCTGCCCTGTTCCTTCAGCCCAACCAAAATGCTGCCCAGACCTGTTCCTTCAGCCTAACCAGTATGCTACCTTGACCTGTTCCTTCAGCCTAACCAGTATGCTGCCCTGTTCCTTAAGCCAACAAGTATGCTGCCCAGACCTGTTCCTTCAGCCCAATCAGTATCCTGCCCAGACCTGTTCCTTAAGCCAACCAGTATGCTGCCCAGTCCTGTTCCTTCAGCCCAATCAGTATGCTACCTTGACCTGTTCCTTCAGCCTAACCAGTATGCTGCCCTGTTCCTTAAGCCAACCAGCATGCTGCCCAGACCTGTTCCTTCAGCCTAACCAGTATGCTACCTTGACCTGTTCCTTCAGCCTAACCAGTATGGTGCCCTGTTCCTTAAGCCAACAAATATGCTGCCCAGACCTGTTCCTTCAGCCCAACCAAAATGCTACCTTGACCTGTTCCTTCAGCCTAACCAGTATGCTACCTTGACCTGTTCCTTCAGCCTAACCAGTATGCTGCCCTGTTCCTTAAGCCAACCAGTATGCTGCCCAGTCCTGTTCCTTCAGCCCAATCAGTATGCTACCTTGACCTGTTCCTTCAGCCTAACCAGTATGCTGCCCTGTTCCTTAAGCCAACCAGCATGCTGCCCAGACCTGTTCCTTCAGCCTAACCAGTATGCTGCCTTGACCTGTTCCTTCAGCCCAACCAGTATGCTGTCTTGATCTCTACCCGAAGCTTCAACCAATCAGCTGTTTGTCTTGTACTATCAGCTTTATATGCTGCCTCAGCCTTCTCCCCAAGGTACTCTGTAGTGTTTGCACAATAACCCATATTTGAAGGATATAGCGATTAGAGAAATATGTTTGCACAGTAAACCAAAATTTGAAGGATAAAGCGATTAGAGATAGGTTTTGTCAACTAAAAAATGGAAGTCAATTGAATTATCACAACTGAGCCATGGAAGAGATAGTCAGTTACCTGAGGATCATGCCTCGACTGTGTATGTACATGACGGCATCTGCTAATTCCATCAAATAAAATCTGGGGGGAAAGAAATATAAAAAAAGGAAAAAATATTATCATTGTTGATTATGTTATAGAAAAGAAAGAGAAAGATAAGAGAATTATGTCATAAAGGTGATTGCTTCAGTTTCTTTTTACAGCGCTTATATCAACTGTCTCTATCTGTCTGTCTGGTAAAATGTTTGTATGTTATTTCGTCCACTGTCCACACCCATTTTTGGATCAAGTTGAAATTTCGCACAATTATTCATTGGCATAAACAAGACATAAATCAATAAAAAAATAAAAAAGAATAGTAAATTAATTACTTGTAATTAATTATTTTGTTTGATACCAACAAGGAAAATTGACCCTTCAGTATTCACAGATACGGCTGAATATGTAGGGTTTTGTTCCGATAGATGGGCGAACACATTTTCTGTCCCATACCCATTCCCGGATCAAATTAAAACTTTCAACAATTATTTATTGTACCTACCAAAACACGAATTAATTTTTTAAAAATTTAATCGATTAGCCAATTACATTTTGGCAGTTAATTATTTGTGAATTCTAAAGTTAGGGCTAAAATGTTGCTGTTCTACAGTGTCCAGTTATTATGAAAGGGTAAGATTCTAGATATGTTAACGTAGATAGTAAATATAAGGTAAATATAATGTTTGTTTTGAGTTAGTTTTAGTTTGAGTGTGTGTGACATGATTTTGTTTAAAAAAGAAGCTCAGAATTTTGTGATATAGAGAAGAGATTTTTTCTGAAAAAGAGAGAGAGAGAGAGAGAGTTGTGTGGTGTACGACGCTCTTATTGAAATACTTCTTTAGCCTCTTTATAATGTACATTTTTTTTAGTAATTCAATAAAATCACCATTAACTATCTAATCGAACATGTTATTCCTAAAAGCGTCCTAGTGCTGTGAGAACTAAGTACCTCCACTAATAGATGGTCCTGTCTTCGTGTCAAAAATCTACTCTGGGCCGGCTTTAGGCATAGGCAAACTAAGCAGCCGCCTGAGGCCTCCAATTGGTGTGGGGGTGGGGGCGAAACATGGATCAAATTCCAAACATAGCAGAACTTTATGGCTCTTTGTCTAGCTCCGAGTCTCTAGTATGTATAAAAATTCATTCGCGGATGTTTAAATTTACTTGTTTGACTAGATACATATGTTATATGACACTTGTCGTAACATTATTTCCAGTCTGGTGATCATGAATCATTGTCAAACATATTAGTACTATCGGCACTACATGAATTAAACTTAGTTTTTTATTTTTTTTTATTTTGAAAGACATACATTAAAATTTATATTTCAATTGCTTAACCTCTCCTTTAATAAATACATTGTCTGCTACCCAGTGAATTAAGCTATGAATTTCTATGTCTGTTGTGCTACGCTAGTTATATTGAGCATCCGCAATAATAGAAGACAAACAAATCATGTGAAGAGAAGACACTTTAATAAACACCAGAAGAGGTGTTACATAAATTGGCGGCCAGTTATATGTGTGGATTAACACACCGAACATCAGAATCTTAAATGATAGAAATAAATCCTGGTTACGCCCATGTATCTACTCAGAATATAGAAGATTCTAGTTTGGTGATAAAGATCAATACTGATAAATTGCATAAGTATAGTAACAAAGTATCATGCTAAAGTGTATAACGCCAAAACGAGGTATCATGGTAGCCACATGTTCTATAGTTGATTATCATGCACTAAACACTGAATTATTAAAATGAATACTAAAAGTTCTGTACCTAGTCTTCCCCTCCTTCATATAGCCAAGTTCTTGAAGATATTTACACATGGAAAGAGCATCGATCCAGTACTCACTCACAAATACATAGTGCTCCTGTCAGAAGATCAACCATTCAAATACTATTGAGTGGAGTAAAAGAAAATGTAAAGGTCCCCTTTCAGACCTTGTGACCTTTGGGCCAGGTGATGTAAAGGTCATCTATTTCTGTGGTCCACTATTGACAACAACCAACCACCATTACATGTCCACAACTAAAAGATACCGAAAGTTAAAATCCAAGTCTTCACCAGGACTCAAACCCAGAACCCCCGGTTCGGAAGCCAAGCGCCTTTCTGATCAGACACCTCGCCTCCACTATTATGTATAATATAATATAATATAATATAATATAGCCGTAACCAGTTAATCATATGGGCTCATTCATTGTCTTTTGAGACAGAAGGACCTATAAATTAATAATCGAATCATATAAAAAAATAATAATTAAGAAAGTTAAAAAAGTTCCCCACTTTCAGACTTTGCGATCTCTGGGGCAGATACTGTAAAGGTCATCTGTTTCTGTGGCCTATAGTTAACGAGGGTGTCATGTGGCCAGCACAACGACCAACCGCCTATACTTTACCCCAACTAATGTCCGGCACCCATAAGAGCTGAGTGAACTCAGAGGCAATCTAAAGATTCCGAAATTTAAAAACCCCAGTCTTCACCAGGATTCGAACCCGGAACCTCTCGATTCGGAAGCCTAGCTCTTTACCATTTAGCCACCTTGCCTTTAATTATAATAATTTACAGTTTTTTTTCACTATTGAAACCGTAACAAAATCTTACCACTTGATAAGGTAGTAGGCTACGAAACCGTAACAATATTTTACAAATGAAGGGGGAAGGCTCTTTCGCGTCCAGTATGAAAGGATCTGTGGCCCTTAGAATGTCCAGGTAATCCACCTTGCTGGTCTCAACTCGGGTCAGTGCGACCATTAGCTTGGAGTTTTGCTTGGGCACAATGGTACAGGCGTAGTTGGTCAAATCTTTGGGCATCACCGTGAACGTCTGGAAAGATAAGATATAGGTCAGTGAGAGTGAAGGTGAATTTTATTACAAAAGTTTATATTAACTCCACTTGGTTTAAGAGTTGAACACGCTATTTCTCCCACATCCATTCTCGGATCAAGTTGAAACTTTACACAATTATTTATTGCACCTAGCAAAACATGAATCAATCTGAAAATTAACTTATTATATAAAGTCATTGAAGCATATGGCTTGAGGCAAGCAAAATATTAGGGATTACAATTAAATAAGGCTAACAGTCAACTATGGTTCACTATCCACCAGCGCAATCAATCAACTATGGCTCACTATCCACTAGCGCAATAAAAAAACTATGGTTTACTATCCACCAGCGCAATTAATCAACTATGGATAACTGTCCACCAGCGCAATCAATCAACTATGGTTCACTATCCACTAGCGCAATCAATCAACTATGGCTCACTATCCGCCAGCGCAATCGATGAGGCCACTGTTTACAGTCTAGTAGGATTTATCATATATCATATAGTCTAGCAGGGCTAGATGTCAAGTAGGGCTTGAGGTCAATAGGGCATGCATATTCATGCTGGTACAAAAAAAAAAAAAAGGAATCCCTTACTTTTCCAAACCTTCCTGAGCCCAGGTTGGCCATCTGTTTCAGAAGCTGGCTGTGGTCAACCTCCTTGTCGTCATCTATTTGCCGGACTGGTATTGGCGCTGGAAACGCAGAAAACTGAAACGTAGAAAGAGTTCCTTACAAAGCCTCAAACCAAAACCTTTTTAACACTATCAATGTTCGTATGAATACATTTAGAACATGTACCTTTAGGGACACATCTTACACATTATAAAAACAGGTTCATTATATATAACCTACAATATTTACATTTTATATGTATATATATATATACTATATTTATATATATTATATATATTCATATTCCTAATACATGTTATACTACTGCCAATAATTCCTTTATATAATGTCGTTAACAACCATTAAGTATGAACGTCCAGCAGAGATCCGTAACGGCAAATCTAGATGGCCCTCAATGTGGAATGAGTTCCAAACCTCTGGTTCGTAATTATAAAAGGCCCAAGGGCCCACGTTTTTAGGACACAACTGAAAACGTTAAGTCCATGTAACGCAGGGGTCCCTGGGGGACATGAAGAGTAATCAGTTTATTTGGTACAAGGCAATCTTAATAGTATTATCGATGCATTGATCACAAAGTGTTGCCACCTTGTTAGCTTACATATAGGTTGTGGTCGACGATATTTATCTAATAAAAATATTGTTTCTCTTATGTTTCAACATCTGTCCCTTGACTTTCGTTCTAGGGGGTGCTTTCACTGCTATGACAGTTCGCGTAACCAAGTTCCTTCACCTTCACTGGTCAGTAGCTGCTCTTCGCAGGATATCATGAGGGAGACAGGTCTATTACATTACATTGTCCAGCCAGCCTTTCTTTGGACGACTCTTTCTTCTTGTTCCCTAAACTGTACCTTGAAGGATAACTTTGAACAGTGAGTCATGTCTTACAATAAAACCAGCTCAGCTTTTGTCTCTTCACAGTAACGAGGATTCATTCCTTTGTGTCAACCAGGATAGATGATGATAATGATGATTATGATGATGATAATGATGATGATGATAATGATGATAATGATGATGATGATGATGATGATGATGATGGTGATGGTGATGATGATGGTGGTGGTGATGGTGGTGGTGATGGTGGGGATGATGGTGATGATGATGATGATAATGATGATGGTGATGTGGTGATGATGACAATGAAGAACTACATCATGAAATCATCTAATGTCTATGAGAAATTGAAAAAAGCAAATAATACAGAAAGATATATCGCTGCTGTGCAACAAGAATAGTTGCCATAGCGACGCCATTGACTTACGTAAAGGTCCTTGGTGAATGTCGGAAACTTTTCTTCTCTGGTGCCTTTTTGTTTGGGGTAATATGGGCACGTGATCTTTTCAGGCGTAGGCTTCATTGTGTTCCGGGACCTCTGTGGAAGTAGCGAACTAGTGTTCAAATCCTTCGAATGTTGGATAATTTAAAAATTTCCCACATTACGAAATGAAAGTGAAGCTTCCTTCTCTATAAGTTGGCTACAGGTTTTTCGTGGAATTGCAGAAAATCAAATTTAGAGCCCTGCATTATGTCTAAATCTAAATCTAGATCAAAGCCTGTGTGGCATAACAATACGGGGTGATCCAAAAAAGAATGCTCAAAAACCATTGCGCTGTGTTTCAAAGATATAAAAACAATTGATAGTTGGACACATGTGTTGCATATAACTTTACTTCATGCTTGACAAGCGCTCAATGTGACCGGCGGCACGGACAACACGCCGATAGGGAAGTCCTCCCAAACACCCTCCAGGATGTCCCCGTCCATTGTGTTGATTACAGCTTGTTATTTCTTCTTTCATATTATTGATATTTACTGGCAACGGCGGTACAAAAACTTTGTTACATACCCCCCCCCCCACACACACACGCAGGAAAAACGTCGAGCGGAATGAGTGTGTCGGACCTGGCAGGCCAAGTGCAGAGAACAACCAAAACGCTGAAGATTCGCTATTTTAACCGTGAATAAATAAGACAAATTGAAATAAACACCCCAGTAAAACGAAGATAACGCCTGTATCAAACGACCACTGATTCAATCCATTGACAATGCTTTAGAAATAAATGAATGCTTGATGATTTAAGGGCACTCTTTTTAAAACAGCCTGTAGTATTCAGTCAAGGTCAAGGTGTCTCTTTTTTTTAATCAAACGTAATGCTCTGAGAAAAAACAAAAATACTGACAATGAATGCAGATCTAGATAAAATTTAGACAGAGGTTCACTTCATTAAACAGAAGTAGGTTTTTCATTCGTCTTCATGTAACGATTTTCCTCAAATCATGTCGGAGATATCGTCTTTTCGTGCATATACCCCTACACGCGTATACCCCGCACATACATATACCACGTGCAGATTGCAAAATAAGTATAAAAAAAACGAAATCGTACAGATGATGATGATGATCACCCTCATAAACCCCGCACGTGCAAAGTTTAGCTTGCTGTCGGCACCAAAAGCACTATCATCGGTACTATTTGTTTTCTTGAGGTTTTTAACGAGAAGTCCATGACGCTTTCCAATGTACATTTCACAACCTCAAAGCCAACTCTAAGAAGTATTAAGACCCATCGGTATGTCCTGAGTTTCGTTATACTACGTTTATGAGTTAAATAAATTGTGTAAACCCCGCACCTTTTTATACCTCACACAGCTGCCACTCCTTTGTAAAAAAATTGTAAAAAAAAACACGGAAATACGGTAAGCGGACCAGCTTGCGATACAGGAATTAGGGCCCTAAATCAGCGATAGTTTTTTTTTGTAAAACAAAATGGGTACCGGTATTCAGTGATTAGGTGCCGGCACTCAGTAATGAATCGCCTAACTTTTGACTACTAATATATTAATAATAAACGTTAAAATACAAGAAAAGTAATAATTTCTCCCCACATTAAAAAAGGTGCCTGTACGCCGTATCGGTGCGTACAGTCATGAATAGTTTACATGTCGCTTGGCTATTAGCGTCGTAAGTGTCGAGGCCCTTTCTAGGCTAGACTCGTAACGATAATACAGACTGAAGTACAACAAAACAGACAGTATTGCATTCTGTATACTTCAGTCAAACATCGACTCTGATTACTAATCAGTAACAATTTAAACCACTTTGGGACTAGAATTAGGGCCGGCCATGGGCATAGGCAGACTACGCAGCCGCCTAGGGCCTCCGTTTGGTGGGGACCTAGACAGGATTCATAAAAAAAACAATTTGGAGACAACATGGAACTCTATGTCTACTTGCCCAACTCTAAGTCTGTCCTATAATTCAAAAGTATATTCTGGAATGTTTAGATCTATGTATCAAACTACATGTATTAGAAGACCATTGTTTCTTCCTTTGGTAAAATGTCAAGACGTTATTTCTTGTCTGATGATCATGAATCGTCCATGAAGTACATTTGCGCTCTATGAATTTAACTTAATTATTGATTGAGATAAAGATACGAGAAGGTCTTTCGGTCTAAAGTTTTTGTTTTTCTATTTTATTTAATTTGCCTAGGGCGCGGGGGGATCTAAGTCAAAGTCTAAGGACCACCAATTACCTCAGGCCGACCCTGCTTGAATTAGAATCTAGATCTAGTGATCAGAACTCTCCAAGTCCAACATGATAATGAGAACGCAGAAAAATTAGATCAGTCATAGACAACGTCCACAGCATCTACCCAGCTGGTTCCCAAGGAATATAGATCTAGATCTAATATAGAATCTAGATTCTAAATGTACAAGACTAGATCTACATCAATGATATCTAGATTAAGTATTCTAAGTCTTCTCTATGAAGATGCGATGCCATGGGCATGTTATACTGGATGGCCTTGCCTTTAATTTCTGCTTTTTTTTTCTGGTCAATACAAGCAAGACGTTCCGTGCTCTAATGATTGGTGAACAAATATTGAAAATTAAAAACCTACCGCCAAAGATGAAGCCATCTCAATATCGTAAACAAGATTTAATTGTTTAGCTTTCTTTACAGAAATATTTCTAATCACATGACTTTTATGATGACGTTTCTCAACCAATCAACAAAAAAAATAATTAAAATTTCTTCTTGTGCAGTAATCTCAAACACAATGCTCAATTTTTAAAACTATTCAGCAGTCCTTTCATTAGCAATTCTCATCTTCCACATATCAAATTGGGTATAGCTGCAAGTCAGGAGAGGTTTGAGAGTTTTCCTTTTCCTAGACTTGATTTGGAAGCGTGATCGAGAGTACGCTTGAACTTGGCCCTATGAAGGGACTCAGGTTTGACACCCGATTCGAGCAGAGCTGTATTTACTGAGCGACTAAAGGCATCACCAAGATGACCCCCCCCCCCCCCCCCCCCCACTGGTCCATAAATGAGATTGGGCATAGCAAGCTCTGAGCATGCTATAAGCATGAAAGTAGCGCTATATAGAAGCTATAATTTATTTAGGTGATTAACCAGCAAAGGAGCCACTGCTGCAAGAAGCTTACTAGTTAATGTGCCAGTTACTCGACTTCGCCCCTTCTTCTGTTAGTGAAAACAGTTTCGTCGGAATCAAAATCTGAGCCAAACGTGCAGGTTTCGAGAGTCAACCCTGAGGAACAATCAGGAGCCGGCGACCCTTAGGCAGTTTGTAGCACTCAGTGCTACACCCTGGTAAAGTCTGCGACGCCTCTGACCTCTGTATCGGCCGTTTCATTGGATACATCAGTTGCGTGGAGAGGGGGGAACTTATGTGCAGGCAACATCGCTCCGACCTCAGCTAATGCCCAGGCATTCATCTCTTCATCCATGAGATGAATACTTTTGCATCTATTTTTGTTCCCATAGCATTTTTTATGTAAAACTTCTAATATACTTTTTAAAGAACTGTTTTGTTAGATATTTTCAGAATTGATTTTATCTGTAAAGGACTTGAACATATGGAAGTTTGGTACTATATGAAACTAAGATTGAATTGGTGACTTGTTATGAATTTAATGTATTTGTTTCTATTCCATCAACAGTCCTAGAATTTGTCCAATGCCTGTGATCCTCTGAGTTGAAGGAGAATGTGCTCCATATTACTTACCAGTACCTTGCTGATAGCTGGAAGTTCATGAATATTATGTTGTCCTTGATTTGATTATTTTGAAAACTACCATTTCTGAAGACTTGAGCATTATTTCTATAATTTAAAAAAATCTTTTCAGGAAATATTGTGTTTATAATATTAAGAAATTGAAGATAATATTGTTCTTACTAATATTAATATTTTGGCATAGTTATTTGAAAATAATCTTAAACATATTTTGTTCATTGTATAATATACATTTAATAAATAGTTGTCCAACTTTGAAAAATTGTTTACTCAATTATTAAACATTTTGTTGTTGTTGTTGTTTTTTTACTATAAATGTAACTTGAATCAAGTTAACTAGCACACTAAAAAGATTTAAAAAACAATACTGTATGCTTTAACTAACATGAGACTTAAAGCTTATTGGCTTAATAAAATAGAAAGCACATCATTACTTCAATATTCACTTGTCAATAAATGATAGCATTATTCAATTTTTAGCTACATGTTCAGACTATTAAATGTTATTAGGTCTAAAATAATAAGTTAATGTCAATGTAGTATTGTTCAGACACTTACAAGCTTAATCATCTATACTTCAAAAAAAAATGTTTGTATGGTTTTCATTTGTTTGTACATCAAATATGTATTAATATAATTCTTTTTTAAATGAAACATTAAATACCATTTCTGATATATTCTCATTTCACAAAACAAACTGAATATTATCCAAAATTTCATCCATTCATTTTAGTTGTAACAGGCTTTTAAAAAAAAATGGAGTGACAATCAAATCAGGTTTTTGGAAATAGTATGCTCCTTTAGTAAAAAAAAAAAAAAAAGAAACATGCATTATAAAAATTGTTTATTTTAGATAAAATTTCTCTTGGGTAACTTGAGTAGAAAGTAGTAGAAATATGAACTTCATTTAGCAATATGCAATATATGGTTTTTACTAGTGAAAATTGTTTGTCCAAATAAGCTATTAAAACTACTGTCAGCTTCACATGAAAAGTTTTACAGTTATTCCTCTTAGACTTTTAGGTATTATCTATTTAGAGCAGGGTAAAACAAGGTTGGTAGATTGGATAGAAGGCTTCTTAAACTGGCTTGACCAAAATAGGACGACATATCCTGATTAGGGAACTGATATTTGACGACGATGCGACTCTCACTACCATTCGGCTAGTCAATAATTCGACAGCTGCGAATCAATAATTCAGTCTTACAATAAATCTCACCAAGACAGAAAAAGGGCATAAAAAGTCAACATCATCAAACTCCATTTGAATGAGGGCTTGAGAGGCTCAAATCCTTTATTGAAAAAGCCCTGGACAGAAACCCTGCTGTATTGCGTAGTGCATACATGTCACCATACAGGTCGAGAATTTTTGGTTTCCCTGACCTGTTGAGACGGAGATCAGCCAGTCTGGGCAGTCAAACAGAATATGGGGGAACCGTGAATCGAAATTTGGCCATAGCCGTGAGAAATATGAGCCAACAAGACAGTGGCCTGTCCTGCGCTGTGTTATAATAGGTTGCCATAAAACGTCACAGAATATACTGAAATGTGTGATTGATCCTTTTTCTATTTTATCATTCAAAAGCCTCATGTAACCAAGATGCAAGTTGGCGCCTAAGCTGGTCTTTAAAGAATGTCCATGGGTCATCTTTGTTACGTCGACCACCTTTTAGCTCACAAAAAAAGAGGCTTTGCCATATGTTCATTCATCGTACGAGATATGTGTAAATTGTCAAATGTGATTTACTAAGAAAATAATCCAAACTGGCATTACAATTCAATCAATGTCGTAAACAAGAAAATACACGAAATACAGGCTTGGCTAATTAGTCTATATTGGCTAAGAAAATCAGTTATATCTTATCTTATATAATACAGACGTTACTTCAAAGAAGAAGATGTTTACGTCCTACGCGTCATGCATTTAGTCATGCATATTAACCAATGACTTAAATTCTGCCAAGTCACTGGTTTTCTTGGCTAGCTCAGGTAACCCATTCCATGCTCTAATAGCACCAGGGAAGAAGGAGTATTTGTACAAATTTGTCCTAGCATACGGGACGAGGAATGTGCCTTTATCTTTGTGTCTTTCAGAGTATTTTATTAAATTTTGTTTTTGTATTTGAAGATTATGATTCAGTGTTTTATGTATGATTGCTACTTTACTTTTGAGTCTTCTGTCCTGAAGGCTTTTTAAATTTAGTGATTTTACTAAAGGTGTTACTCTAGTCAAATGTGAATATTCGTTTGTTATGAATCTCACTGCTCTATTTTGTGTCTGTTCCAGTTTCTTAATGTTTTCTTGAGTTGAGGGGTCCCAAACGGAGGATGCATATTCTATTATTGGCCTAACCAAGGTTAAATTACATTTTAGTTTTATGTTCTTATTTGATTTATAGAAATTTCTTTTAATAAATCCTAATGCTTTGTTTGATTTTTTTAATAGTTTCATCAATATGTGGATTCCATGACGGTTTTTCATTTATTATATAACACCTAAGTATTTTGCGTTTTTAGTCTGTGTTGCTGGTTTGCCATGAATAAGATAAATGGAATTAATTTGTTTTAGTTATTTTGTTACTCTTAACAACTGACATTTTTCTGGGTGGAAAGACATGCTCCAATTTGATTCCCATTTCTGTAATTCATCTAATTCTCTTTGTAAAATATCTGTGTCTTGTGTTGTTTTTATTGTTCTATATATTATGCAATCGTCTGCAAATAATCTGACTTTTGTTCCTGAAGTAATGCGATTTGGTAAATCATTTAAGTAAATTAAAAATAGTAGTGGACCCAAGACTGTGCCTTGAGGTACACCTGAGTTTACTGTTATCGGTGTTGATTTAGAGCCATTTATTATTACAGTTTGTTCTCTCCCTATCAGAAAATCTTTAATCCACTGATGAAGTGGACCATTAATGCCAAAATATTTTAATTTTTTAGCAAACTATGGTGGTGAACTTTGTCAAAAGCCTTAGAAAAATCTAGTAAGATAGCATCTATTTGTTCACTATTATCTAAACCTTTAGAAAAATCATCAATTAGTCCTATTAGTTGTGTTTCACATGATCTATATTTCCTAAAGCCATGTTGGTATGGTGTGAGGACATTTTGTTTGTCTAAGTGGTTTATGATGTTGCGACATATTATGTGTTCTAGGATTTTACATGTGATGCTGGTAAGTGATACTGGTCTGTAGTTTCCTGGGTCAGATTTTTCTCCTTTTTTAAATAGGGGGGTGACATTAGCTTCTTTCCAGTCCTTTGGTACTCTGCCCTGGTTAAGGGATGCCTGAAAGAGTATTTTGAACAATGGGGCTAGCTCATTGCTTAGTTCTTTGAGTAATCTAGCTGGAATACCATCAGGTCCAGATGCTTTATTTGGTTTGGTGTTGGCTAATAGTTTTTGAATTCCATTTTCTTGTACTACTATATCTTCTATGTTGTCTACTTGGTTCAAATTCAGTAATATGTCTTTGATGCAAAGTATTTGTTTAGGATGTTTGCTTTAGTTTCATTTTCATTATGTATTATGTTATGTTCATCTTTTGATGGCGCTATGCCTGTTGTTTCCATTTTCTTAGACTTAATATATGACCATAGGTTTTTGTTGTTATCTTTAGATATTACATTGTTTATGTATTCACTCTGCAGCTGTCTGCTTACTTTTTGGGTTAAGTGTTTAATTTTTATATACTTTTTGTAAACTCTTTCTGCCTTAGTTTCTTTAAATTTTCTATATAGGTTTTCCTTCTGTTTACAAAGCTTCTTTAGTCTATTATTAAACCAGCATTTATTTATTTTGTTTAAAGTGTATTTAGTTGGTATAATATTTTCTATAATGCTTTTAAGATGGTTTTTGATGAAATTCCAGAGGTCATTGACTGGTTGGTTAATGCTTTTTCTAATAAGAATGTTTGTTGAAAGTTTATTGCAGCTTGGTGTAGTTGTGTTAGGTTACATTTATTCCAGAGTAAGATTTTTCTTTTGGGTTTTGAATTGGCTACTGCTTTTATCTGACTGTGTATTTTTATGATCTCATGGTCTGATAGACCAGGGATAATATCATAATCATCTACTAATCCAGGTCTGTTGGTTATGAAGAGATCTAATGTGTTGTTTAATCTAGTTGGCTTTTTAATGATTTGATCTAAACTTAGGTTGTGTAAAGTTTCTATGAAAAGCTCATTTATGTCCTTAAGGTTTTGGTGTTTATCTATGGTTAGTGTTTTCCAATTTATATCAGGTAGGTTGAAATCACCCATAATCCAAAAAACTGCATTTTTATTTGTCTCTTTAAGTGTAGTAATCTGATTACATAGTTCCTGCATGTATTCTAAAATATAATTTGGTGGTCTGTAAATGCTGCCTATTATTAGGGATCTTGAGGTGGTATTAATTTTACAAAATGTTGATTCTATATTTTTTGAGTTAAGTAAGGTAATTTCTTCTGCTATAAGAGTGTTTTTTTATTGCTAGAAGAACTCCTCCATGATTATCAGCCCTATCTTTTCTAAAAATTTCATAATTACTATTGAACATTTCTGCATTATAAATTTCAGTATGTAGCCAAGTTTCTGTTCCTGCAATTATGTCTGGTTTCTCACATTTTAATAAAATTTCTAAGTCTGCTGTTTTGTTCCTAATGCTTTGAAAATTTATTACTGAGGTTTTAAGGTATTTTGGTATTACTTCTTTAGTAGGTTTGTTTAGTGAGGCTGTTGTATTAATTTTAGTAGATTTAGGTTTAACAGGAGTGGATCTGGCTAGTGGTTGGTGAGTTTGGTTTGGGATGGTGTTTAGGATATTGTATGGGTTAGAAGGATCAAAGGAATCAAACAGTCCTGATGTAAACTGAGGTAATCCACACCCATAAAGCTTTACAGTTATAGATCTAAGTCACAAAATGGTTTGTGCACACTTAACTCTGTAACATCTTCTATGACAATTAAGTTTCCATTCATGATTTGCTATAAAAGTGGCGGTAAAAATCTTCGGGAATTGTTTCTTTATATAGTAAAAAAATCTACCGGAAGTCAATTTGTCATGCAACCAAGGACGCCTCGGTGAACGGGACTTATTTATTGAAAAATATAGGCTAGTGCGCAGAGATGGCAGTCCATGTAATATATAGTCTATGTATTTAACTAAGTATTTGAAGAAGGTTAATACGGATAACTCTGTAAAGTTGATGGAAGTTTGACTTGAGGAAAAGTTGACTCAGAGTATCTTAAAATGAATAGATTGGCGTTCGGCAGGCAGATATATATTGCAGTTGAATGTCAGTATCTCTTATGACAAGGGCATTAATCTATCGTAGCATCAATATGTGAAAATGCTGTAAAAATAAAAGAGTTGCGTCCCTTCACTTATCCTATTTAAGTCTTTGTCCACCATTTAATTAAAGACCTTCAAAACGATCAGCTTACATAGCTGAAGTTATACTAGTCAGTTTTAATTTACTAAGCCAAACCAAACCTGTGTTAAGACATACAAATATTGTAAGAGATTTTTAAAGTGAGTATTTCTAACTTATAAGACTTATAACTTATAGTGATAAGAATGCTGAGATAAGTTCAAAGTTCACCCTTAGGGCATTTTCCATTTTTAGAAGAGATAGCTATTTATAGAATTTAGGACTATCCAGGGAATTTCCCTTGAAGTTACTGACTGGCGCCGGTTTCTGGTTGAAAGAGGCCCTGAGGTATTTTATGGGGCAGTCCACTTGAACTAAAAGCACTTCAAGACGTGTTACAGAACAATGTATTAACAATATTACAAAGAGAGTTTCTGATTTAAAACTAACTCAGAGGGGCCCACCCATATCATGGGCCATCTGCTTGATAAGCAATGCAGGTAAAAAGGAAGATTTTAAAAAGTGCTCAGAACAAAATATATGAAGTGCAAACAATTTTTAAAAAGCAACAAAGATACGTTCCACCATACTTGTGCGTGCAAAAGTGCTGCCTACGTAATTCGACAGGCTGACTGTTGTATCATTTTTACAGTGTAATTTTTTTAAAAAGTATTCAATGACCTGATTTTTATGAAGGTATGGTTCATAGTGAGCCTGGCATAGCATTTAATTCATGGTTGTAGGGATATGAATTGGTAAAGTGTCAATCTCTGTACCTTTGGTCAAGTGTCTAATGCACGAAGAAAGATTCGTTCTGACTGGACAACATCAAAGAATGTACCGGCCTCTCTCTTAATATCCTGCTAAGAACAGCTGGTGACCGTGAAAAGTGGAGGGGGTTTGCTTACGCGAACTGTCACAGCACCCTTACGTCGAAAGTTAAGGGGCAGATTTTATGATGATAAAAAACACCATAACACTGATTATTAAATCTTTTTTTTTTGTAAATTGTCAATTAAATACTACAAAAGAAATGCATTCTTTTTTTTTTAAACAAAAAAAAAATTCTTTCTTGCACTTGTAGGTACAGAAAGTACTTCACTTTTACTAAAATGGACATTTTTTTAAAAACTTTATTTTGATAAATATAACAGAACTGCAGAAATGTTAAGAAGTGATATAACATCCCTAGTGTGACGTAGTCTGGCCTGTTGTTGTTTTTTAACCAATAGTAAACACTTTAAAAATCGTGTATTTTCAAGAAAAAAAACGTCATACATAGTTTATTATAAAACAAAACGGTTTGCTATAAAAATATATAAGAATTTTAAAAAGTAGTCCTTGCACCAGAACTTTGCTAGAGGCAATATTGAAATCGGATTTTCAATAATCATTTCTAGCATATGAGAACTTAATATGACGGTACATTTCGACAGACAGGCTACACAAAACTAAAAGAGGAGTTTCCCCAGCTTAAAACTTTGGTGACAGTGTAACGTATTGTTTGAACAAGTTAACTCTTTCCCTAGGTAATTATTTTTTTCACATTCAGACGGAATTCTTCATTTTGCTCATTAGTATTTCACTACCATATTATGATTAAGCTTCAATAACTTTGTTCGTTGTGATCAGAAAATGTTTTATTTGGTACAGGGTTAAAGGGGAATGCATGCTCCTTCTATAGAACATAAAGAAAAGTTTTTAAAATTAAATATTAATTTAATTTAATGAGGTCAAATCAACGATGGTATCGTCGATTAGGAGAGAAAGAGTTAGTCACATCACTTTGTGTTCCTTAGATAACTAATCGGCCTGTTTCAGTCGTAGAATGACCATCGTTCATCTCGAACACTTTTTCATGTGACTGTGGATCCGTATATTGGAGGACACTCCCATCCCCGTATCTCGCAGGTTAAGGTTGCCCTCAATGTGGTGGTAGAGAAAACAGCCATTTCTCGTTTGGCACGCTTTTCTTCCAGGGTAGACGCCAATGCTTTGTCGCTGTCTACAGCTTTCTTGGTCACCATCTCTCTCCACAAAGTGCGGCCTACTACTACTACAAATATTACCCTTTCGTGAACAAGAAATACCAGTCAAGTAATGGCTTATCATAGAGACATAGGGCCTCTTGGGCGTACATTATTATTCTTAGTCTGTCCGTGATAGTCTGAAATTCAGGCGTTGACGTTCTGAAGAAAGATTGGGCGAGAAGTTGAACCCCCTCTTTTCAAGCAGGACTGGACGTACAATTAACGTTTAATAATGAGACTTGTTAATGGGACAAAAGTTTTTTTATGTTTGACATTGATGATGAAGTGAAGCCTAAAGTGAATTTTAAAAAAGCTCGTTGATCGAGTTAAAGATTGCACTTTTCCTATTGACTGTAACCTAACCTGGTGGTCCTCATTCGCTACACCCCTATCCCCTTTTTTATTTAATTCATATAACTTGATACCCTTGCGCCTTGGCTCCCTCGTTTTTAAAACAAGAAAATCTTTTTTTTTAAATGCCAATATTAAACATAGATGTATCAATTAGTTTGGATCAGTCGTGTAATAAAATTTGTAATAGATCTAGATTTACAATAATAAATCTGTGCGATTAGAAGTATTTTTTACCAACTGTTTTGTTTAGCGCAGTTTCCTGCTTTTAGCTTTGTGATTCGATATGATCCTATCACTTGTCTGGAACAGTTTGGAAAGGGTTGCGGGGAAAAAGAATCGCTTTTAAAATGTATTTTTTTTTTAAGTTGAACGAAAAGAATTCACTAAAGCCTCCACAGGATGACACATGAACCACTGTGCCAGCAAAGTGCTTATGAACATATAGCTTTATAGTTATCTATTGCTAGTTTTCTCAACAACGTATTAAGAGGACTAATTCAACTTATACCACCACATCATTCAAGGATCATTTCTTTTCTGTTTTTGATTCCAAACAAAATAATTAATCAGGCCTTATCAATAGTTAATCAACTAGTTTTTTAAAATTTAGTCTTGCTTTGTCATGTACAAGAAATAATTGTGCAAAATTTCAACTTGATCCGAGAATGGGTGTGGGAGAAATAACGTGTAGAAACTTTTTTTTACCAGGCATACAAAAAAGACAATGAAAATATTTTTCTCTCTCCACTCGTCAAGTGGCATGTATTAAATATGTTGCGGATATCGTCTGCCTTTTTTTTTAATGCTCATTGGAGCGAAGTAATGTAAAGATACAGACGAGCCTCCGCACAGTTAAATGTTCATTCTTAAGTCACACTTGAGGGATCTCAGTCGCTGGGGTGGGGTGGGAGGGGATATTTCATTGTACCAACATTGTTTGATTGAATGACAATGGATTTAGATGTTCTGTCTCTTCTCGTGTGTCTACCGAGAAAAAAAAATTATCTTACATCCGGTTGTAATTGTTGGATGTTGACCACGGAATAGAGCGAACGAAGTTTACAATGTGACTGTCCGTATTTTACTTGTCCCTTTTTAAAAAAAATTGGGAAGATACCGTTTGGCTAACAAGACATACATATCTCTCTAAAGACTAAAGAGGCCAATCCTTGATACACAGCAGGTTGGGCATATGCAATCACCAGGCGCCGTTGCATGTTCACCCTTCTTTCTGCTTCTGTTGTGTATGGCATCTGCAATCCGAGACCCTTCCTTTATGCTCTCTCTCCATGAGGATCTATCCAGTGCTACTTTTTCCCAGCTGCTAGTGTCGATTTTGAAGAGCTTCATGTCGCGTTTGCATACATCCGTATAACGTAAAAGTGGACGACCAGCTGCTCTCCTGGCTTCAATTAGATCGCCATACATATGCAATAATAAAATAAACAATATAAAAATTAAGACATAGCCTTTCGGTCGTAAGAGTTACGAATAGTGCAACGTTGCTATATTGTAAGCGATAGATAGACAGATAGATAGATTGACTGATTGATTGATAGTTTAGATAGATTAGATGGATAGATAGACAGACAGACAGATAGATAGATAGATAGATAGTTAGATGGATTGATTGATTGATATATTGATAGATTGATCGACAGACAGACACATAGATAAATAAGATAGATAGATAGATAGATAGATAGATAGATAGATAGATAGATAGATAGATAGATAGATAGATAGATAGATAGATAGATAGATAGATTATGGTAAGGTATGGTAAAGATGAATGTTCAACCAGTTGACGTCATTATATCAATATATTTATTTTTGGCGTAAATGACGTCAATTATTGTATCTAAACAACTGTAACACACTAAGAGAGGAGTTGTTTCACAAATCACGTGGAGAAGGAGAAGTCAAACAAGAATTTATTGCTCCTCTTAGAAAAAGATCGACAGTACAGGTATGTATAAGGTATAAGGCATTCCATTCAAGGGTTCTCTACGTAATGTACCCCTTTTGTTGGTCATTGGCTTATAGCTCCAAACATCTAGTACAACTAAACCAACGTAAGCGTTTTATATTTTGAATAAGTAAACTTTAAATAATTTGAACAAACCTCTCTGGTGAACAAAAACTAAATATAACTTTCATTACAATTTCACATCTCTAACTGAACGGATCTGTAAACTAAATCTAACGTACGACGTAAACATAGCTTTGTATTAGATCGTCTGCTGTTCTTACTCTGTCGTGAATTCGTCATTCTCCAACGTGAACAAGTAATCCTTCCTTACATTTATCATCACACACACACTCCATAACACCCATTTTAGACCTTGCAATCTTTAGGGCAGATGATGTAAATATCTTCTGTTTCTAAGGAAGGCGTAATGTGGCCAGCACAATGACCCCACCCAAAGACTTCACTTTTCCCAAATAATGCCGGTTACCCACCAGATTTTGGTGGGGTTTCTAAAATGCCAGACTTCAAAATATCAGTCTTCACCAAGTTTCGAACCCGAGACGGTGAGACCCCTCGGTTTGGAAGACCTTCACCACTCACCGCCAGGCCCCCTGCGCCTCTGATTCTGTAGTTGTGCCATTATTAATCCGCAAACATTCCAACAAGGACACAATATTATTTCAATACACTCCTTCAAAGTAGATCACATTGTCCCACGCACATTTGTCCTAGGAGTTCCATTATTCTTTAAACTATAGAAGAACTGTTATTTAGACTATTAAATATTCAACAGGAAGATAAAGAAATAATTCGGGCCCGACTTTTATCTTCACTCTCAACTTCAAAACTTTTCCTAAAAAAAACTTCGCGTCCTTGCCTGACAGGAATTTCTAAAAAACATGAGTCGAGCGTTTCTTGTTATTAAAATAAACAAAACAAGGCATTTAGTTTTGAATAACACATGACACTCTCCACAAGTCCTGTTTCTCTGAACATCTTTTGTGTGGTTTAAGTCAGTCAGCCAGTAATTATTTGGTGTCTGCATGTCGGACGATTTGGCTGTATGGCAGAGTGGTTAGAAATAAAAGATGTCATTTGGAAAGTAATATTATGATGTATTATACTAAATACACGTTACACATGATACCATAAAGCTAAATCAAAAAAAAAACAAAGAACTTGATAATTACTGAAGATATTACAATGTCTGACAGACTAAAGGTTAGTGGAAGGTGATGAAGGCGACATCGTAATTAAATTGGTAGCAAAATAACGCGTTTTCTGCCAGTAATCAAACAGGACGGCCTCTCATTAATATGCATTAAAAAATATATATATTTTGAAAAAATTTATACAACAATATAAATCTCAACCACTAAGTTTAAAACTAGATAAATAATAAACCAGTTTTACCTGATTTAAAGCCAGTCTCTTTCACGAGAGCTTCCTACACCCCTCCCCCTTTCTCTCTGCCACTTTGTTTCACTTTCTGTCTGTCTGTCTTTCTCTCTCTCTCTCTCATACACCCACATACATTTCTATAATATTTACACATTTTAATCTAAGGTATATATTCTTCCAAACTCAAAAAAGATTTAGGATATTCTTTTTCTGCTAAAATATTTTTGACAAAAAGGGTTGGTTCCCTTTTAAATCTATAACAATCCTCTGATTCAACAATCCTCTGATTCAACAATCTTCTGATTCAACAATCTTCTAATTCAACAATCCTGTGCTTCACAAGTTTACAGAAACTGAAATCTTATCTCGCTAACTTGTACTCTTTTGTTCAATAGTTCTTATCAAATAACCATCAAATCTGCATATCATCACAACAGTTAGGTCTGATGCAAAGTGTCCGTTGTAAAGAAAAATTTCGCTGAGCAGCTGTACAACTACCAATTTATTTTATTCTATTTTAACCGTGGTATGCGCTCTAGACTTGTCTCGCCATTATAACCAGGCCGTCCTGAGAAAGATCTGAACTAGAATGTAAAAATCGTCAATTCTGAAGAACATCCGAAACTTGTAAAATAAAACAAAAAACATTTGTAATAGATATAGACTAACAACATTAAATCTGTGCAATTAGAAATATTTTTACCAATTTAGCACAGTTACATGCTTTTAGCTTTCTCAATACGCTATGATCCTATCTATTGTCTGGACCAGTTGGAAAGGGGTGGGGTAGGTTAGAATGAACGGCGTATATGGGGGATCGTTTTTTTTTAATGTATTTATATTTTAAAAGTGAACAAACTGAATTCGAACTCTTGTGCTAAAGCTTCCTCAGGCTCCACATGCCTTCTCAGGCTCCACATGCCTTCTCAGGCTCCACAAGTCAACATGGTAACCACTCTGCTAGCAAAGAGTGTATGAACATTATAAGATTGGAAGATTGTATAGTTGTCTTTTTTTTTTTCTATTTCATGTTTGTGTTCAGTTATCCTCAGACGACGATCTATAAAGGGGACTAATTCAGGTCACCCACATTTTCAATACAAACAATTCCAAAACTGGTCACTCAAAATAAGCACAGTTACTGTTGTTTTTTTAAATGTCATAAACAAAAGTGAAAAATGTAATCTTATCTTCTTATCTTATCTTGTTATCACGGATGGCTGCCTGGTCGTGCAGTTTGTGCGCTGGACTGTCGTTCGGATTTATCGATGGTCGAGGATTCAAATCCTGCCCGCTCCCGTCGTCCTGCGGGAGGTTTGGACTAGGAAGTAAACTATCTTCAACTCTGAAGGAACATCCGAAACATGTTTACAGAAGTTAGTTTAAAAAATATTCCATTTTTAAGCATATCCATGAGTTAATTTAGGTGTGCATGCTCATTTTAACTAGAGATTTAAACTCTGCTAATTCGTTGGTTTTACTGGCTGATACATGCAACCTTCTCCATGTTCTAATCAACTCTAATGGGGAAGAAGTTCTTATACGAATAAGTACATTGCTGATGTTAACTATGTATCGCGCCTCTAAAGATAGTGGTGTTTTATTTATACAAAAAAGAGCCAATAACACTCTTTATCTTTGTCAAATAGAACAGTAGACACAGTACTAAAGAGCGATTGCTAGTCTACAAAAGAAAGCCAAAACTAATCCTTTAAGTAAATACTTGTACAGGCTGGGACACGGGACTCAAAAGGCAATTCATACTTCTTTGAATGTTATCACTATTCGAGACCTGACTGTCAGTAACACTTGCATTATATAATTTTTGTGACTTTATCTAATAAGTTACAGACTTCTTTCAAAAAAAAAAAGATCATTTAGGCCACCGTGTGTAAATTTAGCTGTACATATTAATTAGAGACTTAAAATCTACTAACCATTGGCTTTGCCGGCTGATTCAGGCAACCATTCAGTCGGCACTGGGAAAAATAGTCTGAAAGTTTATCCATCTTTTACTGTTTATAGCGGCCTTCGAAAAGGGAAAAGACGCTATTAGTTTTGTGTGGAATGTCTGTCCGTCCGTCTGTCCGTTTCGTTTAGATCTCGTAAATTACGAAAGATAGTGCAAATCCGACATCATATTATTTTAGACCATTCAAAGTTTTGATGCAACGACTACTTTTTTTTTCTGAAAGCGAAAAATCAAAATTTTTAAATCACTTATGCAACCAGTTTTTTTTCATAAAATACATCACTTTTACAACAATTCACTATTAATAGTAACAAACTCAAGGGCTCCTTAGTAGGGGAGATAGCTATCTATCATATTTTTAACACATTTATGCAAATGATTTTAGATTTTTTGTCAATTTTTTTTTATATTTGTATTTAGTAAGTTCTGTCATACTAACTACTACATTTGCAAAAAAAAAAAAATGTTTACTTTTTTTAAAGAGAAAAAATCTATTTAGTACGCATATAACTTGGACATAATTGAAATCAACAATTAATAAGTAGTTTTTCATATAATCGCGTGAACTGCAACACCACAGGCAGCGCATATGACGCTCAACTAAAGGAAGTTGTTTTTGTTACGGAGATTATTTTTTCTTCTTCAGGATTTGAATAAGAGATTGACCCTTTACAAAACAAATAGATCAATTAGATATTCATTATAAGACATCAGTTAGGCCAGGTTCACATCTAACTTCACATTCACTTTCACATATCCTTTGGTCTGCTGGACCGCTGGGGGCACCCCACAAGATCTGTCTAGCTTCTTTCTCCATTCTTCTCTGTCATTTGTCTTTGATAGAATTTCATTATGATGTTCTATCTGAAAACATTGAAACCTGCCTTTTTACCTGCCTGGGTGGACCACTTCGGGGGCCGATTTTGAGTTTGTGTTTCCACACAAACCGCCTCTGTAACCTTGTTTTCTTCTCTCTATCAGTTTTTTTTTATTTTAATTTGTTTTCACTTTCTCTTATTTACTCTTTTACTAGTCTCTTTCTCTTCTTTCCCCCCCCCCCCCCCGGAACTGTCACGCTTCTTAGTGGGTAAATTTAATCTCGTATTTAAGACTTTCTGTTTGACTTTTTTTTACTTTAAAGGCTATCTACCTGACACAATATCTATACGACACGATATCTATATGACAGTATATCTGCATGACACAATATCTACATGACATGATATCAATATGACAGTTTATCTTTATGACAGTATATCTATATGACAAGATATCTAAACCTAAACGACATGATATCTATACGACAAGATATCTATATGACAGGATATCTATACGATAGGATATCTATATGACAGGATATCTATGTTACAGAATTGTTTAATTACTGTATATGACTGGTTATCTACATTACTAGCTATCTTTATGACAGGCTATCTATATGACAAGTAATCTTTAGGACAGGTTATGTTTGAATGTATGACAGACTATCTTTGACAGTCTATCAATATGACATGCTATATATAAACCTATATATGACAGACATTCTATATTTCAGTTTATCTACAGGAATGAAAACAATAAAATCAACTCATTCTAGATAAAGCCATTTAGGTGCTCGCTCACGCGAGAGACTCATATCATACCATCAAAGGAAACATAATTGAAGCTAACAGCATAGCCCCAGCCCATATTACCATTCACACATCCATAGCTACGTTTGACATGACATAATGGATAGACACGTTGGCCTGGCCCTGCCTTACACGGACTGACATTAGGCCTAACAATCACAGTCGCAACCCATTATTGTCGCACCAGATGTTTTGTTTTATTATTTTTCTTCCATTGTTCCCTTGTCATGCCCTGCATTGGATTGCGGGTGACTGAAAAAAAGAGATTGTGATTGGAAAAGTTGGAACAAACCGGACGTCTCGTTCAGTAGATACTGCACTTGATTAATGCCGTTGAATAAAACACATCGTACGACAACATGGGTATTGCTAAATGTATTCGTGGAGAAAGTTTGTTTCTTGGTAGACTTCTTAGAACCATGATTAGAATGACTTCATCTCCTCCCCCCCCCCCTCAAATATTTATTTGCTATTATTAAAAAGCTTCTATCAACTCACTCCGTCTGTCCGTCTGTCTGTCTGCTGCAAAATTTGTACACGTTATTTCTCCCACTTCCCAATCTCGGTTCAAGTTTAAACTTTGCACAATTATTCATTTTTGATGACAACACATGAATCAATTGTGTTCAAAATCAATTAATTAATTCATTAATTGTCGTTGATTAATATAGTAAAATAAAAAAATAAGTCTTACAGTATTGAGATATGTCCCCTAAATGTGCAATCCTTTCCATTATATACGCTTTTCTTAAAAGTTTTTATTTATTTTGCTTGTTTTTTGTTTGTTTTTTCTGTACTTTGAATGTATTTCCTGGTAATCGTATTCCAAATTTAAAGACTATTCAATTTTACTCTTTCTGGTTGTCATGCCTTCTAAAAAAACGCTTCCTTCGGATATGATGTTTTTTAGAATTGAGACAGCGAGAAGTCGTGTACTATAAAGACTTGATAACAAGGAAGCTCTTTTATTTTATTTTATTTAAAACAAATTACAAAAAAAAAAAAAATGTTTTTGAAGGCGAGATTTGCATTTCTTTGAAATTGCATTTCTCGTTTGTAATGTTCTAACGGATATGAACTACAATCACCGCTCCCTTTTCTTGTTTGGAGAAGAAGTATTTATTGGCGCCGTAAAACCCAAAAGATTGACATATCTTTTTAAGGGAGCAATAAATTGTATATATTGTACTTGTCACTGTAGCTTTACTGAAGATTTGAGATTATGGTCATTTTCAGGCTGCTATACTCAAATAGGGGAAAGGCTTCGGGAGTCATCCCTAAGGAAAATACATGACCTGGCAACCCTTATGCAGCTTTCAGCACAATATGTTACATCTGACAAGCCTGAGACGCCGCTGATCCCAAGCTGTATCGGATAAAATCTTTGGATAAATCAGCTGCGTGGTGAGGTGGAACTGCTGTGTAGGCGACATCGTTCTTACCATACCTAATCCCCAGGCATTCATCTGATTTCCAGGAGATGATGTATAGTATTATCGTCACTTTTATATATATATATATATATATACACACAAATATGTACAAGAGAACAAGGAGAGTTTGTGTGATACAAGTGCAGAACTATTATTACACAAACTCAGGTGGGCCCCAATGGTCCGCCCAGGAGTCCGCAATACAGGCAGACAAGCAGATTTAGACATTTTCAACAAGAATATCAAGTGCTATGAACTAGCGGGCGCGGTGGCCGAGCGGTTAAGCGCTCAGCTTCCGAACCTGGGGTTCTGCATTCGAATCCCGGTTATGACTGGGATTTTGAATTTCTTGATTTTAAGGGCGCCCTTGAGTCCACCCAACTCTAATGGGTTCCTGACTTTCGTTGGCGAAAGTTAAGGCGGTTTGTCGTTGTGCTAGCCATATAACACCCTGCTAGTTAACCGTTGGCCATAGAAACAGATGACCTTTACATCATCTGCCCCATAGATCGCAAGGTGTGAAAGGGAAACTACTTTTTTTTTAATTTATGAACTACCATATATATTTTAATGCGATCACTTCAATGTGTTTTAATTTCAATCGCATAACGCCTGTTTCCGCTTTATTTTTGTATGTAAATAAATGATGATCTAGTAATAAAGTTTATAAGAGCCATACCTACAGGATTTTAGCAGTGTTTCTCTCTCATTTCGGATCTCTAGAAGAAAATAGGAAGAAACATTTTCTGTTAACTGTTAGTGTTAATGTTAGAAGACGCACACAAAAGTAATACATTATCTTAACAAATGAGAAAATTGTATTTATATAAGTCATCAACAAAGTATAAAATAATTATTTCCCTTTCTTAATTTAACCCTGAGATGCGCACCGCTATCTAAGCTAGTGCAGGAGGTGCGCAATGTTAGAGACTAGACTAAAAGGGATGTCAACATTCGGAAGAAGAGAATGAGTTCCGCCCAAGTCTAGAGCCGATATGAAGAGACAGTTCTAAAGGAAGATGTTGTTTTAGTGTATTTCCGATGTCCTGTAAATAAACATCGTTGCCTAGTTGAGTTGCCTCCCTTAAGTTATTACTATAGCTTTTTAGAAGTGTTTTAAAATTGGCGTAATTTTCTTTTTTAATTGTTGGCCTAATTTTTTAAAACTGTTAGCTATCAAAATGCAAAAGTAGCCTTTGCAAGCCACACAATATGACAAAATTAAATTTTCAATAGCTTTTCTAGTTTTTGAGATCTAATCGTGACTGACTACAAAAAAAAACCTACTAAAAATGTCTTTTCTCCAAACGCGGACCGCTAGAAATGTGATAATAGCGAAGAGAGATTGATATATGATCTAGAACGCGAGGAATTGTATTGTTCAAGTGGTCCGACAACCTGAAAGCCAGACAGTTTACTTTGGAATTACTTGAACTGTTTTTTTAACACCGGATATCAGCTCTGGCTTTTCTCACAACAGTAGCGGGGTGGGGGACTGTGTGGCGGCTGAAGTGTGCATTCATAACATGACAGCAGTGTACTGATCAAAGCATTGTACTGCAGCCCAGACTTAAACCCTATCTAATCAAAGTTTGACTGAAGAATTTCTGTAGTGTCCTGGTTAGGTCAATATTTGTTGCCAGATTTTTTTGTTCAGAAACTCTCACTGTAAAAATAAAATAGGCCTACATGTAATTTGTCGAAGATAAGAATCGCCTTTTCTCTGTATTATTGCTAAGGAATTATTTCATACATTTGTGTTCAAATCAAGAATCAAGTCAAGGAATGAATTGACGCAATCGAGGGATTGAAAGTAAGCAATGCAGTTTTATATGTTCTTATAAATTTATATTACAATAAATTTATAGTACAATATTTACCTAAAAGTAACTACCGAAATCTTTAAGTAATCATATAGCTTTTATCATAATTTATATTATATTTTTTAAAATGTTTTGAAAAATGTTTTACATTGTTTGTTCGGTTGTTCATTTGGAGTTGAAGATGTCATCTTCCTAGTCCAATTATCTCGCAGGACGACGGGGGAATGACAGCGGAAGGGTATGAACCCGGGACCATCGAGACGACCGAACGACAGTCTAGCGCCCATACCGGACGACCAGGCAGCTATGAGCTCTCTCCTTTACCACAGTCATACTTTCATGTGTAAGTCTCAGGAGTTTCTTCAGAGATGAAGACTTGTTAGCCCAAATAATCGCTAGGAAAGAAGGGGATTGTGGCTAGTAGAGTTCGAACCCGAAACCATTATGACGACAGTGTTGGAGAGAAAGTCTTATGACATCATTTTTTTTTCGAAGTGTTTCTTTCGAATAGTCTTTAGTGAAAGTCACTCCGTCTCATTTAAATCATGCAATCATTTAAACTCATTAGCGTAGTGAGAAAGCTAAAATCATGAAATTACGCTAAAATAAAACAATGGACGTCATCCACCAATTGTAAACAAACAACATTAAGCCACGTGATTCTCTATATCTTCTATACAAATTATGTAATCCATAAAGGCTGTATTTTTCATTGTTTTATCAATATTATGACGTGGCTAAATGTGTTTATTTACCATTGTTGGTGAATGAGGTCCATTGGTAAACAAATTTGCAATCGCACAGATTTATTATTGTTAGTCTAGAGTCTAGACCTATTATAAATTTAATTACATGACTGATCCAAGGTAAAGCGCTTGGCTTTGGAACCGGGGGGCCAGGTTTTGAATCCTGGTAAAGACTGGGATTTTTAATTTCGAATATTTGGGCGCTTCTGAATCCACCCAGCACTAATAGGTAATTGATATTAGTTGGGGAAAAGTAAAGGCGATTGGTTGTTGTGCTTGCCACATAACACCCTCGTTAACCGTGGGCCTCAGAAACAGATGACCTTTACATAATCTGCCCTATAGATCGCAAGGGGAACTTTACTTTTTTAAAAAATAAAATGATTGAAAATACCTATGAAACCATTGTCTGGGGACCCCCGAACATCTAGGTTTTTCTAAGCTAAAGCTTGTGTAAAATCCGACACCGTTTGTACTGTATTTCTTTACGTTGTTTATTAGTGTAGGACAGTGATGCCCAACCTAATTCGACCTGCGGGCCATTTTAATTTCCGACACTCGTGTCGTGGGCCACGTGACCAAAAATGTACAAAACAAAACGAAATTGACCTGAAACAAGTTTATTAGAAACTTGTGGATCTAGTAGGCTACTTATATTCATTAATAGAGAATACATAGTACTTTTTCTTCTTTAAACGTCGGAAACTTACTTCAATTCTCTACTTAAAATGTGAGCAACATTGAAGATAGCTTTACCAACAACTAATTTTCTTGTCTCTTTTGTTAAATATTAACATCGATCCTACAGATGTAGTTTAATAATTTTTTATTTGCAGTCAAACTAAGAATGTTTTATAATCCGTTTATATGTTGCTGTACTTTAAAACAGCCATACTTTACAAAACAAATATGTTGGTTAATTATCATGTTCCATAAAAATGTGAAGATCCGTTCACTTTTGCTGGTAGATTCTAAATTCGGAGACCACTTTTAGTTTCTTCGGCTCTCACATTTCATAAACCTACAAATTTAAAATGTCAGGGTAACAATCCATCAGAGAAAGGTCAGGGTCCCAACATTTTCCAAATTTAAAAAAAAGGAGGGGTATACACTTTGCACCGACGTTTCAGCGGGCCGGACGAAACCACGTCGCGGGCCGGATATGGCCCGCGGGCCGTATTTTGGTCATCACTGGTGTAGGACACTTTTTAATTTACGACAATGCCACGTCGTTTACGACATTAGTCATTCACTTCAACACACCGAGACTAGCCTTTCAAACGTATCACAAATAAGAACCTTTGATGTCTTCTTGCCTCAGCAACAAGCGCGCTGGCCAGTAAACATTAACTCTTGAAATTCGTGTCAGGTTTGCCAGGTCAGTTTTACGATGTCCGGCCTATCTTCAAGTCAAAGCCAAAACTCTATTTGCCCTTCCTTTTCTTTACATTTCTTTAATCAACCATTCAGGTTTATAGATCCCCAGGGACGTCTGGGTGTAACGCTGATCTCCAGGTCACTGGTTCATTAAAACATGTCAGGTTTTCATGTCACTCCACTGACCGGTGGGAATTTCCCAGAGGTCAATATAACTTTGTGGTCAGAAGCCTTTGTTGACCATTTCAATTGTAGAGGTTCTAATACTTCTCTTCTCTCCTCTTTTCAATGGCTTCTTAGAAAAAATATTTTTAAAAACAATTAGAGTTTTGGTCTAGTTCTTCGATTCTATTTTTAGACCATTCTTGTAACACCATAAAAATAAATAGGTTAATATATTTTCTGTTTGAGATTTGTTTAGTCTTCACTTTGAAGCTTACTGTAATTAAAAGCTTTCAGAACTTGCACGTCGATGTAAACGTCATCTGTTTCTGTGGCTCACGGTTAACGAGGGTGTCATGTAGCCAGCACAACGACCAACCGCCTTCACTTTTCCCAGTATCTTTTAGAGCTGGGTAAACTCAGAGGCGCCCGAACCCGAAACTAAAAATCCCGAGATTCGAACTCGGAACCTCCGGTTCTTAAGCCAAGCGCTTTACCACTCAATCTCCTTACCAAAGTTAAGTTTACTATTTCTAGTAATTACAGTTTAGGCGTAATTCAATTTTGAAGAGAGTTACTCTTTTCGGCCTACCTTACTATCACACTACACTCTTTTACCTACACATTTAAGTTATAGCAAATGTCATTGTGTTAGGTTAGAATAAGCTTAAAGTTCAATCACAGATTGACAATTCGTTACTCATTCAGCATTTAATCAACATTGTAATTTAAATTGTTTCTAAGAGAAAGTAAGTTGGCACATTCTTGGGTATATTCAGGAGTTAGACCTAGCTTTTTTTTTTTTTTACCTTCGACTCTCATTTCGGTCATCGTAAAGAACTACACCAATTTAATTCGATTGATTTTATTTGGAGATTTTTACTGTAAACTGATCAATGTCAAGGACGCTAACATGAACTTCCGTCAGTTACGTGTTGCCAACTAAATGATATAAAGAATTGAGCCTAGTTTTAACAGTATACGTGGTGATTGATCTTATCTTATCTTATGAGATACAGACGTTACTTCCAATCTCCTTCCATACCGCTAGCTACCTTGGCAATCAAATCATTAAATAAGAATAATCTGCTATAAACTTTGTCACAAGTAAATTATGAGTGAGTCTGGTGTAAATGTACACTTTGGTTTATTATAGTTATAATGTTTTTTGTTTGGTGTAATGCACAAATTGTAAGACAAATTTCTGTACGGACAATTAAGATTATTATTATTATTAGCTAGTAGCCTATTTTTTTTTTCAAATAAGTTTTACGTCACGGAGTTAAAGTCTAATGCTTTCCTCCGTGTTG
This sequence comes from Biomphalaria pfeifferi, assembly GCA_030265305.1. Classification (NCBI taxonomy): domain Eukaryota; kingdom Metazoa; phylum Mollusca; class Gastropoda; family Planorbidae; genus Biomphalaria; species Biomphalaria pfeifferi. The sequence continues at coordinate 1,584,537 of JASAOG010000162.1, read as the reverse complement.
TATTCTATTTGTGCTAGAAACGAAAGAGCTTGAACAATTTGATTTTGCAATCTGCAGTGCTAAATATTGCACAAATAGTGTCATTTTTCTTTTAACAAATAAAAAACATAGCTTATTAAAACTTCCTTTATTTATACACCGGATACACCAAAAAAGCTTGCTATTTATAGTTTTCCCGTCATGTATGAATGTCTCCAATAGACCTAAAATATAATCTCCTTGATTGTAAAAGAAAATTTCTTAATTTGTGTAATACACATTTCAGGCATGTGCAAAACTAATTATGTTATGAAAACTTACACTAAACAAATTTAAATATCTATACATACAGACATACGTCGCTGTTAAGATTTTTTATTTATTTCGCTCTTGTGGTAAGGTGTCTGGAGTTTGTTGAGCTTTGGTGAAAAAAAAACATCACCATAAATAACAGAGAGAAGCCAGTGCGCCCAAACACAACACACACACACAAACGCACACACACGTGCCTACATAAATTAGAGTTTTGAGTTCCTTATTTAGATTCAGGGGAAAAAAATAGCGTAAATAAACCTCAATGACAGCAAATACATAATACATAGCAATAATAAACATTAACACCAAGATATAGATTCTAGAATAAAAATAAAGAAAGAGAAAGAGATTTACAGAGACAAAGAGAGAGAGAGAGGGGGGGGGGATGAGAATGAAGGGTAGATCAATACATCACAGACCATCAGTCTCCAGTTTTATGACACAAATCAAAAGCAATTATTTAGCCCAAGTTTCCATTTCCTGTCCGAGATGTGATGGTTATGGGTCGGTAGAACATGTATCAAACCTCATCGTCTCTGCCTTCTTCTGAAGCACGTGCAGACATCTTTTAACTGATAACGTTCGTTGACCATACGTGACGACTTAGGATCAAGTCTTAGCTGACCGAGAAAGAAAAACAAAAACTTAATCAAAACGTTATCACTAACCTTAAATGAAGACAAAAATAGATTGTCGCATTCAAATAAAATAAAGGACAACTCTTGTATGTGATATAAGAACTGCCAGGGCATTAAATAGTTATACGTAGCTGCTTCTTCGTGGTCTAAAATGGAGACCTTTATCATTTCCCATGAACTCGAAGATGGCTATGAAGTTTAATCCTCGCTTTAAAAAGCTGGCCACATATATGGCATGGATAAGTTTGGTCAACTACAGATAATCCTGCTTCTTCTCTCAGCCTTAGCTCTGCGTTCTATCCTGCTGGCCACTCTCTTTGCTTTCGTGACTCCCGCACTCACGCCTCGACCAAGAGCTAGTGTTTCCCACTTATGAATGTCACCATCGAACTCGTTGAAAGAGCTCATAAAGGTGTCTTTGTAACGCTTGTGTTGGCCCTTCTGAGAGCGATTTCCTGCACACAGATCCCCATAAAGAAGTCGTTTGGGAAGGCGATCTTCTGGCAAACGGAGTACATGTCCCACCCACTGAACTCGGGATTTTTTGCTGTGGCGCGGATTCTGTTTATATGTGACAACTGTAGGGTCTCAACATCTGATATGCGGTCAAACAAGTTCACCTGGTGAAGTTTTCTTAGACAGCGTAGGTGGAAGGAGTTTGGCGTTTTGGTGTGGCGGGATTAGAGTACTGTAGACTTTCAGTTTCGTGGATATGTTGAGTCCTTTCTGCTGCCATATTTGTTCTTTAAGGCTACCAAAAGCAGCACTGGAACGTCCAACACGGATGTCTGCCTCATCATCTTGGTTGGCATTTGTTGATGTACTTCCCAAATTGACAAACTGTGAAACATTTTTTTTTTCGGGGGGAAGGGACATCTATGAGAATGTCTGGTTCTGTGACTGATTAATTTGGAGAAGGTTTGTGCAGCATTTCTGTCTTTTCTACAATGATGCCAAAACTTTTGCAGGCGTTGGTGAAGAAGGACAATCTCTTTTTAAGGTCCTCTTCATTGGAGGCATTTAGGGAACCGGGGCAACTCTTCTATGTTACATAAGAGCTAACAGATACTACTGTAGACACGGCAAAAAATGTGTAGATCACAGCTAGGACTCAGTTGCCACGTAAAATACTTCACTCCTCCTAAACAAGCCTTATACATAACCTATTGCAAACTATTTATTTTTACTGTATTCTGTATACATTATTACGCTATAACTTATTGCAACTTATTCCGATAGATCATATTACTGTCGATCATGTTACCGTGGATTTTATTACAGTAAAAATTTTTACGATAAAAACTAGTTATTACGCTTAATTACAATAAAGAGTACTCCCTTGTTGACAATCCTCTGGACAATGTCCGAGACATGTCCTGCTCTGTGGGTAATATAATAGAGACGGCCAAAGGGGGAGTACAGGCAAAACATAAAATCAACATTATGGAAACGAAAGTCTTGGCCACAGGGGACTGGTGAGCAGATAAAAAAAATGGTCATTCGGAGTGTGGCAGACTGAATATACAAACAGTCGTCTGCTTGGCACTACGTCTGCTTGGTATAAGAAAGGAGAAACTGTATGAGTAAAGGAAAAATGTTCCCCTGCAGACGTCACTCTGCATTTCTCAATATCTTTATCTTCTTGTTTCTACATACTTCTAAGTGTGTCTGTACACTCTTCTAAGTGTTTCTCTACATACTTCTAAACAAACTAGTAAGCTAAGTCTTCTACGTACTTCTAAATGTGTCTTATGTATACTACTACATACTTCTAAGTGTGTCTGTACATACTTCTAAGTGTGTCTGTACATACTTCTAAGTGTGTCTGTACATACTTCTAAGTGTGTCAGTACACTCTTCTAAGGGTCTGTACATACTTCTAAGTAAACTAAGTCTTCTACATACTTCTAAATGTTTCATCTACATACTTCTAAGTGTGTCTTATGTATACTACTACATACTTCTAAGTGTATCTGTACATACTTCTAAGTGTGTCTGTACATACTTCCAAGTGTGTCTGTACATACTTCCAAATGTGTCTGTACATACTTCTAAGTGTGTCTGTACATACTTCTAAGTGTGTCATCTACATACTTCTAAGTGTTTCATCTACATACTTCTAAGTGTGTCTTATGTATACTACTACATACTTCTAAGTGTGTCTGTACATACTTCCAAGTGTGTCTGTACATACTTCCAAATGTGTCTGTACATACTTCTAAGTGTGTCTGTACATACTGCTAAGTGTGTCATCTACATACTTCTAAGTGTGTCTTATGTATGCTACTAAATAGTCTTATATATATACCTCTAAGTTGTTTGATATATACTGCTAAGTAGTTTTCTATATAGGCCTACTTCTAAGTTGTCTTCTAGATAATTCTATGCGTGTCTTCTGTATACGTCGACATTGTCTTCTCTAGTTCCAGTACGATATAGCTTGATCACATTTAAGACCTCTTTTTGTTAATGACTTGTTAATGAATTCAAACTTCTCGAGTTTCTTAAGGGGGAATAACTTATAATCTTGATTGCATCCCTTTAAAAAGAGAAGGGAGACATAAGTAAAATAGAGAAAAATATTTGTGCTTGAAGGCCCCTGTCTCACCCCACATATTCAATTCAGACATCAAAACAACAAATATTTGTAGTTTGGTTTTAGCCAACGTGAGCTTTATTGAATTGAATGTTTCAAGTACTATTGTTAGTTATTGTTTGTAGTTCTCAATGGCACCTTGACCCCTCATGATAGTGCAATCATCCCGGAGACCACATTTGGGGAGGGGGTGGGGGCAGTTTTGGTCGACCTCCGCGGCGCATGTGGCTTACGAGGCTGGGTGAAGCGTGAATGTTACGCTTGGGTGAGCTGTGGTAAGTTTCGGTTATGTCGTCAAATGGGAGGGGTGAATAGCATGTTTATGCAACATTAAAACTTGAAGGAGGGGAAGAACTAGATGACACTGAAGACCAAAAATATTTGTGGATATGTCACGTAATGTGTGTGTTTGAGCGTCTCCGGAAATTGTTTTTTTAAATTAAAACCTAATAACCAACAGATACTATTTTAGAAGTTCATATGCTAATAATGTGAGACGCAAGATCTTTAGTCATTAATTTAGTTAAATATTTAATCTTGTTTAGTCATAGTGCATAGTCCATGAGAGTCAAACAGATGGCTTTTTTTATATTTTTATATATATCTATTTCTTAACTCTTTTCACAATGACTATATGGGAAAAAAAGTAATGAAAAAGGAAAATAAATATGTATTATTATTATTCTAATAAGAAGCGTGTATTAAAGTCTCTGGTGATGCAAGGATCGATATTCATTAAAAGGAAAACAATTCACTGTAATCTCTTAAGTGAGAAATTTTCAGGTGGAGAATAGTGTTGGTCCTTCATTTCAAGTAACACTATGCTACAATCATCCTTCCATAGTTGTTTTTAAAACGTCTTGGAGTCCTGTGACTATCATAAACATCGTATGATTAGCAATATACGTTGTGTACATTGATAGACAGGGATCAGCCCACTGACTCAATGCTGACTCATTGTTTATAAATAGACGGGGTCAACCTGTGGGGACACCATATCTATGAGTAACGGCGTGTTTTCCCAATCATTCTTTGTTTTAACCACCTGATTATCCCCCCTGATTTTAAGGCCTAGTTACTATTTATAACACATGGAAGAGAGACTATCGATCAATTTCAATGCCTTGCGCATGTGTGTAGGACCAAACTCTTTTCGGCGGACGCATTAGCTGTATTATGTAATAACAATACGGCTGTTTAATATTCGATAAGTTCTTACAACTATCCCAGCTAGATCTAATTGAATGGATATATAAGCATTGTAATCACGGGAACACAAAGTTTAAGGAGTGAGAATATTGCTACAAGATTACTGTTTTTTATAACTATTGATTAAAATCTTTGCCCTATTTTTATTCCCAACGCTACGTGACGTCAGAGATGAGCCTTTATCTAGCCATCCACGACACGGAGGTAGTTGGGGTCGCTCACCTGTGAGACACAGGGCTGCTCGTTCTGCTGACTCACCCTAGTCACGTGCGACTTTCTCTTGGTGACATTGCAAATTGGCTTCCTCCTGACATATTTTGCATCTCAAAATATAACGGATTTAGCTGCTATAAAGGCATATAACTTTTGTGGTTTAATAGTTATAAATGCTGGATGTAACAACTTTCATTAACTCACTCCGTCTGTCTGATAAAAGATGTGCACACGTATTTCTCCACTTTTCACTCTTTAAGTTGAAATTTTCTCAAATATTTAATGTCTCTAACAAAACATAAATCAAAATTATTATTTTTTACCAGCTATGTAATTAATTAACGGTAATTATTTCAATATTGTTTAATCTAAAAAGTGAAATTAATCTTACAGTATAGAGATACATAGCTGTAAATATGCAATTATTTCCCTTATAAAAGCTTTGTTAATTTTTTTTAAATTATTATTTTTTATTCTGCTTGTTTGTATTAAATATAGTTACTCTATGGGGCATGGTGATGGTGACTGAGTGGTAAAGCACTTGGTTTCCGAGTTGGAGGGTTTCGGGTTCGAATCTCAGTCTAAACTGCAAATGTGAATATTCTGATTGTGTATTCTGTTGTTGTGAAGGCCACATGACACCCTGGTTAATGGTTGGTCATAGAAATGAGAGACCGATGACTTTTACATCATCTACCAGTAGATTGTAAGGTGTACTTTTACTTAGATACAATCTGAAATTAGTAGCTTTTCAAAACAGTCTTTACTTATTTATAAGATTAGCTGTGACAGTTGTGAGTAGAGACTAGCTGTGACAGTGGTAAGTAGGGTCTAGCTGTGACAGTGGTAAGTAGGGTCTAGCTGTGACACAATGGTGTAAGGTTAGGGTTAGGGACTAGCTGTGACAGTGGTGAGTAGTGGCGGATGGAGATGTGATTCTAACCTCTTGGTGTCACATTTTTAGACTTCACTGCGGACAATTGTAACAGAGATGAATGCGGGACTGATTAAATCCTCCACCCACTGATTCAGCTCCCGTTTCCCTTCACTACTTTCGAGCTTAAAGTAATCAATAAATATAGAATTAAAAACAAAAAAACACGGCAGTTGGGATCAGTTGTTTGGCCGTGCCGGACGTACAACTGAAGAACACACATAGACACACACACAGATAAGTCTTTTATCTCTCTCGCTCTATCTAACAAGACACGCGCACACACACACACTACTTCTCTATCCATACCTCTCTTTTTTGCCTCTCACTCTTACTATTTTCCTTTCTCTCTCTTTCATTCCCAATCTCTTTCTCTTTCTTTCTCTGCCTCTCTTACTCTACCTCTTAATTCTCTTTCTTCCTCTCTCTCTCTCTTTCTATATTTCCCTCTCTCTTTTTTTTTTCTTTCTCTATCTCCCGTGCCCCCACTACTACTAAACACATAGAAATCTACATTTTCTGGATCTAGATCTTCATTTTGTATTGCTGTTATTTTCTTTCCTTCTTTCAATATGGCTGCATTTAAAGCTTAGGTCCCCTGGGCATACCTTCCGGCCATGTTGACCTCTACACATCCCTGATATCATTGCAAATGTCATTAATTCAGCAGACGGCGGTGGCTTCTGTGTGGGAAGCTCCACTTATCCTAATGATAACAGCGCAGCTAACATGCCTGCTCATCTACACGCGTTATTCCCCCTTCACCTTTCGTCAGCCACCTCCCAGCGGTGATGTTTGCAATGCCAGGGACTGTACTTTAAATGGCTGAAACATTACGCATTAATAATGAGCAGGATAAGAGTCTGTAATTACTCACAGTGGGATACCATTTAAAGGCAGTTCAAGCATGTTCTCTCATGGATATGGACGGTAGATAGAAGAATACAATAATAGAAGAGAAAGAGAGAGAGAGAGACATAGAGAGACAAGAGAAAGAGACAGAAAGAGTATGAGTGGCAGTGAGAAGAGAGAGTTATAGAGAGTCTAAGAGAGACTGAAAGAGAGAAAGTGCTAGAGAGAGAGAAAGATAGAAAATGAGAGAGAGCGGAAGAGTGAGAGAGAGAGGCAGATTTAGTGAAAAAGAGAGAGAGATAGAGAGAGAAAGAAAATGACAGAGTGAGAGAGAGTATGAGTGATAGAGGGTCAAAAGAGAGAGAGAGAGAGTACGGGTAAAAGAGGGAGAGAGAGAGTACGGGTGAAAGAGGGAGAGAGAGATGGAGAGGTAGAGTGAACGAAAGTGTGATCGAGATTAAAAAGTGTGAGTATTATTAGGAGCGTGTGCAAGAGAAACAGAAAGAATGAGACAATGAGATTAAGTATTTCCCATTCACTTGATTCAAGCTCTATAGAAGACATAGTTCGTTTTATGCCTTAATCAGAACACAAGAAGGTAAAAAAACAAAAAAGGCGAAAAAATAATTAAATGGGGAAAACAAAAGAACGAAAAGTGAAAAGAACGAATTGGAAACCAAGAAAGTAACACGAACAAACAAAAGGTCTAATCAATACGAAAATATAACAAGATATAAGGCTAGGCCCAGGTGGCATTAAAACTGAGAGACAGAGAAGTGGGAGGAATGGGTGGGGGGCATGAGTGAGAGAGCTAGAGAGGAATACAAGCAGAGGAAGAGGAAGAAAAATATAAAAAGAATTGGAAAATAAAAATAATAAAACAACGGCTTAGATCTATATTTAGAATGAGAACATGACGGAACGAGACAGACTGAAATGGGGAAAGAGAATCATCAAGAATAAAGCAGACAATAGAGCGCAATAATCCAAGAACACTAATGCAAGGTTTCTCATTAATAGGGATAACCCTAGGCAGTAGAGAACGATAACATAATAATCAAGACTCATTCTGGAAGAAAATTGTCTGCTGTAAACTTGAAGGTATTTAGAATTAGCAAGAATATAATGTTTGACATACAACATAGCAGCATAAAAGAATGGATGGTTTCGCCATTGAAAGAAGTTCTATCCAAGGCAAAAAACAGAGGAATGGAGAAAGACGGTTGACAAATCTTGTGGGGTGCCACAACGGTCCAGCAGACTAAGGGATAGATGAACGTGAATAATGTAATAGTTTTCTAAATTGATTCCTATTTTATTCACAAATGATATACCAAACTAATCGCTTATATTAATTTGTTTATACTTTTTGTAGCAATTCTAATTGATTGTATATATCTACTTATAAAGAATAAAAAAATAGCTATCACAACACGTAACATGCTAAATAAAATACTAATAAAGTATGATTGCATCCTACCTTTGAAAGGGGGCGACCAAATGCAATAGGGCTCGTACTCAGTAATTTAAAAAATACAATCGTGTTTTCCATGAAACTCCAGACTTTAACTATAAACACAATTTGTTTCATCGATTACATAATTAATGAAGTGGTCTTTCTGAAATACTAAAAAGATGTGTTATCATAAAGCATTAGTGAAATGTGCGACATTTCAGCTTGATAGGATAATGAAAAGTCGTCAATTTAATTATTCAAATTATTGTTTACATACATTTAAGTTAAGAGGAATTGAAAATAATATTTATATAGGTATTTGGAGCCAAACAAAAATGTTAAGAATCAATGACTTAACAGAAAACTTTTATATTCGAACGAAGGCAGCATATACTGCTCTTATAACCTTATAACAGACTAATTGACACGCTATTTCTCAGTCTAAATTGATAACGTGTTTTTCTTTCAATGGAAAAAATCAGTACATTCTTTGTTTCATGCTTTTTCCCTAATTGATATTTTCCCCCACCAACCCAGCAATTACTATCCTAGCACGTAAAGGGAAGGTATATAGGGAGAGAGTCATCAAATCAATACGCTTAAGAAATTACGCAATTTTTTTTTACCTCTCATCCACTGTATCGAAGTAAAAAAAATCAATCCAAGAGAGCAGGGGACTTGAGAACTAGTATGCTTTTAGTTATAATTGATTTGTAGATGTCATGAAAGAAGAAAAGTATGTTGACTGAAGCACTTCTTGCAACTCTCAATCGCATTCAAGATGAATTAAATAAGCACTATTTGACTCAGTGAGGTAGAGGGATCAATGAGGTAGACGGATCAGTGAGGTAGAGGGATCATCAGTGAGGTAGAGGGATCAGTGAGGTACAGGGATCAGTGAGGTACAGGGATCAGAGATGTACAGGGATCAGTGAGGTAGTCTGTTGAACCGCTGGTACAAATATATTTAGGCGTGGTGGTTGATAGGTAAAGCGCTTGGCTTCCGAACCAGGGGTCCCGGGTTCGAATCCTGGTGAAGACTGAGATTTTTAATTTCTTGATCCTTAGGGCTCCTATGAGTCCACCCTGCTTTAATGGGTACCTGACAATAGTTGGGGAAAAAGTAAAGGCGGTTGGTCGTTGTGCTGGCTACATGACACCCTCGTTAACCGCAGACCACAGGAACATAGGACCTTTTCATCATCTGCCCCATAGATCGCTAGGTCTGAAGGGAAACTGGATGCGTCCAGATGAATTACATGCATTTGTTTCTTCCTGAGTGGGGGTAGAATTGGGTTTGACTAATCAGGTCGCCTCTGGAGCGGCAACGTTTGCCACAGTTCGTGCATGTGAATGTTTTAGGGCTCGTTGATAGGGCAGCTTTCTCTCTCGCTCTCTTGCTTAGGGCAGCTTCTTTTCTTGACAAGGTTCATACCAGCACGCACAGTCTGTCTCCATACTTTTCGATCTTGTGCTATACTCCTCCCCTCCCCATTGATGCCTGTAGTTGTCATATCTCGATTGCAGACATCTCTGTAGGTCAGTTTTGGGCGGCCCTTACATCTGACCTTCTTCACAAGCTCAGCATAGAGGATGTCCTTATGAATTCTTCCATCTGGTATGCGGATTGCATGTTTTCTCTGAGTCAAAAGAGCATAGATACTGTTCATGTTGGCCAATTTCAAAACGTCCCTCCAGGAGATGCACATTATGCGTCGCAGGCAGCGCAAATGAAAACTATTTAATCTATACATGCATGCTGACCAGCTCTCACTACTATTAAGTAGAGTGCTAACTGAACAGGCTTTATGAACTAGCATTTCGGTTACAGTGGTCAATAAGGCTTTTTCCCAGAGTGTCATTAAATCATGGAGCGGACTGCCTGAATCAGCACATAAAAATAAAACAATGACTTAGAATGCAAGTCTAGATTTAGATATAAATACTCATAGGACGTAATTATCTTTTATTTGTAAGGGACGTCCGTAGTTTAGACATCAATATTATAATAGAGCATCTTTATTAATTACCTGTGTGTAGTATACTATGTATACTCAGTGCGCTATTGTCTAATCTCTTTTATGGAACAGTGTGGGGTATCTAGGGGAAGGTAGCCTTGCGCTCTGAAAAAAATAACTCTGATTGAGTCGGGATTCGAGCTCGACCCCACTTGTTAGCTAGCCCAGCCGTAACTAAAGGGTTTGGCCTATCAGCCACATATCTAATAAAAAAAAAGGTAATGGAAAAAAATGGGAATTGAAGAGTAGTAAGCATTTACTCTCGTAATTAATTATCTCCCTTATGTTCCATTTTATTATTCAATATTTTGCGTTGAACTCAAGAAGTCAGCAAATTTCTTTGTACCCAGACCGTCTCCCCCATCACATTCCCCCCCCCCTCTCACGTGACACATGGAGACAGCCTGGGGGCGTTTGTTCAGTATGACTGTACCGGTTCGATACTAACACATTATGAGGCAATCCTGGGACTTTTCCCTGGCTACAAAGATATTGAACTAGATTTAGTTTCCTACCTTCATTGAGTACATCGTAGTTCACATGGTGAGTGATTCAGGTGTCGGATGTATCAATATGGATTCAAAACTAGGAAGTCAAATATGTAAGTGTTTGTAGCTTTTCGGTAACCAGTGACATTACAGTGCACATATCCAGCTTACTTATATATCATTCATAGGTAAGACCAGGATTGCTGCTAGGTCGTGCTGTTTGTGCCCTGGACCTATCGATGGTCCCTAGTTCAAACCCTGCCCGCTCCCATCCCCATTCGTCCAGCGGGAGGTTTGGACTAGGAAGTATATTATCTTCAACACTGAAGGGGCATCCAAAACATGTAAAACATTTTACAAAATAAAAACATTTTTACAAAACTTCATTCTGAACATATTTATCGTTTACAAGCAAAACACTACGGTGTGCTAATTCACTCACTGTCATAAGACAATTATGTACTTATTTCTGTTTAGGTCATTTATTGTCATAAGTCCAAAGACCAATGTGTACTTGTTTCTGTTTAGGTCATTTAATTGTTATAAGACCCGTGTGTACTTATTTCTGTTTAGGTCATTTAATTGTCTTAAGACCAGTGTGTACTTATTTATATATAGGTCATATAATTGTCATAAGACCAGTGTGTACTTATTTATACATAGGTCAATTATTTTCATGAGACCCGTGTGTACTTATTTATACATAGGTAGGTCATTTATTGTCATGAGACCCGTGTGTACTTATTAACACATAGGTAGGTCATTTATTGTCATGAGACCCGTGTGTACTTATTAACACATAGGTAGGTCATTTATTGTCATGAGACCCGTGTGTACTTATTAACACATAGGTAGGTCATTTATTGTCATGAGACCCGTGTGTACTTATTAACACATAGGTAGGTCATTTATTGTCATGAGACCCGTGTGTACTTATTAACACATAGGTAGGTCATTTATTGTCATGAGACCCGTGTGTACTTATTAACACATAGGTAGGTCATTTATTGTCATGAGACCCGTGTGTACTTATTAACACATAGGTAGGTCATTTATTGTCATGAGACCCGTGTGTACTTATTAACACATAGGTAGGTCATTTATTGTCATGAGACCCGTGTGTACTTATTAACACATAGGTAGGTCATTTATTGTCATGAGACCCGTGTGTACTTATTAACACATAGGTAGGTCATTTATTGTCATGAGACCCGTGTGTACTTATTAACACATAGGTAGGTCATTTATTGTCATGAGACCCGTGTGTACTTATTAACACATAGGTAGGTCATTTATTGTCATGAGACCCGTGTGTACTTATTAACACATAGGTAGGTCATTTATTGTCATGAGACCCGTGTGTACTTATTAACACATAGGTAGGTCATTTATTGTCATGAGACCCGTGTGTACTTATTAACACATAGGTAGGTCATTTATTGTCATGAGACCCGTGTGTACTTATTAACACATAGGTAGGTCATTTATTGTCATGAGACCCGTGTGTACTTATTAACACATAGGTAGGTCATTTATTGTCATGAGACCCGTGTGTACTTATTAACACATAGGTAGGTCATTTATTGTCATGAGACCCGTGTGTACTTATTAACACATAGGTAGGTCATTTATTGTCATGAGACCCGTGTGTACTTATTAACACATAGGTAGGTCATTTATTGTCATGAGACCCGTGTGTACTTATTAACACATAGGTAGGTCATTTATTGTCATGAGACCCGTGTGTACTTATTAACACATAGGTAGGTCATTTATTGTCATGAGACCCGTGTGTACTTATTAACACATAGGTAGGTCATTTATTGTCATGAGACCCGTGTGTACTTATTAACACATAGGTAGGTCATTTATTGTCATGAGACCCGTGTGTACTTATTAACACATAGGTAGGTCATTTATTGTCATGAGACCCGTGTGTACTTATTAACACATAGGTAGGTCATTTATTGTCATGAGACCCGTGTGTACTTATTAACACATAGGTAGGTCATTTATTGTCATGAGACCCGTGTGTACTTATTAACACATAGGTAGGTCATTTATTGTCATGAGACCCGTGTGTACTTATTAACACATAGGTAGGTCATTTATTGTCATGAGACCCGTGTGTACTTATTAACACATAGGTAGGTCATTTATTGTCATGAGACCCGTGTGTACTTATTAACACATAGGTAGGTCATTTATTGTCATGAGACCCGTGTGTACTTATTAACACATAGGTAGGTCATTTATTGTCATGAGACCCGTGTGTACTTATTAACACATAGGTAGGTCATTTATTGTCATGAGACCCGTGTGTACTTATTAACACATAGGTAGGTCATTTATTGTCATGAGACCCGTGTGTACTTATTAACACATAGGTAGGTCATTTATTGTCATGAGACCCGTGTGTACTTATTAACACATAGGTAGGTCATTTATTGTCATGAGACCCGTGTGTACTTATTAACACATAGGTAGGTCATTTATTGTCATGAGACCCGTGTGTACTTATTAACACATAGGTAGGTCATTTATTGTCATGAGACCCGTGTGTACTTATTAACACATAGGTAGGTCATTTATTGTCATGAGACCCGTGTGTACTTATTAACACATAGGTAGGTCATTTATTGTCATGAGACCCGTGTGTACTTATTAACACATAGGTAGGTCATTTATTGTCATGAGACCCGTGTGTACTTATTAACACATAGGTAGGTCATTTATTGTCATGAGACCCGTGTGTACTTATTAACACATAGGTAGGTCATTTATTGTCATGAGACCCGTGTGTACTTATTAACACATAGGTAGGTCATTTATTGTCATGAGACCCGTGTGTACTTATTAACACATAGGTAGGTCATTTATTGTCATGAGACCCGTGTGTACTTATTAACACATAGGTAGGTCATTTATTGTCATGAGACCCGTGTGTACTTATTAACACATAGGTAGGTCATTTATTGTCATGAGACCCGTGTGTACTTATTAACACATAGGTAGGTCATTTATTGTCATGAGACCCGTGTGTACTTATTAACACATAGGTAGGTCATTTATTGTCATGAGACCCGTGTGTACTTATTAACACATAGGTAGGTCATTTATTGTCATGAGACCCGTGTGTACTTATTAACACATAGGTAGGTCATTTATTGTCATGAGACCCGTGTGTACTTATTAACACATAGGTAGGTCATTTATTGTCATGAGACCCGTGTGTACTTATTAACACATAGGTAGGTCATTTATTGTCATGAGACCCGTGTGTACTTATTAACACATAGGTAGGTCATTTATTGTCATGAGACCCGTGTGTACTTATTAACACATAGGTAGGTCATTTATTGTCATGAGACCCGTGTGTACTTATTAACACATAGGTAGGTCATTTATTGTCATGAGACCCGTGTGTACTTATTAACACATAGGTAGGTCATTTATTGTCATGAGACCCGTGTGTACTTATTAACACATAGGTAGGTCATTTATTGTCATGAGACCCGTGTGTACTTATTAACACATAGGTAGGTCATTTATTGTCATGAGACCCGTGTGTACTTATTAACACATAGGTAGGTCATTTATTGTCATGAGACCCGTGTGTACTTATTAACACATAGGTAGGTCATTTATTGTCATGAGACCCGTGTGTACTTATTAACACATAGGTAGGTCATTTATTGTCATGAGACCCGTGTGTACTTATTAACACATAGGTAGGTCATTTATTGTCATGAGACCCGTGTGTACTTATTAACACATAGGTAGGTCATTTATTGTCATGAGACCCGTGTGTACTTATTAACACATAGGTAGGTCATTTATTGTCATGAGACCCGTGTGTACTTATTAACACATAGGTAGGTCATTTATTGTCATGAGACCCGTGTGTACTTATTAACACATAGGTAGGTCATTTATTGTCATGAGACCCGTGTGTACTTATTAACACATAGGTAGGTCATTTATTGTCATGAGACCCGTGTGTACTTATTAACACATAGGTAGGTCATTTATTGTCATGAGACCCGTGTGTACTTATTAACACATAGGTAGGTCATTTATTGTCATGAGACCCGTGTGTACTTATTAACACATAGGTAGGTCATTTATTGTCATGAGACCCGTGTGTACTTATTAACACATAGGTAGGTCATTTATTGTCATGAGACCCGTGTGTACTTATTAACACATAGGTAGGTCATTTATTGTCATGAGACCCGTGTGTACTTATTAACACATAGGTAGGTCATTTATTGTCATGAGACCCGTGTGTACTTATTAACACATAGGTAGGTCATTTATTGTCATGAGACCCGTGTGTACTTATTAACACATAGGTAGGTCATTTATTGTCATGAGACCCGTGTGTACTTATTAACACATAGGTAGGTCATTTATTGTCATGAGACCCGTGTGTACTTATTAACACATAGGTAGGTCATTTATTGTCATGAGACCCGTGTGTACTTATTAACACATAGGTAGGTCATTTATTGTCATGAGACCCGTGTGTACTTATTAACACATAGGTAGGTCATTTATTGTCATGAGACCCGTGTGTACTTATTAACACATAGGTAGGTCATTTATTGTCATGAGACCCGTGTGTACTTATTAACACATAGGTAGGTCATTTATTGTCATGAGACCCGTGTGTACTTATTAACACATAGGTAGGTCATTTATTGTCATGAGACCCGTGTGTACTTATTAACACATAGGTAGGTCATTTATTGTCATGAGACCCGTGTGTACTTATTAACACATAGGTAGGTCATTTATTGTCATGAGACCCGTGTGTACTTATTAACACATAGGTAGGTCATTTATTGTCATGAGACCCGTGTGTACTTATTAACACATAGGTAGGTCATTTATTGTCATGAGACCCGTGTGTACTTATTAACACATAGGTAGGTCATTTATTGTCATGAGACCCGTGTGTACTTATTAACACATAGGTAGGTCATTTATTGTCATGAGACCCGTGTGTACTTATTAACACATAGGTAGGTCATTTATTGTCATGAGACCCGTGTGTACTTATTAACACATAGGTAGGTCATTTATTGTCATGAGACCCGTGTGTACTTATTAACACATAGGTAGGTCATTTATTGTCATGAGACCCGTGTGTACTTATTAACACATAGGTAGGTCATTTATTGTCATGAGACCCGTGTGTACTTATTAACACATAGGTAGGTCATTTATTGTCATGAGACCCGTGTGTACTTATTAACACATAGGTAGGTCATTTATTGTCATGAGACCCGTGTGTACTTATTAACACATAGGTAGGTCATTTATTGTCATGAGACCCGTGTGTACTTATTAACACATAGGTAGGTCATTTATTGTCATGAGACCCGTGTGTACTTATTAACACATAGGTAGGTCATTTATTGTCATGAGACCCGTGTGTACTTATTAACACATAGGTAGGTCATTTATTGTCATGAGACCCGTGTGTACTTATTAACACATAGGTAGGTCATTTATTGTCATGAGACCCGTGTGTACTTATTAACACATAGGTAGGTCATTTATTGTCATGAGACCCGTGTGTACTTATTAACACATAGGTAGGTCATTTATTGTCATGAGACCCGTGTGTACTTATTAACACATAGGTAGGTCATTTATTGTCATGAGACCCGTGTGTACTTATTAACACATAGGTAGGTCATTTATTGTCATGAGACCCGTGTGTACTTATTAACACATAGGTAGGTCATTTATTGTCATGAGACCCGTGTGTACTTATTAACACATAGGTAGGTCATTTATTGTCATGAGACCCGTGTGTACTTATTAACACATAGGTAGGTCATTTATTGTCATGAGACCCGTGTGTACTTATTAACACATAGGTAGGTCATTTATTGTCATGAGACCCGTGTGTACTTATTAACACATAGGTAGGTCATTTATTGTCATGAGACCCGTGTGTACTTATTAACACATAGGTAGGTCATTTATTGTCATGAGACCCGTGTGTACTTATTAACACATAGGTAGGTCATTTATTGTCATGAGACCCGTGTGTACTTATTAACACATAGGTAGGTCATTTATTGTCATGAGACCCGTGTGTACTTATTAACACATAGGTAGGTCATTTATTGTCATGAGACCCGTGTGTACTTATTAACACATAGGTAGGTCATTTATTGTCATGAGACCCGTGTGTACTTATTAACACATAGGTAGGTCATTTATTGTCATGAGACCCGTGTGTACTTATTAACACATAGGTAGGTCATTTATTGTCATGAGACCCGTGTGTACTTATTAACACATAGGTAGGTCATTTATTGTCATGAGACCCGTGTGTACTTATTAACACATAGGTAGGTCATTTATTGTCATGAGACCCGTGTGTACTTATTAACACATAGGTAGGTCATTTATTGTCATGAGACCCGTGTGTACTTATTAACACATAGGTAGGTCATTTATTGTCATGAGACCCGTGTGTACTTATTAACACATAGGTAGGTCATTTATTGTCATGAGACCCGTGTGTACTTATTAACACATAGGTAGGTCATTTATTGTCATGAGACCCGTGTGTACTTATTAACACATAGGTAGGTCATTTATTGTCATGAGACCCGTGTGTACTTATTAACACATAGGTAGGTCATTTATTGTCATGAGACCCGTGTGTACTTATTAACACATAGGTAGGTCATTTATTGTCATGAGACCCGTGTGTACTTATTAACACATAGGTAGGTCATTTATTGTCATGAGACCCGTGTGTACTTATTAACACATAGGTAGGTCATTTATTGTCATGAGACCCGTGTGTACTTATTAACACATAGGTAGGTCATTTATTGTCATGAGACCCGTGTGTACTTATTAACACATAGGTAGGTCATTTATTGTCATGAGACCCGTGTGTACTTATTAACACATAGGTAGGTCATTTATTGTCATGAGACCCGTGTGTACTTATTAACACATAGGTAGGTCATTTATTGTCATGAGACCCGTGTGTACTTATTAACACATAGGTAGGTCATTTATTGTCATGAGACCCGTGTGTACTTATTAACACATAGGTAGGTCATTTATTGTCATGAGACCCGTGTGTACTTATTAACACATAGGTAGGTCATTTATTGTCATGAGACCCGTGTGTACTTATTAACACATAGGTAGGTCATTTATTGTCATGAGACCCGTGTGTACTTATTAACACATAGGTAGGTCATTTATTGTCATGAGACCCGTGTGTACTTATTAACACATAGGTAGGTCATTTATTGTCATGAGACCCGTGTGTACTTATTAACACATAGGTAGGTCATTTATTGTCATGAGACCCGTGTGTACTTATTAACACATAGGTAGGTCATTTATTGTCATGAGACCCGTGTGTACTTATTAACACATAGGTAGGTCATTTATTGTCATGAGACCCGTGTGTACTTATTAACACATAGGTAGGTCATTTATTGTCATGAGACCCGTGTGTACTTATTAACACATAGGTAGGTCATTTATTGTCATGAGACCCGTGTGTACTTATTAACACATAGGTAGGTCATTTATTGTCATGAGACCCGTGTGTACTTATTAACACATAGGTAGGTCATTTATTGTCATGAGACCCGTGTGTACTTATTAACACATAGGTAGGTCATTTATTGTCATGAGACCCGTGTGTACTTATTAACACATAGGTAGGTCATTTATTGTCATGAGACCCGTGTGTACTTATTAACACATAGGTAGGTCATTTATTGTCATGAGACCCGTGTGTACTTATTAACACATAGGTAGGTCATTTATTGTCATGAGACCCGTGTGTACTTATTAACACATAGGTAGGTCATTTATTGTCATGAGACCCGTGTGTACTTATTAACACATAGGTAGGTCATTTATTGTCATGAGACCCGTGTGTACTTATTAACACATAGGTAGGTCATTTATTGTCATGAGACCCGTGTGTACTTATTAACACATAGGTAGGTCATTTATTGTCATGAGACCCGTGTGTACTTATTAACACATAGGTAGGTCATTTATTGTCATGAGACCCGTGTGTACTTATTAACACATAGGTAGGTCATTTATTGTCATGAGACCCGTGTGTACTTATTAACACATAGGTAGGTCATTTATTGTCATGAGACCCGTGTGTACTTATTAACACATAGGTAGGTCATTTATTGTCATGAGACCCGTGTGTACTTATTAACACATAGGTAGGTCATTTATTGTCATGAGACCCGTGTGTACTTATTAACACATAGGTAGGTCATTTATTGTCATGAGACCCGTGTGTACTTATTAACACATAGGTAGGTCATTTATTGTCATGAGACCCGTGTGTACTTATTAACACATAGGTAGGTCATTTATTGTCATGAGACCCGTGTGTACTTATTAACACATAGGTAGGTCATTTATTGTCATGAGACCCGTGTGTACTTATTAACACATAGGTAGGTCATTTATTGTCATGAGACCCGTGTGTACTTATTAACACATAGGTAGGTCATTTATTGTCATGAGACCCGTGTGTACTTATTAACACATAGGTAGGTCATTTATTGTCATGAGACCCGTGTGTACTTATTAACACATAGGTAGGTCATTTATTGTCATGAGACCCGTGTGTACTTATTAACACATAGGTAGGTCATTTATTGTCATGAGACCCGTGTGTACTTATTAACACATAGGTAGGTCATTTATTGTCATGAGACCCGTGTGTACTTATTAACACATAGGTAGGTCATTTATTGTCATGAGACCCGTGTGTACTTATTAACACATAGGTAGGTCATTTATTGTCATGAGACCCGTGTGTACTTATTAACACATAGGTAGGTCATTTATTGTCATGAGACCCGTGTGTACTTATTAACACATAGGTAGGTCATTTATTGTCATGAGACCCGTGTGTACTTATTAACACATAGGTAGGTCATTTATTGTCATGAGACCCGTGTGTACTTATTAACACATAGGTAGGTCATTTATTGTCATGAGACCCGTGTGTACTTATTTACACATAGGTCACTTACTGTCATATGACCCGTGTGTACTTATTTACACATAGGTCATTTATAGTTATAGCTTCTTTGTGTTCGTCTTCTACTCAGTTTAGTTTTCCATTACATGTTTAAGGTGTTCCTTATATTATTATTATAATTATTAAAGCTTTTATATAGCGCTACTTTCGTGCTTGAAGCATCCTCAGAGCGCTTTAGTCCAATCTCACTTTTGAACCAGTATGGGGGAGAGGGGGTATCTATCCTTTAGGCGCTCAGTAAACGCAATTCTGCTCGAATCGGGTGTCGAACCTCGAGCCCCTTTGTAGGTAGCCAAGACAAGCCAAGTTCAAGCGCACTTAGCCTCTCGACCACGCTTCCGAGACCAAACCTCCACCAGGACGACGGGGGATGGAAGCGGACAGGGCTCGAAACAGGGACCACAGAGACGACAGTCCAGAGCGCAAACCACACGACCAGGCCGCCATCCTCATTGTGCAACATGTTTTCAGCTTGATCCGAGATTTGATGTGGAAGAAATAACGTGAACAAAAATTTTACGAGACAGACAGACGGACAGACACAATGAGTTGATATAAGCTTGGTAAAAAAATTCCGCAACTTGGCATTTGAATGTCCAAATGCAGTAATCTATTTCAACATGCTTTTCATGAAAACCTTCAGTGTGCTTCCTAATCTCTGCCAATCTACCTCTTTGTGTAATTCTTGGGCCAAGGTATAATTCTAAATAGCTGTAATATTAATGAAGTATGGATTAGAGATTATATTTCCATATGGCTATCAATCAATTGCCGATATTAATTAAACCAGTATCTGAGAGACAAGACGAAGCGTGACATTGTCTTCTGTTTCTGTTGTCATTCAAGTCCTGCAGTCTTTTTTCATGTGTGCCATTGTGAACAGAGAGGATTAGGGGAGGGGGAGGCATAGGGTCAAGAGGAGGTCACGCTTCTTGCTTTTGCGTCATCAGAGTATTTCAAATAGTTTTCTCGTATTTCAGACTGGATTATCTTTCCTGGCATATTTCTTGACATTCTCTGTAGATATGTTTTGATTATAAGAATATTCAGAACTTTTGGTTCTCAGACATACGAGGCCAGAGTTGCGTATCTACTGCACAATTAAATAGCATCATTAAAATGGGAATGTGAACACACAAGGGCTGGCTGGTTCAGCGCATGGCTGATATCTCTAATGCGCATGGCCTTAATTTAAGGTCTACACTCTACTGAGTCTGGAATTTCTATTTTTCTGAAAAGCGTAAATTCCAAATTTAGATATGATTTTAATTTCGGGATATTTGGGCGTCTCTGAGTCCACCAAGCTCTTATTGGTACCTGACACTAGTTGGGGAAAAGTAAAGGCGGTTGGTCGTTGTGTTAGCCACATGACACTCCCGTTAACTGTGGGCCACAGAAACAGATTACCTTTACATCATCTGCCCTATAGATCACAAGCTCTGAATGGGGAACTTTACTTTATTTTGAGATATGCTTTAAAACAGAGAAAAGCATGGTCAGTAAAATGGTCGTACTTATCCAGCCGGCATCTGTAAGGACAAATAATTGCATACGCCTAAATGGAAATTACAAAAATAGATTTTTAATAATTTTAATAATTTTTAAATTTCTTGTTCCCAATGTTAGATTTACTTAAATGCAACATAATCTATATATTCACCTTTTACAATAGATTTGAAAAGAAACCAAAGGAATAAATTGCTTTGTGTTGATTACATATATATATATCAAATAGCTTAGGGCTTTTTAAGTCTATATCCGACCCTGCTTGTTCCCGGGTTTGGTGCAGCCTCTGGCAGAATGCTCATTCTTCCCTCGTGCTATAAGCGCCTTGAATGAGTTGCCTGAGCCAGCCAGGAAAACCAGTGACTTGGCAGAATTTAAGTCATTGGTTAACATGCATGACTAGATGCATGGCGCGTAGGACGTAATCATCTTCTTTTTTGAAGTAACGTTTGTATAATATAAGATAAGAAGATAAGAATTGTTGCAGCTGTAAAAAAAAAGGTATTATTATATTTTAAATTCGGGTCATGTTCAACGTTTTGATATTCAAGTATTTTAGTCTTACCTCATTAGCAAAACTCTCTCTCACATCTCCATTAACAAATCTCTGTGGCATTGCGCTACATAAATCTACAATAGTCTATTCGGAGACGTTCTCGATAAACTAAACAATGTCAAGGACGCTAAATAGTTGCCAACTAAAAAGAAGCTACAAACTCAAGAGCTTTGAAAATGTAATCTTGCAGTATTAAAAAGGGCACTCAAATAATCCTATGACCAAAATAAATGCATAGCGTATCGAGTCTTCCTTTATCCTGTACACCTGAATGGCTGCCTGGTCGTGCGGTTTGCGCGTTGGACTGCCGTTCAGATTTATCGATGGTCCCGGGTTCAAACATTGCCCGCTCCCATCCCCCGTCGTCCTGCGGGAGGTTTAGACTAGGAAGTAATTATCTTCAACTCTGAATGTACATCCGAAACATGTAAAACATTTTACAAACATTTTTACATTTTACACCGGACACACCAAAATGTTTGCTATTTATGGGTTTGCCTCCATGTTTGAAAATCTCTAATGGACCAAGTTTGCTTTTGTGTTCACATTTCTTTTCATCCAATTCATGTTTTTAAATTTCTTGCATTCATTAAGCTACTTTTTCCTAATCACTTTCTTTCTGATTTAAAATACACTTTCCACTGCCATGACATCTTTTTTTTTTCAAGATTGACTTTGCATCCTGTGGAGTTAACCTTTTCAATTCATGAATATGCCATACCATCTGTCATCTTGTGATTGTCCTGACGAGCTGGCCGCATTCATGGAACTACTTTTTTTTAGATTGTCATACAGCCATGAATTTAAAAGCCTTATAGTGTCTGTCGTCTGCCAAACTGATTACGTAGTATTTTAAATATTTTTCTTTAACCTGTTTTATATTTTCATATTTTTGTGTCTACGTGTATTTTTACGGTATTTCACCTGAGATCATGGTTAACTTTTCAGCATTTACTGTCTTTGTATCGGCATGATTATATCCGGAAGGAAGCTAATTAAAATGCATTTTCCCGTTCCGTTTTCCACTTCACCAATTAACGAAACGATTCTAATTTTCTAACAAATGTCAAATACACGTCAATAGAAGCGCCTCGTTAGAATGATTAGACACACCAGCACTCGAGAAGGGGTAGCGAAAAAGAACGCTTAACCCCTCCAAGAATTTCTATAAATATTTCTTATTGGATAGGTTACTACTTTTTATAGCATATTTTAGTATTTACTTTATGACAGAATGTATCAATAAAGTAATTGCCACATTTCGAATACACGATACAAATGCTAACTTTAGAGCTTAACTGCAACTTGAATAGCACTAAACCACGCTTTGTTGGTTTGTGTAAAGACAACTTTGACCACATTTAAAGAGTTGGCTTGGGCCAGATATTTTTACGTTTTTTAATTATGTTCCTCTTTTTCCATGCAAAGTATTCAAAATAAATGTCATTAAAGCTGGGAAGGAAGTTAAAACTAACATAATTACTGGAAAATGTGCATATCTTATTAATTTATTATAATGCTCCTTTCCCAGTAGTCGAAGTTAAATCAAAGTTTTAATGGATAGCCATGTGATTTATTTTTAACTTATGTCCATGATGAGTAAGAAAGAGTCTTTATAGAAAGTAAGATTACTTTTGTGACAGCATTGGATAATCTATTGGGCTTAGCATTCTGGTTACGTCGTTTATCTGAACGGAGACTGAACGTCAGTCATCCGGAACGTCCAATATCCGGACTACCTATTTTTACATTTTACAGTACGGTATCAAAGTGCTCTTACTGATGTGCGACTTCGCCTATTGCACTGCCTCTAGATCTTTGACTTCTCGTAGCAATTGATTCTGAAACTCTTGTGTGAAGAAGTTGGTTTAAACCTTGCAAGGCAGTGAGGAGAAGAACTGTGTGGCTGTGTAGTGAATAGTCGTCATGGCTTCATCCACGTTGAAAACGCAACGTACTGACAATGGAATCGAAGTTGGAAATCTTAACTCGCCTTGATAAGGGAGAAAGTGGAGAATCTTAACTCGCCTTCATAAGGGAGAAAGTGGAGAATCTTAACTCGCCTTGATAAGGGAGAAAGTGGAGAATCTTAACTCGCCTTGATAAGGCAGAAAGTGGAGAATCTTAACTCGCCTTCATAAGGGAGAAAGTGAAGAATCTTAACTCGCCTTGATAAGGCAGAAAGTGAAGAATCTTAACTCGTCTTGATAAGGCAGAAAGTGAAGAATCTTAACTCGTCTTGATAAGGGAGAAAGTGAAGAATCTTAACTCGCCTTGATAAGGGAGAAATTGGAGAATCTTAACTCGCCTTGATAAGGGAGAAAGTGGAGCTTCTGTCGCCAAGATTTATAACGTTGGTACATCCACTATTTCAGACATTAAAATGAATCGAGAGGCTATTGTGAAATTTGTCTCACAGCTTGACTCTCTTGAAGGTTCATGGCAGAGGAAGACAATGAGACAAGCTAACGACGCCGCTCTTGAAGCTGCTCTGCACTTGTGATATCAGGACCTTTGTTGTGTAAAAAGGCGCTACAATTGAAATGGGTGGTCCCGTTGATTTCAGTGCCAGCACTGGTTGGCTGAAGAACTTTAAATCGCGCCATGTGATAAGAGAACTTCACATCAAAAGTGAGTCATTGTCAGGATATAACACGTCTGCAAATGAGTTCAAGCAGAGATTTCTGGAGCATATGCAAGAGGAAACAGAAAGATTTCGACAGCGGTGAAGGCAACGCACGATGTCCAACGCATGCTGAAGCATTTGTTGCTTTGGAGACAGCGATGCTGTGGTATGACCAAAAAACCGAATGCTGCCAGACCCAATTGTTGCTTCTTAAAAGAATTCGAGACCTGGCAGCAAGGAAAGGACGATCTCAGTTGGTGCAGCGATCAGTGATTATTTCTCGCAATAAAGGTAGGCTTTGTTCCCCTGTGTATTTAAATCGAGTCGTAGGCCTATGTTTACATATTGTTACTGTGCACACCGCCATGTGAATTCTCTTTACATTGTTGCTGAAATGGACATTTTATAATACATGTACATGTATTTCGAATTCGGTTATCTGGACGATCGAGTATCGCCAATATCACAAGGTCTTCAGAGCTCGCAAAGACCTTCCCAAATAATCCGGAAAATTCTATGTGTATTTAGATTTGCAATGTTTTGCCATCCAGTCTCTTTGTATTTCTGTATTTGTAAATTCTCCTTATGTTTTGCCTATTGACTTTATCAGATATTTCTTCGCTTCCTTTCTGCTGGTCTTTTTTTCGGTAACTTCGTAATCGCAGAACGTTTTCTAGACTTTAGCAAATGAAAACCTCTATTGAAAAAGCATTAAGTCGTATAGTTTTTCACTACGACATCTAATGTGTGAATTTTTATTACGACATCTAATCTGTGAACTTTTATTACGACATCTAATGTGCGAACTTTTATTACATCTAATGTGTGAATTTTTATTACGACATTTTATTTGTTAGTTTTCGTTTATGCTATCTAATGTACAAGTTTTCAATGACGACATTTAATTTTTTTTTCCAATTCCAAATCTAATGTGGGATTTTTTTCATTACTAATCTCAACATGTGAGTTTTATGCAAGACATCTAATATCTTGTATGTTAACTGCATTCACTGAGCTTCTATTTAGATTCTAGCTTTGAATTGTCTGTGTCTCCATCATGACATCATTTAGTCTTTTAGACGTTATTTCCAACAAATCTGTTAAAATAATCGAAATAGCTTTAGCACAAATGAAAGGCGCAAACACATACATACGTAGGTGTCTAGTAATAGTTGGTTCCTTTTCAAACCTAGCTGATAAGTAAGACCCATCTGTTTCTGTGGCGGACGATTAACGAGGGTGTCATATGTCTAGCACAACCACCATCATTATTACTTTCCTCTAGCCGGATAATCACGTCACGTCACAGGCCAGATGTGGCCCGCGGGCCGTATCTTGGGCACCACTGATTTAGATCTATTTGAAATACAATTGCTTCCACGACCAGTCGTTCGCGCCAAGTTTATCGACCACTGACCTGAATCATGTGACACCAACCCCCAACGCGTTACACACACGCTACAGTCGCTTCCCCTATCTCTCTCTCTCTCTTTCACTGTAGGCTACGTAGAAAATAATTTTTAAAAAAAGGAACCTTGCCCTACTCTAGCCGACGACAGTAAACAACCGTGAATTCATCTGGCTTTTCTTTTTCTGTATTTTTAAATGTGATACGTGCGTGGTTTAAATTAATGTGATTTCTTGCAGGATTATTGTTTATAATAACAATTTTAACCAGGTAAGATTACTCGACTATGTAGATCTAGAGTTAGAGATCTAGTTTCTATAGGCCTACTAGAGTCTAGATATAGATTATTCTAAATACATCTACGATGTAGATCTAGAATAATCTAGATCTAGAATAAATAGAAATTATTAGAATCTAGATAAGATTGTAGATCTAGGTCTAAAGATAATCTAAATCTGGATTAAATCTAGCGCGTGTGCATTTCTACATAAGAAAGTTAGGCTACTCGTCTAAAACTAGATCTAGATCTAGTCAAGATCTAGAATAGAACTAATAAATCTAGACTCTATAGATTTCCATCTCCTGATCTATCGGTTTTGAAAGGCATAGATCTATTTGGTATATTATATATAGAAATTGCGAAATAAAAAAAAAATTTCTTTTTGGGGTGGGGATTAGGGTTTAGAATCGACTAGAATTAAAAATAGTCGTCCTTAGAATCTAGCTCTTAGAAAGGAAATAAAAGGAGAGATTAATGTAGTATTTATAGCCTTCAAATATAAATTAATCTAGATCCAGATCTACTCATCTAGATTTAGATTCTAGGAAATGTTTTTAATTTTAAACGTTTTGGATGCTCCTTCTCAGTTTTGAAGATAATTATATTCTTAGCGTAGCATCCCAAACCTCTGCGAAACGACGGGGGATGGCATCGGTCCCGTCGAACAAAATTCTTTAGATCGATCAGTCATACGCATTTAAAAGTTTTAGTCTAAGTTCATCGATACTTTCATAGGTGAGACGTAGATAGGTGCACCTCTAGATCTACCTAAAATGTGTTGTTTTAAGTAGATCTAACCTATTTTTAGATTGACCGGTACTTCGTTTGTCACTAATGAACCTTTTACTAAAGAATGTTCTCGACAGGCGTCCCGGTTGTAAACAAATAGTAACCGTCACACTCCAGTGGTCACAAACCAGACCTAAAATTATGAATGGTATATCTAGTAAATCTAGCTTCCTTCTCTCGATACAAATCAACATTTAGAATCTCGATCTAGTCAGTACTTTTATATCCTACTTTGAAGACTTATATAAAGACTAATTTCTGTGGGCAGAGGTGATAATAGATCATATGCGAAAACCATAATAACCAGATCTGTTGGACCACTGTGTTATTCAGTAATTGATATGGCTATGGACTATGGTGTGTTATCTAGTGGAATTTGTGTTTACTGTATAATGACTACAGAAATAAGTCTACTCGATTACCTAGTACACTCGGTACAAATAGGTGCGTATCGTGCTTAATGTCACTTATCATTATAGGCATCTGATGTGTGCTTGTATGTGTGGGAGAGGTTATAGATAGTAAAATAGTGAACTGACATTAACTTATAGGCCTATTTTGACACAGGCCTACGCAAATGACCTTTCAGCCCAAGTAAGTTCCCCTTTCAGGCCTTGCCATCTATAGGACAGATGATAAGGTCATCGGTTTCTTTGGCCAACGGTCAACGAGCAGGGTGTTACGTGGGCATCACGACGAGTCTTTACTTTCCCCAACTAAAGGCAGGTACCCATTAGAGTTGGATGGACTCGGGCTCCCTAAAAATCCCGGAATTCGAAATTCCAGTCATTACTGAGTTTCGAAATGATGCAACCCAAGTCAAAATACCTTCCTTAAATGTTTGTAAAAATGTTTTACATTCTTCGTATATTCCTTCAAAAGTGAAGATAATAGATATCCTAGTCCAAACCTCCCGCAGGACGACGGGGGATGGCAGCGGCAGGGTATGAACCCGGGACCATCGAGCGACCGAAAGACAGTCAGTACTTCGCGAATACGCACGATTAGGCAACCACCCTAATAAAAGTAGGTATATAAATCTGATACAATATTTACTAGATCATGAACACCGACGAAAAGCCAACAATAGATAAAGGGAGCCGACGCTAATGTTGAACAACAAACACTTTTAATACTCAAGAGGGGAACCATCGAATGTCCTCTATTACTATCGTCCATATAATGTTTCTTATTTCTACTGTGATAAGACACACGTCTTGTTTTTAGCGTTGCCTAGATGGTTCTCACTTTTTAATGTTATATTACGTCATCGTTACTCATATTTCCGAAACAAATGACTAATTCCTAATCGTGCCATAACACTACTTTCGACTGGTATGCGCTTAGGACTGCAGTCATGATGATCATCAGTTTAACCCTGACCGTTGCCTCCCCCGCCGTCCTGCTGGAGGTTTGGGTTAGGATGTAATAATCCTCATTTCGAAAGGAAAAATCAACAATTATAAAACAAAAAGGAACCTATCGCGATGGTCGAGAGATTAAATTATTTCATACTGTCGGATAAACATATTTTAGTTAGCAGTATTGATTTCGTTTAAAAATTTTTTCGAGTTTACTAATAAGAGATCTACGTCGATATAGTGAAACGTTTAGTCACTTTGCAAGCTCAAATATTTACCTTTTAGTAGGAATTTTCAGTAATTTACAAGCAACATCTTCTTATCTTATATATTACATCCTAGTATTTAAGGCTGATAAACGATGTGACAAAACAACTTGTTTATATAGGTAATACAAAATAAAAACAAATAACAGATCGATGCCCAACTTGCAAATCACGTGGCCATTGACGGTTTTGTAATCTAAAAAGCACCATATGCTGTGTTATTGCTCTAGATGGCTAAACGGTATCAACTGTTGTTTGTTTTGTAAAGCCGCGACCTCGATACAAAACAAGCTGATGCAGCACAGTAACAGATGTACACAGGAACAGACACACTAGTTAGCTCGAGTAAATTTTGGACATTTTAAAACTTTTGGAAACACTACGTGCCTCTAAAAAAAAAAAAAAGACGGGAAATGTGTTAAGTAACTCATTCTGTTTGTTTGCACTAGGTCATGTTGACTAAGGACGTGAACAGAAGCCAGTTATCTTGTCACAGCTGGACGTCTCCCAAACTACGTAATTGAGTCTCATTGATTAGCGACACCTTTTTTTTTTTTTTCTGAGCTAGCTATGCCATAGGTAAATACACGAAGGAGGCTGAGTTATTTTGTTCCTCAACATTCTGCCCTAATTAAACAAACATGTACTATACATACACCTATGGCCTGGTATTTCAGTTGGGTATAAAATAAAAAAAAAAGTGAAAGTGTTCCGGAAGTCAGGCTGTCTCCATATGGAGCGCATCGGTTGCGATGCTGCTGCAAAATGTCTATTGATTTTTCGATTACTGCACCATTCTCTCCTGCTCTTATAGTATGTATATGGAATCGATTATAAGACCTCGCTCTGCATATAACGATACCGGAAGTAACGTTTTTGAATAAGATATAATAGGTATTTACATGACTAAGGACATTCAGATATTAATTTTAAAGTTCCCCTTTCAGACCTTGCGATCTATAGGGCAAATGATGTGAAAGTCATTTGTTTCTATGGCCCACGGTCAACGATGGTGTTATGTGGCCAGCACAACGACCAGCTATCTTATACTTATCTTTGCCAGATAGTCGTAATAATAGAGAAAAAAAAGCTGGCATCAAAGTCAAAATATCAAGCCTAAAATATTTTAGGTGAAAAAGTTAGTCATCCACACGACTAAGTCAAAATAGTCATTAAAATCGCCGCATGGATATTTACACCAATAACATATCCGGATATGACGTATTTCTGAAATGCACTTTGCTTTCTGTTCAATACACCAGAGTGTGTTCAATGTACCAATCAGTAACGTCTATGTAAATGACACTGATATCAGTAGATGAAACCTATAAGGCAGGCCTACTTCTTTTTTTACTGGGATATCCAGTACAACGACTGCTCCTCTTAATTTGTGAACACTTTTTTTTTTTAGTAATCATCGTTGATAAGAGGTTGTTTGGTTATGACTACAACTCTCATAACCACATTAACATGTGACCTTCACCAATAGAACCCCAAGTAATCAATTAGAGCTAAGTAATGTTCCCCTTTCAGACCATGCTATCTATAGGTCAGATGATGCAAAGGTCATCTGTTTCTGTGGCCCCACGGTTAACGAGGGTGTCATGTGGCCAGCACAATGACCAATAGCCTTTACTTTTCCCCAACTAATGTTAAGTACCCATTAGAGCTGGGTGGACTCAGAGGCGCCCCTAACTATCCCGAAATTAAAGATCCCAGTCTTCACCAGGATTCGAACGCGGGATTCGGTTCAGAAGCCGTGCACTCTACCACTCAGCTGTCGTGCCTCAGAGCTAAGAGGAACACTTAATGAAATGCAGATCAAATAGAAAAAAACAACATTATTCGCTATCAAGTTTCGAACTCAATCATTTTGGCTTGTTGGTCAAGCTCATTAAGGTTTATAGTATTATAAAATAAAGAAAAGATTGTATAAACGATATACATAAGTGAAACGAGTATTATATCACCATCTTATTATTTGGTAGCCTTAAGTTCAATTCACTAATTACATTCGTTATATCAGCAACTTATTTGTTAGTCTTAATTCACCGATTACATGTCTAATAGCAGCTTTTTTGGTGCAATGTCTATTTAATCACACATTTCCTACAAGGATCAATTGAGCATTCTTAGTCTTATTTTGGTAGCGTTAAGTTCCATTCACAAATGACTATTGTTATGTCAGTATCTCATGTGGTAGTCTTAAACTCACAAATGACTACCACAGTTTCACTAACCTGACACTCAATCGACTGATTAGTTTGGTGAAAAGAAACTTGACCCTCGATAGTGAGACCAAAAATAGCTTTGAACTGTGGTCTTGCTCGAGGCTAGCTCCACACGACCTCTACTTAATCTATTATCTAGCTATCGACGTTCCACTACTTTCAATGGCTCGATCCACCATTTTGTTTTGTTTGATATTTCGTTATTGTATGTTTTTATGTTCGGACCTGATGAAGGCGTTACTTAGAGCTTGGCTTCTAAACCTTTTAAGCTTTCGAATCTTACTGTTTAGAGTGCTATGCAATCTTTACAAGCGCAGCTATAGTAGCTTCATAGAAATTAATGAGAGAACAAGAACAATATAAATAAATACTTTTTTGAAATCACAAAGTTTATACTACAGGGCCGGCCTTAGGCTACTGCAATCTATGCAGCCGTAGTGGGCCCCGCACTTTCATAGTCTCCGCGCTAATTCTAGCTGTAAATTATTAAAGTAAACCATTTTAATTAAGGGTTCTCGCGGCCTCCTGATTTTCCTGGAGAACTTAGAAATCTTTTGAAATTGAAAATATACTAAAAAGTTCTGAAATTATTAAAGTTTCCTGAAAACTCATAAGAATGTTCTTTAAAATAGACAAAATTGTCATTTAGGGGTGTCATTAATACGGTAAACGCCAATACTACGCACGATTTAAAAAAAAACGGCATTGTCAGCGTTCATTTAATGAACTGTGTAATGCAAAGAAGAATTCATTTTCTAATATAAAAATCTTTATTTTCACTTATTATCCTTATCCCTACCCTGATTGGGCACCGCGCAATCCGTTTCGCATAGGGCCCCGCAGTTGTTTGGGCCGGCCTTGTGTAATTGTATCAATTAGTTTGGATCAGTCATGTAATGAAATTTGTAATGGATTTAGATGTACAGACAAGTGACAAGAATAGTTCAGCGTGCAGAGAACTCTAGCTGTGTAACGGAGTCGTGTGTGTGTTTGTCTGTCGTTGAACTAAACATCCACATTCACCTGAACCCCTTTTCCTTGAATGGCTGGCTTTAGAGTTACACAGTATCTACGCTTACAAACTAATACCATTATAAACTAACTGAGTTACACAGTATCTACTCTTACAAACTAATACTATTATAAACTAAGTGTTTTTATAGGGATGAAAGTTTAAAAAAGAGCTCAACTATTTTAAGATCTACGAAACAATTATGTAACTATTAGGAAATAATATATGTTCATATGTTTTTCGTATTGGTTGTAATGGAAAGTATTATATTTCGGCATATATATTATTCATTCAAACAATTAATCTTCACAAACTTTTATTATTTGGAAATTCTGTTTTTAGTTGTACAATAATGTTCAGCCACCTGGTCTAGCGGGTTTTGCGCTGGAGTGTCCTTCAGTCCTGACGGTTGTTCCGGGTTCATACCTTGCCCGCGAACCCCCCCCCCCCCCCCCCCCCCGGGTCGTCTTGCGAAAGGTTTGGACATAAAGTAACCAGTTTGTTATTAAGAGCAATGCCTGGTCGTGCCGTTAGCGTACTGAACTGATTATCTCGACGTCCCAGTATCATACCCTGCTCGCTGCCATCCCCCGTTGTCCAGCAGGAGATTTAGATATGGAAGTAAATTATCTTTAACTTTGAAGGAACATCCAAAACATGTCAAACATTTTACAGAAGAAAAATAATTTCACAACGCCAAATGAATCTTTGAAACATTATTACTTTTGACAATCAAAACAAAATCACGTCTTGAATATTCCTTGCGAATAGGCGTATCCGACAGGGATCCGACTCCGATGGGGGCCGCCTCTGAGTATGTGTGTCAACACAAACTCTCTTTCTAATCTTGTTTAAAATTGATTCTTGTTTTGTCGGATGCAAGAAATAACTGCAAAATTTCCATTGGATCCGAGAAAAAAACGTGTAGGACTAACTTTTACTAGACCGACTGACAGTTGATATAAACTTTGAAAAAAAAATCAACGTAGATCAATTGTATCAGGAGAAACTCTTTGATCCATCTATCAAGATTTAACATTTTATTTTCAAAGGCTATATCACAGCCTCCTTTTTGGTGTGGCTCAGGGGTTGGGCGGTCACCTGTTGGAAATAGTGATAAAAGGCGTCTGGTTTGAATCACGACAGGTATTTATCTAAAACGCTGTGCGGTGGGTAACACAGAACGACGGCACCTACTCTGACGTTGCGGATGTAGCAGCCAGCGCACTCGTCTTGATTGTGTTTAAAAAAGAAAAAGTTCTCACTACGTGCGCCACAAAAAGTAGCTCTTGCAGTTAAGTGACTCATTTGTACACATACTTTACAGTAAGTGTGATCGATAGTCAATACAAATCAAAGAAATTTAAAATTAAATTTTTGAATAATCAAAATTGTTATGGAAAATTGTATGCATTCATTCGCTGAGGTAGTCAATTGTAGTCAAAACTGAATTTCTATTTGATGGGGCCAATAAAAATGATCTTATCTTAAGTAGTTGCGTTCGAACGTCCTTTGTGTACAAGAAGATTCCTTATTCTGCTAGATTAATTAAATTATTGATAATGTTACATCCACAAATCAGTTTCAATTAACACGTTTTTTTACGCGAGAACTGGAATTTGTATTTTTTGTTTGTTGGTCTCTTAGAATTGTTTATTATTCTTAATCCCTTAAAGCGATCGATTATTTGTCACGTATTTGATTGTAGTTATCGACCTCGTGAGCTATGACGTGTTTGCGATTCTCAGAAAGCTTTTTTTTTTTGGTTGTTGTAGTATTTCAATACTAGAAATGCAAAGACAACTTTAAAATTTAGAAGCTGTAGTTACTTTCACTTTGTTTCCTTAAGCAAGCAATATGCAAATTAAAATTAAAAAAAAAAAGAAAAAAACAGGCAAAATTTGCTAACACTATTTAAACAAAAACGAAGCTTATCTAAGGGAAAGAACTCCACACTTACAAATATTTCTCAATAATGTAGCTTTTTTCCTTGTTGGCATCAACCAAAATAATTATTTACTAGTAATTTATTGACAAATTGATGTTGTTTTTTTAAATAGATATTCATGTATTGTCTTTGCCAATGAATTATTGTGCTAAAGTTTCAACTTGATCCGAGAATGGGTGTGGGAGAAATAACGTGTTTAAACTTGTGATCAGACAGATAAATAGACAGACTGACAGAGTTGATATGCGGTTTAAAAACTATGCACCACGTATTGGTTAGAGAGCTTAAAAACTGGTGGTTACTTGAAGTATTTCTAACTATCTTGATACCTCAAGATGCGTGCATACCTTGTCGGATGTATTACAGATTGCAAGTTTGAAAACATGAACATCTCGTTACAAAGAATGAACAGGTACCAACAGGATCAAAGGCTCAATAACCAAGTTCACTCAAGATGAAAACTATAAACAATCTTTAATACAGAATGGGCCACAGTCTAGTCCGTCACTAACAACGATGTTAACATTTTGAAAGTCTAGCAATAACTGAACTTAGAAGTCTATTCTTCTTTCCAGCCCCAACGTCTAGGTCGTCACTATAAAATGTGCGTTCACTGTCGGTTTAATAAAGTACGTAACTACAATAACTAGAATAGGTATCTCACAATAGATAGATAGATAAAGATATAGTTAGATAGATAGATAGATCTCAGTAAGAAAAACAAAGACAAATCTATGAAAAGTTCCAGAATGCAATACAGCACACACACACACACACAAAGTTTTTCCTCTTTCAACGATTAACCAAGAGTTATCTCGCCCCACGAAGCTTGACGCTGTAGTCGCTGTATTATGGTATCGATCAATCCTTGTGCTCGATCTCTTCCCTTACTTTCATAAGTCGCAGAAGCTGTGGTCGTCTGCATGGGAGAGTGGCGGGAGACCAAGTCCAGTGGAAACATGGCGTCCTTCGAAAGTTCAAAGAAAGTCTCACCAGTGTCCAAACACCTTTAAGCCGCAGACGTCAGTCTCGCTATTGTCTTCAACGGTCCAATGTTTAGTGACATCTTAAGAAGTTGGCGGTTGTAGACGCGGCCACAAAAATAAACAGAACAACCAGCGAACGCTCGGAAATCCGATCAAACACAGAATAGGCCCCCCCCCCCCCCCCCCCATTTATATAACTTTTAAACATTGGTTTTCATTTTTGAGTGGGAAATACAATTTTTAAAAGGCTATTTCATTGTCACTGATTTAATCCTCTGTTTTTGTTTCTTTTTTTTTTTTTTGTTCCCATTTTGTTAAAAAATCATTAGCCTTAATTTTTGTTTTAAAGTTTTATTTCTATTTTTATTCCTCAGATTCTAGAATTTATATTTTCACTCACGACATGGAATAACAACTCACAATAACGTCTTATCATGAACAATAATCTTCATCACTAAGGAATCATTGTCTAGCTATTTCAAATCTGAACGGGATAATATGAACGAAACAAATAATTTACGTTGAGATACATTTTTATTTGTTTTTCTTATAAATATGGATAAACACCATATTGCGAATGTATCTCGGACTTCATGTACATACTAGCCGCAATGGAATGTGGCGTGTCTGTTATTCATTTCATTTGTTTGGCTTGGAAGTAAGAAAGACGAATCCTTCAATTTCTTTGTTTCGTTTTGTGGATTCTCTCCGGCATTTCTTAATATTTCGCACTTTTCTTTCGTTTCTGTTGTGAGCTAATATAATTTTTAGAAGAAGCCGAAACAAGAAAACAAAACAAATTTTGTTAGGCTTGATTACAGACTTGTATTAGCAGTGGATTAAAAAGTTCACTTTGAGTTATCCCGACGTATGGAACGAAGCAGAGTTGTCTACTATGCCAAGACGAAAACATATAAAGTCATCCATCCACCTGCGTACAACAGGCAGCATTCAGCTCCAAACGATGAAACTGGGCACGCCCCGTTAGCCTCTGGTGAGGCGGACTTTCCTTCTACACCTTTGCAGCAAAGTCATCTCAGGATCCGAAGTCTGAGCAAAGAGAGGCGTACAACCAACTCGCCTTCATCGGGTTTTGAACCTAACACTTACTTCAACTGGGACCACGACGAGAGAGGAGCGAAGCAAATGGTTTATCTGGATAGACGAGATGGCGGCCACTTCCCACAGAAAGAGATGCTGCTGAGGAAAGCGCCATCTGCTCGGAAAATTTATCCCGGGCCAGTCGTGACCGCGCCTGTGTCCCCCGTTTCACCTACTCGCTGCCTTCCACCAAGATCTCTTTCCATTCCTCGATCTTCAAACACTTCTAACGCGGAAATGGCTCGGCCAAAATGTGGTCCCAAAACTGGAACGGATGATGTTCACATGACATCATCCATCACGAAAACTACGGGAGGTTACATTAAGCAAACTGTACTCTCTAACATTCCATATTCCTCGCATGATAAACGAGATCGCAATATCTCCAGACAGGACCTCTCTGTCTCTAAAAGTGCCAAAAACACAATCGTGACAGATGAAGCTGACAACGTTGGACACTTTGTACCGTCAGCGAAGGATGTCAAATTGGTCCAAAATAATCCCGTTGTGAAAAACAAATTTCAGGATGTGCCCGACGGTAATTTTCCACAAAAAGACCAAATCTCGAATAAAAACGATGATGTGGTTATACACTGGACTGTGAACGAGCAGAACGCCATTATTTGCCGAAAACTTTCGATTAGATCCACAAAGTCGAATTCGGAAAATGAAGACGATGACATTCGGGAGCCAATAAGAAAGTCGAACTCCAAAGTCAACGGGACCTCACCCGAATTTTCCAGCAGTGTCCATCACGATGAGCGCTACAATTCTGATAAAGACTCCGGAGTCCAATCAGACAACACATCACAGAATTCAGAAAGTCAAAGCTCAGAAACAGCTGCCTCGCCGAGCAGTCCTATGTCTAAATGGAAAAGAAATTCTTTACGAATGGCTACTCAGGGATTTATCAGTATGTCGGACTTAACCAACTCAGTGGAATGTCTACAGATTTTCTCCCAGGATAAACTTAAAAGCTTAGCGTCACCTTCATCGGATAAATATCTAGATACAATTCAACAAAGCATTCCCTCAACACCTACGGCTAGTGACTTGCTCTTTTCCAGTAATGGTCAAATATATACCTTCTTTGAGCAATTAAACACTTCAAATCCTAAATCTGGTGCTCCAAATTCTCAACAAAACAGGAATGAGTTACGGTTATCTACCTCAGGCTCGCCAACTACTTGTCTAGCGGAATCCACGAGCGTGGACATAAGCCCTAATAACAGAAACGGACATACTGGCCTCATCAAGAGAAATTCTTATGCCTTGGCCACAGCGAGTAATTCGAATATACATTTTATAAATAGCGAGTCAGACATTAACTTGGCTTCGCAGAAGTCTAGAATGAATTCCACTGTAGATAGATATAGAAATAAACCCATGACAGGTACACATAATCATCCTTTGTCTCCCAGGCTCGTCAGAGAAGACAGCATAAGCAGCAGCCCCCATGATTCATCGTTTGGCAGCTTCTACTCCTGCCAGAGCGCTAATTTCGTGTCAGCAAAGTCAAGCCCGTTTTTGGACAGGGTAGATCAGAATAGTAAACCACAGAAAATCCAGGCCAGAAGAATTAGCGACCAGCCAAGTATACCGCCACATGGTAGTGACGAAGAGTCAGAGAGCACTAGCATGTACTATACAGCTTCTGACACTAGTTTCCCAGAAACTAGCATCTCTCCAAGATCCGCACAAGACAGCAAATCCTCGAGCCCAAAGTTTGTACAGCCAAATCCGCCCATGACCACGAGAGGCCAGAAAATTCCCATAGCCACACAACACATCGGCTTGAGTCCGCGGTCATTTAAAAAACTTAAGGCTGTAGTCCAGTGTTATGGATGCGGTCTAGACAAAGGGCATTCCCTTGTGATGATGAATAGAGCCCAGAAAGGGAATCCAGATTATAGCAGGGAAAGAACTACGTCAAATAGTCAAAGGACAGTCACTTCGTTACCTAGACTACATGATCCGAAATTAAGAACTAACGTGAGAATACCAGATAGCAGATTTAGATGCAAATCCACCCCAACTGTTAGATTAAGAAATTTTGAGCTAAATCTAGACAATGATAGTGACCTATTTGATGATAATTCTCTAAGTTCGCCTGATTCTGACTATGACTGGTCAGAGATGCCCAGAAGTCCTCCAGCTTTAGGTCGACCTAAACGAAAAGTCTATGCTGGCTTTGACAGTCAGCCTCTTCCGATGGACAGCTTTTATAGTGATTCGTCTAGCTGTTACACAGACTGTGGTTCTTGGAGTTCTAGGGCGACCAGCAAATCTGCAGAAGTGGAGCGCTCCTATCACGGCTCCATCGAAAACCTGGTCTCGGCCATCCGTTCCGCGTCTGCGGAAGCTGTGGACACGATCACCCCGACGAGGCAAATGTCTCAGAACACACTGC
This sequence comes from Biomphalaria pfeifferi, assembly GCA_030265305.1. Classification (NCBI taxonomy): domain Eukaryota; kingdom Metazoa; phylum Mollusca; class Gastropoda; family Planorbidae; genus Biomphalaria; species Biomphalaria pfeifferi. Next base: position 1,546,283 of record JASAOG010000162.1, on the reverse strand, counting down.
TTGACTTTTTTCGGATCAGCGGCAAGCAGTCGTCGGTGTGTGAGAACAACCACAACGTGTACGTGAACGTGGAGAGTTACGACAGCGACGACAAACTGAAAGACTCGTACGAGGCCAAGACTTTCAGCAACGAGAGTCTACATTCCAACCTTTCGACTGCCACCACCACGAGCTTCCAGCAGCGCGGCTACGCCAACTACAACAGTGGGGATTACAACAGTCTCCCCGAGGATGAAGTGCCGGTGAAAACCAGCCAGCAACACAACAGTGACTGTCACAAGGAGGGACAGCATTACAGTAATAACTTAAGACGAAATAACGAGTTGAGGGTGGATTGCGCACCTAACCGTAACAATAGACAATCATTTGACTTCAAATTTCGGAACAGTCAAGAGTTTCTTAGCAATTCCTGGGGAAATGACAATGTGGATTGCAGAGTGCAACAAAAACCACTGAAAGGTCAGTCCAGGAACCTTTTCGTTTGTTTTCTTAAAGAGTATAATTTATTCATATGCTTGTCATTTATAATTAGCACGTGGAAAGTGTGTAAAAAGCCAACGGTCCTGTGATAATGATTTAAAACTAGTATTGATTTCTGAAATTTTAATGAGTTTTAAGCCTAACATCAAAGAGAAAGAATGTCTTTCATTGTCAGAAATTTTCCCAACTCCTCAACAAAGACATGCACGTAAGGAATAGATTAAAAGTTAAAAAAGAAAAAGTTCCCCTTACAGACCTTGTGATCTATAGGGCAGATGATTTTAATGTCATCTGTTTCTATGGACAACAGTTAACGAGCAGGGTGTAATGTGGCCAGAATAACGACCAGCCGCCTTTACTTTCCCCAACTAAAGACAGGTCTTTACCTATTAGAGCTGGTTGGTCTCAGGGGCGCCCTAAAAGTCCCGAAACTCAAAAGTCGAGTCGTCACCGAGATTCGAACCCAGGGCCCTAGTTTCAGAAGCCAAACGCTTAACCACTCAGCCAGAATAAATGACTTGGTATTTTATTTTGACATGAATTCTGTTAGTTATCTTTTTGTTGGAATCTTTGCACGCGTTCTATTTCTTTTTTTTTTTTTTTTGCTTTTAATTAAGCACATACACAAAAAGATATTTCCTACACAAATGCTGTAAATGTAAGAGGCTGTGCATCATTTGCAGGTAAAACTGTAAGAGTATGTAAAAGTTGAGAGGCTATGCAAAAAGTTTAGAGGCTCTATATCATTTGCTATGTAAAAGTGTAGAAGTAGCGAGAATCATTCTCTATACTACAACAGTTGCGACGTTGCAGGTTAATGTTCTGGCTTTCTATGACGATTTGTCTCGATTTGATTCATCTCATTACCATGTTATATTATGCGAATATTCGTTTTGATCTAATTGTTATGAGCGATCACACTGGCTTTAAATTATATTTCACATAAGTGGAACTCTTTATAAAATAAGACAGCAAAATTTGGACTAGGACCCTTCCCGCATTAGAGAATCTTACAGCAGTTCCCCGATCCTCTGTATCAGATTTTAAAAATTGTCTATGGACAGTTTTTTTTTAATAGATATAAGGTTTCACATTCTTTAAAGGGGGACCACCGCCTTACTCCACCCTTCGGAAAATTTACGCTTGCGGTAATTCTCCCCCCCCCCCCTTTTTTTTTCTTGTTACTTTCGTACCACGCCCCACTATCTATTCGTTTCGTCAGTTAAAATGGTGGTGGTTTTTAAGTAACCTTTTTTTAAGTTTCTTTCTCAATTTGTTTCCTAGTATGCTGGAACTCTGTTACGAAATATTTGCTTTTTTGAAGTTTATAGAAAAATCGGATCTTATTGTCAAAGACCTCCTTCATCGAGAAGCGACTGTGGATCGCCTGAACACTGACCTGCAACGTCGTAACATGTGGGCATTTTGGACCAATAGCTCGTTACCTCCACACAGGTCTGTACGACGTGGCAACGAGCTATTGGTCTCCACTGCTCACGGGTTGCGACGTCGCAGGTCAGTGTTCAGGCCTTCTATGACGGATGGTTTCGGATAATCTCATGGAAATGAAAAGATGAATGCCTGGGCATTAGCTGTGGTTGTAACGATGTCGCTCACACATCAGTTCTTCCCCCTCTCCACGCAGCTGATGTATCCAAAGAAAAGGCAAGTGCCGATACAGTTTGGGGTTTGCGGTGTCTCAAGCTCAGCCAGGATGTATCACTGAGTGCTGCAAACTGCCTAAGGGTCACCGGCTCCTTATTTTTCCTCAGGGTTGATTTCTATTAAATAGATCTGATCAACGAAAATCTACTGCCTTATCTCAGAACCGATCAATTGAAATCTTTTGCCTTGTCTGTTTCCTGTTTGATCTGGTCGATTGTTTGTTAGATCTGGTTGATTGTCTGTTAGATCTGGTTGATTGAAATCTACTGCCTTGTCTGTTAGATCTGGTTGATTGAAATCTACTGCCTTGTCTGTTAGATCTGGTTGATTGAAATCTACTGGCTTGTCTGTTAGATCTGGTTGATTGAAATCTACTGCCTTGTCTGTTAGATCTGGTTGATTGAAATCTACTGGCTTGTCTGTTAGATCTGGTTGATTGAAATATACTGCATTGTCTGTTAGATCTGGTTGATTGAAATCTATTGCCTTGTCTGTTAGATCTGGTTGATTGAAATCTACTGCCTTGTCTGTTAGATCTGGTTGATTGAAATCTACTGCCTTGTTTGTTAGATCTGGTTGATTGAAATCTACTGCCTTGTCTGTTAGATCTGGTTGATTGAAATCTACTGCCTTGTCTGTTAGATCTGGTTGATTGAAATCTACTGCCTTGTTTGTTAGATCTGGTTGATTGAAATCTACTGCCTTGTCTGTTAGATCTGGTTGATTGAAATCTGCTGTCTTGTCTGATACTATTTCCTATCACAAAATTAGATTATTATTATTAGGCCAAATATTTCACATTCTAAAATCATCGTCTGTAAAACTCCAGACATGATTGTGCTCTACATAGCTTGTTAGCAGTTTAAATGCTGTGTTATTTCTAGATAACACAGTTGTATTGTGTTTAAAAAAAAAAATATTAAAAAACGCCAGTCGGAATACGAGCCAAGACAGAATTATTGGTGCCAGCCAATGTTAGGATGGATGTCTGCCAACCTTTTTACAAATGATTTTTTTTTTGTAGCGATAGCATTTTGTAATCTTAGCTTTTTGTTATGTTATTTTGAAAATGTAGATAGAATACTATTCTTTGAATTTCTTTGTTTTTCATAAAATCGGTCACGTTTTAGTCTTAATATGTGGAAATTAGAATAGTGGTTATTTATTTTGAATAGAAATAAACAAAAATAAACTGGCATTTACGTAAAGGGCAAAATACATTTCATTTAGTAGCCGATATTTCGAAACTTATAGTTTGTAAGTACTTGGGCTAAAGATGAGTGCTAAGTAAAGTAGTTTATTAATGCACTCTCTCTTCTCTCTCTCTCTCTCTCTCTCTCTCTCTGTTCATGTTTCTTAAACTAATAACAACTTTAATTTTTTGACCTTTTTAAAAAAAATTTACCACTCCAGACATATACGGGTTAGATTAGCGTGTAAACAATAATTTAAAAATATTATAATAATAAGGCTTTGTCTTCGAGTGCGAAGATTAATGAGGAATGCAGTATTTCCCGTGGCTAGGCAGCTCCAGCTGTGACATACATAATTTGCCACATCCAGGTCAAGCATAACCATTGTCTCTCTTGTTTTGATCTTCATTTTTTCTGGTGTTCCTTCAGACTTGAGGATTGTTACATCGTAGCCCAAACCTCCACCAAGATGGTGAATAATGGCGGGCAGGGTTCGAACCCGGACCAATCGAGATTCAGTCCAGAGCGCATACCACACGACCATGCAGTCATACTTGAAATTTCTCATGACAGCCTTCTCTTCTATTACTATAAGCATTTTGTCATACGTAACTTTGAACAGGAAAAACTTTTATATTACTTTTTATTACTTTTATTTTACTTTTTATATTTCTTTATATTACGTTTCCTGTTCTGCAAAGCTATAATTTTGCTTTGGTTTTTAAAATGTGTGAAATGGTGTTTGTGGGTGTCGTATGTTGAATTTGTTGATACCAAGAAAAGGGAGAGATGGTGAATGAGTCAAGAGTCATTTAGATTATTCTTTAACAATGTTCTTCTATTTCTCGTTTATGTAGAGGAAATGTGTGAAACGCGATTCTGATTGGTTTAGATTATACGAAACTAAATAAATTTTGTCATAACTATAAATAGGAATACGAAACGATTTGAATGTTATAGCTTGTGTTCGCGTTCACCTATTCTTTAGCATCCTTTTTATTTTTACCTTTTTTTCCCTTCTGTCCACAGCTTCCTCCTCCGCTACATTGTCAAGACCGAGGTATCATACCAAGAGGAGGTATCTCTCCTCCAAGGACATTATCGACCTTCTCGTCAACCCAGACAGACGGCCCCAAGCGCCAGGGTCGTCGTCGCTGGAAAAACAAGCCCAGAAAGTCTGCCGAGTCATCTTGTGCTGTAACGACATGGAAGCCTCCATTCACAGTGGGCAGTATCAGTTCTAAGTGTAAACACCATGATCACATGATAAAAACAAACTATTTTTAAACCTAGAAACTGACTTTCTTGCAGTTTTCACTAGAAATTTTTTCCCCCTACAAGGAGAAAGTTCAAAATTGAATACAAAGTGCTTTAAATAAAGACTATTGGTACCAATTAGTCATAAGTCATGTTTCGCTTTTATGTATAAGAGACATTTTCTTCAGAATGACAAAAGACTTTTACGTGTTAAGGAAAATAAACTTATATAAGATTTGTATAAACTTTTAGATTCTTGATAAGACTTTTTAACGTGTTATACACTTTCCAGCCTAAGGATAGAAAAGATACATAAATATTGTGAACATTGAATGTTACAATACAATATTTAGGAGAATATTGCATTGAAAATGTATTGCAGATAAAAAATAAAAAATAAAAAAAATGAGAGCTCTTTCAATGGCAAGGACTCTAGCATTTGGCCTCTCATAACTTATACGATGAATGTAGGTATATAAATTGGTATAGATTCGGGTTTTTTTTTAAATGAAATATATGAATATGAAGCTTAATTTAGTCATTTTGATGGCTTATTGATTCAGGGAGTAAAGAGACACTTGATCTTTAACTTTTGAGTAGAAAGTAAATGGTGATTCAAGATTGAAATACTCTATTACTTAAATAGCAATCATATTTATCCTAATGAAAGCCAAGAATGCCGTGACTTCACTATCACAGCATAAGAATATTGCACCAGATTTTCAATAGTTGTTTTGTATTTACCACCCTTGCTTGCTTGATAAGTGTGTGTGTGTGTACAGACATATAAAGTAGTCATCAGCTGAAGCTGGTAGGGCCACATATCAATGCATTATCAGTCGCGTGACTCGCGCAGCTGCAACTCCTATATTCTACCTGACTTATGTGTGTTTAAGGAATTTAACATGGCAAACCACACCTTTTGAATCAACTCCCCCTCACTTCAATCTCTCTCCTTACCCTAACTACCTCATCCTTAAGTACTTGTAAGAAACGGGGGAAAAAGTGGGGTGGGAATTAATTATAAGAAACGTATCGTAAATAGGGTTGTTTTTTTTTTTTAATCTGAAAAAGGAGCTAATTTGACAATGGCATATTGTACTATATATTGCTATGCACACGGGTTAACGGCCCTTAATTGGTTTCAGACGTCAGCTTAAAAAAAAAAATCTAATGAACTCGCAAATTAGAAACAAGAAAGAGAAAAAAAACTAGGCAATAACTCGTCGTCGTAGGGTTTGGAATTCGATAATGATTTTGCAGTTACAATTATCTACCTCTATGCGGGCTATTACTTTTACTGTTAAGCCAACATACTTTTAATAGCAACCTACAGTAGTGAAGTTGCGTGTATAACTTACAAATGTAATTTATGCATAAAAAAAATGGCGTACTCTTCCTGATACAGATTAATTATTCAAGCGGGACAAACTTCTCAGCAATCTCAAGGGTTTTGAGAATGCCTTAGCAATCATAAGACGCAATATAAAATTCGTATTCATAGCCAGTAATTAAAAACTAGTCAGCAATGTAGACCTAGACGATTATAAATAGTTTATACACAACAACTAGGACAGCGGTTCTCAACCTTTTAAGCTCGGCGACCCCTTTTTACAATCCCCCCACTCTGCCTCGACCCCCCCCCCCCCCGACACACACATACAGCAACAGAAGAGTAGGCAATAGCAATCCATATTTTCGATGGTCTTAAGCGACCCCTGGCAAATAGTCAATCGACCCCCAAGGGGGTCGCACCCACAGGTTGAGAAGCCCTGAACTAGAATGTTTGAACAGTGCGTTAGAGATAGTGAGGAGGCGCGGTGGCTGAGTGGTGAAGCCCTTGTCTTCCGAATCATGAAATAGCGGGTTCCAATCACGATGAAGATTGATATTTTGAATTTCGGGATTTTTTAGGACGCCCCCAAAGTCCACCCTAATGGATAGCTGATATTAGTTTGGGAAATTAAAGCTGCAGGTCATTGTGCTGGCCACATGGTACACTCGTTAACCGTCTGACATAGAAACAGATGACCACATAGATCGCAAGGTATAAATGATTGCTTATTGAGATTGTGAACTTAAAACACTCACTTTAAAAAGAAAACTTTACTTGAGAATTCCTTTTTATCATTTGAGACATATGGTAGACCTAACGATACTTTAAATCATACTGTTCAAGTCTGGTGCTACCTACTGGTTGTTTGCTTCCGGGGGGGGGGGGGGGGAATTGTAGGGAAAATCTTTCGCATTAAACTAACAAGTAACAGTTTAGAAGATATAGAAACTATGTATAGCACACAACATATCTACAATACATTCAAAATCAAATAGCGTTTGTTTTTCGCGTGAGATTTATAACTGTTTAAATCTTCCAACTAAGCCTAACCTTACAGTGAGTGAAGCATTTCGAAGCCACCAGATGCTGTATTGTTCTTTACAAATAGCATAGTAATTCAATCAATGGTTCTCAATCCAAAAAAAAAAAAAAAAAAGCAAAACAACTTTAAAGGATGTGTGAACATATAAGTTATTTCCATTTCGCTTCGACGTGTAGCCTACACTGAAATACGCCTCTGTTTGCATAATTAAAAACCTCCTCGCTAAGTATGCATCACGTTATGTGTTATTACCCTTTCCACCATTTCCTTTAAATATTTGCTTTAAAATATAGTTGATGTCCATTTCTTAAACAAAATGATGTGCATAGTATTTGACAGTTGCCTTTACGTTTTAATCAACGTCCACAATTAACTCTTTCTCTCCGTAATTATTTATCACATCCTGATGAAATCAACGTTGGTATCGTCATTTAGGAGAGAAAGGGTTTTAAAAAAAAGATGAAACATACTAAGTTGTAAGAAGTATGTTAGCTAAAATGATCTTTTTTAAAAAGCAACGGCAGGGGTAGATAAATATGAATACGCAGCGTTACTGTTGTTTTTTTTTAGTATTATTATAATTTATGTCTTAACTTAAAATGTTCTATGTACACTTTTTTAATGTTAAATGTATTTTTTTTTTAATAATTTATATTTTGAAGTGGAAACAAAAGCATAATAAGCATTTATGAATGTCTGCTCTTGAAAATTTAAAATACAATTTTATGTGACCAAATTTTATTCGATTACCGTACACAATATGATAAAAATTCAGCTGATGCATACCGTGTTCATCTATACTGAGGGGTTCCCCTACAGTAGAACCCAAATAGCGAGATATTATCGCTACCCCATTCTCCTCCAATAGTATATTCAGGGAAAGAAAGTACGGTGATATCATTGCCCTCCTTAGTTGTTAGACAACTATAGCTCGTCTCGTGGACCATTTCTTGCTCCGCCCCCCCTTGTCACCTCCCTTTTTTTACCCATCAATAATAATGTTAGAATATATAGAGACGACTTGACAGGTTGTACAATTTGCTTTGTGTACATGTGTACAAGTTCACGAGCACATACCCAAGCCGTTCGGCTTAAGATTATTTGTAAACTACATCCACTCACACTGCTGCGATTGCGTCACGTGTCTAATGGCTTGTTGTACGTTAGATAAGGTCACCTCTTAGATCCATTCATCTCAAGTGCAAGCAGGAATATTCACATTTGACTAGAGTAACACCATTAGTAAAATCACTAAATTTAGAAAGCCTTCAGGACAGAAGACTCAAAAGTAAAGTAGCAATTATACATAAAACACTGAACCATAATCTTCAAATACAAAAACAAAACTTAATAAAATACTCTGGAAGACACAAAAATAAAGGCACATTCCTCGTCCCCTATGCTAGGACAAATTTGTACAAATACTCCTTCTTCCCTAGTGCTATTAGAGCATGGAATGGGTTGCCTGAGCTAGCCAGAAAAACCAGTGACTTGGCAGAATTTAAGTCATTGGTTAATATGCATGACTAAATGCATGACGCGTAGGACGTAATCATCTTCTTTTTTGAAGTAACGTCTGTATTATATAAGATAAGATAAGGGCCGGCCTTGGGCATAGGCAAACTAGGCAGCAGACTAAACTTCAATTGGTGGGGGCATCGCACAGGATGAAACAAAAAAAAAAAAAAGAATTTAGAGAAAAAATTGTGAAACTTGGATCAGATCTCAAAAATTGTTGAGCACTATAGCTCTATGTTTATCAGTCCAACTCTACTCCGGAAATTGCGATAAATAAATTCCTGTTAATTGTCGATTCAGATAGAAACGGGCAGGTTTTTCAAAAATTACGTAATTTTATGTTTTCGCTGTTTTTTTTTTTGTTTTTTTTAATATCATTTGGGGCCACCAAATTCACTCACGAGGGCCTCCATTGATCAAAGGTCGGCCCTGGTGTAAGCATGTATTGTCACCCCTTATGGCTTACTGTGACATGTCTGCACACCTCGTCTGTCCAACTGTTGATACCCGGTCATTGGTTTGTAGATCCAAACAACTAGCACAACTGGAAATACAAATGAAATTATAATTTAAGCCTGGTAAATCTCACTAAAAAAAAATCACTTCTTTAAAATGTTACATGTCTCTTGTTTGTCTCCCTTTAACTTTCACACTGGTATTTAGCCTATAATCGTGAATTAACGACAACCTTGTGGTTTCATCAGAACGTTTTTAGCCTACACAAGCAAAAACACCTTTTCTCTTAGTTACATCAGCAACACGCACATACACTCCGCAACACTAAGGCAAAATGTATTTCCAGCCTCTATTAACAAGGGTTGCTTTTAGTTATGTTCCTTCGTGGTGTGTCTCCCTTTAGAGCTTTTTGTTTATTAATATGTATATAGTGATGTGCAATAAAGCTTTTCTTCCAATCGCGTTTATTAGGCATTCCATTGTAGATATTGATGTATTTAAATACTGATTGATTATCTAATTATTTTTATTTGTGTGCGTGTTCATATTTCTCTATCTTCACAAAGAAATTAGCTGTTCGTATAGCTGTATAGCGACTTCACAAGAAATATGCTTTACCGTGTACCCTATAAAGAGATGGAAGCGTGTATGGTTTTCACTTTGAAAAATTTAAATATTTTGTATTAAAGATGTTCATAAAATAGAAGCAAATAATAAAATAGCAAGGTTTTTGGGTGTATCCGGTGTAGAGAATACGAAACTAAACATTTTTAAATAACACTTAATAATTTGGGAGCACTTTTTGTTTCTGTACTGAATTACGAATAAGTTTCTACACGCAGAGCAGATTACTGTAAATACCCTTCAGTTTGAAAATCTCTAATAGAATTCAAGTAACACGCTGATTACATGAATTGTGTGTGTGTGTAATTTTTTTTTTGTTATAATTTTATAATATTCAAAAAAAAACAATGAACTTGTCCTCATAAAATTTTTCGCTAATCTTGTTGCCTTTTTCTGTGTCGCATCGTTATTGCAGTGCATGCTGGGTCTATGCACATGTCCTAGTTTCACACTGAACTACATTTAGATGTCAAGGTCAGGTGATTGCCATTGTTGTGTTTTGTTTTTGTTTTAACATTTGATATGTCTTACTGCAATTGCTTTAACGTTTAAGATCTATTTATGTTGGCAATTTATTTCTATTTTTTACTGCATAAAAATAAATGTCTAATAAGGAACCTAAATCTGTTGTTTTTTTTTTGTTTTTTTTCATTAGCCGAGTAGGGTAAAAGTCGAGTTTAAATTTAAAATTACCTTCAAGATCAAAATTGCTGCAAAAACTATATAAATAATATAATCCTTCAAAATTATTTTTCGTATATTTTATGCACATACCTTTAAGCCATGAAGGAGTTGTTCTGGTTGCTCTTTTTATAGCCATTACAACACCATATATTAAGAGGGGCTTATAAATTGTATAACTAGCGTAGTGTGCTCTATATTCTAAGAGAAGAAATAGACATGTGCCCAATTTTATTGAAGTAGCACACTAGGTTTTAGGTAATTTGCATAATTCTATTTTTTCGTTTTTTTTTTTCAATTTCATTTGGGGCCACCAAATTTAAGCCCGCCGCTGTCCGTCCATATATATATTCACAAAGCTTATATCAACTCCCTCTGTCTGTCTGTGTTGTGTTCACCTTATTGCTCCCACACCCATTCTCGGATCAAGTTGAAACTATGCACAATGATCTATTGGCATAGACAAGACATGAATCAATAAGACATAATTCACCAATTAGACAAACAATTACTGGTAATTAGTTATTTTGTTTAATACCTACAAAGGAAACTAATACTTCAGTATTTACAGATATTACTAAATTAGTTGGGTTTAGTCCCCTTAAATAGTTGTTATATCTATTCTTCCCTCACGTATTCTCTGATCAAGTTGATACTTTAAACAATTATCTATTGTGGCTAACAAAACATGAACCAATAGACAAAAATACTCAATTAGTCAATTAATTATTGGTAATTAATTATTTTGTTTGATATCGAATAAGGGAAACAACTTGTATATTATTGATATATATAGTTTTAAGGGCGTAGTTCTTCCCCATTAAATAGGCTTTGATTTTGTGTGTGTGTGTGTGTTTTCTTTTTTTTAAACGATTTTTTTTTGTTTTGCTTGTTGGGCAGTACTACTGTCACGGATGAATGTGTGTATGTATGTATAATCTATTTTTACAATCTGCGCGAATGACCGGAAGTGTGTTTTGTTGTCAGAGAGAGACCAGCTTGTGTGATATGCAGTAAAGCTGATTAAAGTGTATGTGTTTGATCTAGTGGTTTCATTGTTTTATTTCGTTAACTACAGCTGAACCAGGACACCTTGACTTATCGAGACCTAAGGTAAATTCTATTGAGTTATAAGTATAGGGTTAGGAAAGCTGTGACAACTACTAATAGAACTTGTGGGTGAGGAATGGCTCTATAGAGTTTGACGTTCATATTCGTTTAGGGTTATGTCCACAAATTAGATTGGGCCATAGGGCTCTGAGCATGCTATAAGCATGAAACTCGCGCAATATAAAAGCAATAAATTAAATTAATAGTAGTAATACTGAGGTTTACAATTGTAGTCAAGCCGAGACCCATCGCCATATAAGTCCTGAACACTGAACTGCAAAGTCGCAACCTGTGGGCAGTGGAGAACAATATAACTCGTTACGTGGCAACGAGGACTGCTTTCAAAGAAGCAGGCTATTGTCCCACCGTAGTCATAATGTACATGATACAACTAACTCTAGATTAGATTCTAGTCTACATCTATAGATTCTAGAATACAGATGTAGATACAATTAATATTTAAAAAAAACAGACAAACATGGAAGGCCAAATGTTCATATCGTTTTACTTAATACATCGAATCGCTTTCAAATTAGTTTATAAGGATCAATATTTCTATTTTATCAGTATTTATTTTCACTACATCCGTTTATACACGCAAATAATCAAGTTACGTCGGCCTTGTTCGTTTCACGTGACCATCGCATAGAAACCATTGCAGGGAATAGGTTTTGTCCTCGTAGTCCAACTGCAACACCACGTCTTAATAAAAAAGATTATACAAATCAGTCAATTTCGAGTTGGGACGCTCAATGTACACAAAAAATGCACGTACATAACTAAAGGAAAAATAATCGAATTAAAATACACCCCTGTTTAACTGTTCAATATAGCCTAGTTGTTGGCCATCGAGGCAGAAATGAAATGAACACGCGCTGGTGTAAAAGCGCGGGAAAATGGCAGAACGGCCCCCCGGGGGGGGGGGCGGGTTAAGATGAATGATTGTGAATACTGTAAATAATAAAAACAAAAATAAAGAGATGGTGAGCAGACTATTGTCAGTTATTAAGAGTAACAAAAAAACTAAAACAAATTAATTCCACTGATCTTATTAATGGTAAACAAATATCACAGACTAAAAACGCAAAATACTTGAAAAACTCATGAAAACTATCTGATCTTATGTTATCCTATCTTATATATTACAGACGTTACGTCCTACGCGTCATGCATTCAGTCATACTTTTAAGTTTTCTGTCCTCAAGGCTTTCTAAATTTAGTGATTTTACTAAAGGTGTTACTCGAGTCAAATGTAAATAAATCAAACAGAGCATTAGGGTTTATTAAAATAAATTTCTATAAATCAAATAAGAACATAAAACTTAAATGTTATTTAACCTTGGTTAGGCCAATAATAGAATATGCATCCTCTGTTTGGGACCCCTCAACTCAAGAAAACATTAAGAAACTGGAACAGACACAACTAGAGTAGTGAGATTCATAACAAACGAATATTCACATTTGACTAGAGTAACACCTTTAGCAAAATCACTAACTTTAGAAAGACTACAGGTTAGAAGACTCAAAAGTAAAGTAGCAATTATACATAAAACACTGAACCATAATCTTTAAATACAAAAACAAAATCTAATAAAATACTTAGAAAGACACAGATAATGGCACATTATCCTCGTTCCATATGCTAGGACAAATTTGTACAAATGCTTATTCTTCCCTAGTGCTATTATACATGGAATGGAATGCCTGAGCTAGCCAGGAAAACCAGTGTCCTAGCAGAATTTAAGTCATTGGTTAACATGCATGACTAGGTGCATGACACGTAGGACGTAATCATCTTCTTTTTTGAAGTAACGTCCGTATTAGCCTATATAAAATAAGCTTTTAACGATCTCTTCGCGTGTTTCCAGTATAAATCATTTGACACAGGTCGAAAATAATTGTGTTGATCCTTATCAATCAACTAATGTTACAATTGAATTCTACTTATTACCATAACTTACAAATACAAAAACAACAGCCTAATAAAATATTCAAAAAGACGCAAAGATAAAGGCTTATTTCTTATTATTACATATGCTAGGACGAATTCGTAGGCCTACTTGTGCTCCTTCTTCCCTAAAGCCATCAGTGCCTGAGTTAGCCAGGAAAAAACAAAAACTTAGCAGAGCTTAAGTCTTGAATACATTAATACACTACTAGATTAACACAAAGTTATATTCTCTTTTGAAAGGACGTCTGTGTATAAAGCAGGGGTGGGCAAATTATGGACAGCGGGCCACAAGCGCTTTATGCAGCCCGCGGACACCTACAAATATAAGATGTGCTCTCATATACACACACACACAAAATGCTATGTTATAAAATATTGAAACTTCTGATTCTTTTGATCAAGAGGCTAAAGGAACATTGACTAGACATGTCATTTTAAAACGTTGAAAGGAAACGAAGAGTATTCTAGTTGGTAATCTATATTATAAAGTAGAATGTGAGGTGTATGTATGTATGTATGTTACTTATAGACATCAAAACCGCTTGACCAATCTTGATAAAACTAGGCAGGAATGTTCCTTGGGTACTAACTTAGACCGTAGTGTGTGTATTGTAGCCCTAAAACAAACTTAAGACCCTCAACAAAAATAAAGTTGTCCGACTCTATTACAGCTATAGTATTTTATGGATCTAGGCCATGGTTAACAATGTTGACACGAGAAAAGATCGAAAGGATTTAGACCTGGATCTAATTTTAAGAAATACACTTTGCGCACATAGTTTTTTACTTTGACACATGAAAATACAAAAGAAGATCCATTGATTTTATTATATAATAAAATTAACCTTCAATTTTGTGTTTCAAAAGCATTTTTTACAAAAATTAGTTACTGATATCTGTGACTACAGATTTCCTGGCGAACATTCTTTCATTAGACATTACCAATTGGTTACACATTAACACATCTCTCTACTGAGTCTATTCCTAGGTCTAGGTCTAAAACTCTAATTGAACTCTAAGATGATAAAACCTTTTCGCAAAGATAGTTTTGTGCTTTAACACATAAACATACTAATTATTGTCCATTCATTTGATATTTTAATCAATTTAACATTCAAATTTGTTATTCTAAAGCATTTTTAATACATTCGTTCGCTAAAGTTGCGTAGCCGTGTTGAGATAGGCATGAAAAAAGGTCACTCATGCGCAACAATTAATGAACTCTATAAAAACCAATTTTTAACTCTAGATTAGTGTAGATTTAGATCTATGTCTACCTCAAGATCTACTTTATACTTTAACACATGAACATACAAAATTAAGTCTATTCATCTCAAATTTTAATCAAATATATGTAGGCCTACAAGCAAATGTTTTAATTTGAAAAAATTGTGACTATATCGACAGTAATGCGCAAATAAAGACCCGCGGGTCGCGGGAAACATATGTCTAGTATGTAATAATATTCAGTCAAAGACGCAAACTCAGGCCAGTATTTATTCAGTGATATGAAGAACTGTGTTGAAAGTGTTGAGCTGCATTGAAAAATATTGTGTGAAAATAAACAAGTTTGTTGTTTGTCAAATGTTTAACAGGTTTCGGAGGTTCCTTCAGAGTTGTAGATTGTTTACTTCCTAGTCCAAACCTCCCGCAGGACGACGGGGGATTGGAGCGGGCAGGGATTGAACCCGGGACCATAAATAAATCCAAACGACAGTCCAGCGCGCAAACCGCACGACCAGGCAAGTGTAAGAACGTATCGATGCTCATTGACTGTTATTTGAAAGCACTCACGAGGATGATAATGCAATTAGTAAGCTAGTTCTACAGTTCGGAAGATTATGCATGTGCGAAAACACTTTTATATTCAACATTTAGTACAACTGTACATTACTGTGGTAAAACGTTGCGACAATAACGAAATAAAAAAATGTTAACAAAATTACTTTTAGAAATTGCTAACTCTTTTTGTAATGTAAATGTATAATACAGCAGTGGCGTCACTAGGGTAGTTGTAACCGGTGCGGTCAACTCAGGGTGTCACCCCCGCCCCCCCCCTTTTCAAAAGAAAATTAGGTGTTTTTTTTTGTTTGTCTGTTGAGCCATAATACACATACTTTATAATTAACTACACTAATTGATGGTTAAAATGAGTATAGTAAAATTCAGTGGTTACAATTTATTGATAGTTCAATTTTCTAACAATGCAACCTTAAATAAATTACAATGTTTTTTTCTTTTCAGGATTTCTAACTTGAAAACGTATCAATAACTTAACATGAATGTCTTTAAGGATTTCAGTTTTAATAAATCTGCACGTTGTTAAAGTGACGTCTGTTCCGTTGTCAAACGTGTTGTGCTTTTGGTAAATAGTTTAAAGGTAGGCCTACTCTTGTGTATTTTTGGCTTTCTAGTACACCTTCTCTCCAAACAAAAAATAAATTATAAAGCAAAGATATATAAAATAAAAGACACGTACTTTGCAATAGTTCTTAAGCTGCGCATCTAAATGCTATAATTTTAAATCGAAAAAATTATTTCTATTTTACCAAAAGTTGTACTCCTTTATGGCTCCAGACATTGAAGCTGCATTTTGTATATTCCTGATCTCGACATATTATAAAGTCAAGCTCATTCCTTTCTAGACATTTTAAGATACTAAATAGATCTCACCAGCTTTTTCTCCCTTAAAATCTTATAACATGAATCTGATCAGTGTCAGCTGTGCTGTCAAAAAAAAAATTAGAAAGGTGCTTATAGTAATGTTCACTCTTATAAATATATCTTTTACGCGGTTTTCTAAAACATTTATAAACTTTTCAACATTATAAATATACTTTCGGTTATGGGTTTTATCCACACATTTCCATCATCTTATGGGAATTGTATATTTAATAAAGACTCATCGTTAGTATGTTCAAGAAATGTCAAATATTCTGATTGTATAGAAACAATCTGTACAATTAATTCTTCCATTGTTTTTCTTCTTTACATCAATCATAGCAACTCCTTCCTTGTCCAATGTAATTTTAGCCAGATGCCATTGTTTTCCGATTTTCCAATCCTGATGACTATTCTTGAGACGTTTTTTGTTAATCCAATTTCAGACTTTATTTCGACTACTTATTAACTTATTAATTTATATTTATTTCTATAGAATTAGTTGAAAATAGTTGACAACAAAAAAAAAACCAACAATTTCTTGCTATGAAGTGACTAAATCATCCCCAATAGGAAGCATCAGAACCATTCTTTTTACAACTGGCGCATTTTTCCTTTTGTGAAATAGGCACACGGCAAAATGAAACTATCCCCTAAAATATTGAAGTCTATATCATTCAACTGATTCATTGTAACTTTTTCCTTCATCTTGGCTAGAATTTCTTTAGGCTACATTCAGCATCTGAAATTACATCACCATCTTCAGAAATCTCAATAGCCACTTATTTACTTTCCAATTCTACAAAATTTATATTAATTACATGTGAGATTTCGATAGTATTTTATGCCTGAAAAATGTCGTTATTTGTAAAGCAGTGACTAATGGTTGGCATCTTGGTATTACGGTGATAGATACTATTTCAATAGATATGATAAAAAACATTGTTAAAAATCAAAGCAGTGTTTATATACATGCAGCTAATATACAGCTGAAAGTAAGGTTTCACATCTACTTTTGATAAAAAGTATGATGTAACGTTTTTGACTATTTGTAGAATTAGATTTAAAAAATTAAAATATTTTTAGTCGAAATATGTTTTAAAATTTATATAATTCTATCTATCAATTGTGAATAACATGTTCCAATATTTCGCTACTGACATTTACTTTTTTTAAATTGTCAGTTATTCCAAAAGTACTTTTTTTTTCACTTGGGTGTCACCCCCTATCGGGTGTCACCCGGTGCGGACCGCACCCCCGTACCCCCTAGAGACGCCACTGTAACACAGTATAAATATGAATTCAAAGACATACATAGTTTTACGTATTTTTCAAGTTGTAAGTATATATCTTATCTTATATGATACAGACGTTACTTCAAAAAAAGAAGATGATTACGTCCTACGTACGTACGCGTCATGCATATTAACCAATGCAAAGTCACTGTTTTTTTTTGCTGGCTAGCTCAGGCAACCCATTCCATGCTCTAATAGCGCTAGGGAAGAAGGAGCTTTTGTACAAATTTGTCCTATATATATGCGGCCCTCTGTTCCTTTTTTTTTATGCGGCCCTTGATAGAAAAAGGTTGCCCACCCCTGGCAACTACTAATCTCTTCTCTAAATCAAACTTTCGCTATTTTAGTTGGAATTATTTTCTAATAGTAGTAATAGGCCTACATCTATATTTCTATATGTTTGAAGATGAGTTCTGAAAGACTGCGCGATAAAGGTGACTCATATCATGTAAATCTGGATCCACCATTACACGATACCAAAATTAAAGACTATTCAGCACAAAAACGAGATCTACTAAAATATAACAAACGGCTTTTAGCTTCAATTGTTGTGTTTTCATTAATAGTATATACACCGCTTATACTTGGAATATGGACGACTTCAGCAACTACTGTCAACTTCGGAGGTTCCCATTCTGTTCTTATTTATAATTATGGAGATGGAGATTTTCTAGGTAATCGATTCATTCTTTCTAATTATTCTAAATATAATCTGTATCTAAATTATCCTATAGTCTAGTATAGTCTTTAATCTTTCTGGGGTATTTTGTCCATTATTTAGATTTATCAGATCTACTCTAGATCATAATCATACTATTTATTACTAGAGTCTAGAGCTACATGTCTATACTATCTTGATTACAATCTAAATCTGTCATGAGCATAACTTGTCAGATTTATTGACTTATTAGAGATTTATAGACTGGGTACAGTACCGCAATGGAGCGGTAAAGCGCTTGGCTATTAGTATTAGCCTAAAGTGGGGGTTCCGGGTTTGAATCCTGGTGAAGACTGGGATTTTTAATTTTCCACCCTGATCTAATGGGTATACCTGACATTAGTTAGTGAAAAGTAAAGGCAATTGGTCATTGTTCTGGCCATATGACAACCTATAGTTAACTGTAAGCCACAGAAACAGCTAGATGACCTTTACATTATCTGCCCTATAGACCAGAAGGTCCGAAAAGGGGAACTTTACTTTTTTACAATACAGCAAGAATAAAAATGTATTAAGCCCTGTAATTAGTCAATTGTTTAATGCAAATTTTCTCTTTCAGCCAGTCTTTGCTTTTTTAATATTATATGTAACAAACAAATATTCACATTTGCTAGAGTAACACCTTTAGTAAAATCACTAAATTTAGAAAGCCTTCAGGACAGAAGACGCAAAAGTAAAGTAGCAATTATACATAAAACACTGAACCATAATCTTCAAATACAAAATTTAATAAAATACTCAGAAAGTACTGTAAAGATAAAGGCACATTCCTTGTTCCATATGATAGGACAAAGTTGTACAAATGCTCCTTCTTCCCTAGGGCTATTAGGGCATGGAATGGGTTGCCTGAGCTAGCCAGGAAAACCAGTGACTTGACAGAATTTAAGTCATTAGTTAATATGCATGACTGAATGCATGACGCATAGGACGTAATGATCTTCTTTTTTTGAAGTAACTTATCTTATATAATACAGATGATATAAAACCCCCATGAAACATATGTGTATGGAACTCTGTGAAAAGTGAAAGCTTGGTTAATTCACAATCCACACTTTTAAATTGTTCACCAACCTTGTTTTCTGGGTACAAGATGAGCGCCATTAGTTCATGGTGAATGTGAAGACAACATTGTGATAAACACAGTGCTTTTTTTTTTTGTAAAAAAAATAGGTGCCGGTACTCAGTGATGAAATAATGCCTAACTTTTAACTACTAGTAAATTAATAATAAATGTTAAAATACAAGAAAAGTAATCATTTACAGGGCCGGTCCTAACTATTGCCGGGCCCTATGCGAAACTCATTGCGCGGGGCCTAGTCTGGGTGGAAATTAAGATTTTGTATTAGAAAAATATTCGACATTGAATTTTATTCATTCTTTTCTAAGTGCAAAATTGCAATCAAATTAATTTTACTTTACAAACCTTGCAACCTATGGCATATTTATATGTCAGTGAGTATAGAAGTAAATAAAGTATTGGACCTTCCAATTAAGGTGAAAATTTGCCAGATTATTACATTTTATTACATGAAAGCTGACAATGCCTTTTTTCTTTTATCGCTTAGGATTTGCGTTTTCCGCAATGAATGACACCAACGAATGGCACTTTTGTCTATTTTTTCAGGAGCTTTTTATAAATTTTTAGGAGATTTTAATAAATTCAGATTTCCAGTAATTTTTTCGTATATATTTTGCAATTTTTATAATTACACCTAAAATTAGTGCGGGTCCTATGAAAGCGCGGGGCCCACTGCGACCGCATAGGTTGCAGTGGCCTAAGACCGCCCCTGATAATTTATTCCCACATTGAAAAAGGTGCGGGTATGCCGTACCAGTGTGTACAGTCACAAAAAAAGCACTGGATAAACATAATATAAAAACGCATTTGCTCATTTGTTAAATGTTTGTTAAATGTTTTACATGTTTCGGATGTTCCTTCAGAGTTGAAGATAATTACTTCCTAGTCCAAACCTCCCGCAGGACGATGGGGGATGGGAGCGGGCAGGGTTTGAACCCTGGACCATTGATAAATCTGAATGACAGTCCAGCGCGCAAACCGCACGACCAGGCAGCCATCCAAATTGCCATTTTCATTCTTGCCCATTCATTTATAAATAGATCCTAATCCTTTCTTCTACCAGACAACTTTTCTGAGATACCAGAGTATTGATAATTAATATTACTTTTAATATTGATATATATATTGACTTCACAATAGATCCAACCTTTTTTTATCCATAAATTGAAATCTTTAAAGAACTTTCAAGTTTTATTTGTATTTATTTCAATGACTTGCACTTATTTAATTATCTTTTTCTAATAACTTCCATAAATTTAGGGAGCAAGTATCCAAACGATAAAGGTAAAATTATAAGTAAATGTCAGTTATGTGTTTGTGTAAGAATCATACTAATCATAGATTATTTGGCATAAATACATTTAAACAAATTTTTATTTTTTTTTAAATTGTGCTTTGAATCTGAAATTGGTTTTATTTCTTATTTTTATTTTACTTAATTCGACAGCTATTGGATGCTTGCAGTTTTTTTATGTTGATGATAGTGAAATTAGGTGGGAGCGAGATGTTAACAGTAGACATGGACTAAAGATTGCTATGAATAGTAAGTGATTGTATAACAGATGCCAAAACCTTCAGTTTTGTTGAGCTTTTTACATTTTTTTTTTATTATCCAGACCTGACCTGCTTGTAAAGTCAGTGGCAGTATCTGCACAGGTTGGGAAGGTTTTTCCCAGGTACTCCTAATTGGCTACAGACTTTGTCTGAATGGAGAATTGGGAGCAGTGGCTGAGTGGTTAAGTGCTTGGCTTCTGAACCTGGGGTCCTGGGTTCGAATCTCTGTGAATTTAAGAGTAGATTTGAATTTTGCTTTAGTTGGGGAAAGACAATTGGTCATTGTGAGGCCTCATAACACTCTGCTCATTAACTGTCGGCCAAAGTAACAGATAATCTTAACATCATCTGCCCTAATATAGACCTTTAACTTTGTCAGAATGCATTTAAATACTAGTGTGGAGTTGAAAAGTTCATGTCTCTAACCATGAAGTTTTGAATAAGGCCAATACTAACAGTGTCTATGCATTACTGACACAAAGTCATGTCAGGCACATGCTAGACTAAAAAAATTCCCTGAGATCTAAAGCTTAATACTGACCCTGCAGAGGAAACCATCACCAAGGTACATCCAAAATTAACATACAGAAATGTCTGGAAGTGGGACCTTGGTTGTTAGTAAAAATATTTGGGAGCAGATTTTACAGGCTGTTATGACACTTATAAACATGACATGTAACATATAGCAGCACTAAGTTACCAAATAACTGAGGAAAGAAAGGAAAGAAATACCAGTAATGGCGAAACATAGATAAGATTTGAGGAGGATTCGAACTACAAACCCGACCTGATGCCATCACCTAGCAGAAACCAGGTACCTACCTAACTTCCAATTTTGCTATCCAGCTCTAAAAACAAAGATCTTTCTAGCTGTCCGGCATCACCACCCAGGGTCACATGATTACACAACCCTCCCAGGGGCCACCCACATTTCAATACCGTATATAATAGTTCCCACAAACAATTGTATATTTAGGGTCAACACATATTGAAGCTAGAGGCTTCTTCCAAAGACAAACAAAGACCATAATTGAATTGTGATCTATCTCTCTCTAGCATTACATTATGATGAAATTAATACATAATATATATAAAATATATATATATATATCTACATAGATATATATATCTTTGAACTTGTAGTAATAATAATAATAATAATAATAATAATTTTATTTATAAAGCGCTGTTAACAAACAAAATGTAAGCTCAAGGCGCTGTAATAACATTACAAACACAAACATGACAGCTAAAATGACAGTTAATCTAAAAAAGTTTTAAACAGATAGGTCTTAATGCTTAATGTTCTTCTTAAAAGTGGTGTAGCATGTTTTCTGTCTGAGATCAATGGGGAGTGAGTTCCAGTGTGTGGAGTGAGTTGGTCATTGTGAGGCCACATAACACTCTGCTCATTAACTGTTGGCCACAGAAACAGATAATCTTAACATCATCTGCCCTAATATAGACCTTTAACTTTGTCAGAATGCATTTAAATACTAGTGTGGAGTTGAAAAGTTCATGTCTCTAACCATGAATAAAACAAATAATAAAATAAATAAATAAATAATAAAATAAAACTAAAGAAACCTAAATGAAGTTTGAAGCTTCAAACTCAATTTATGTTATGACACCAGCAAAGAGTGAATATATGCTATGGATAGGAGAAAAAGGAAGATATCTCTTCACTGTGTGTTGACGTAAAAGCAGAACCATTTCTTTGCATTGAAATTTGACATAGTTTGTTTTGCCAGAACAGGACTATTGAGTCACAGCAATCTACGCCAGAGATTCATCTGGGCATCCCGCTGTCTTTAGTGATAATAGAGTCTTGTAATTTATCTCAGTATACACACACAAAAATAATATTTTTAATGACATAATTCAGCAATATTTTTTTTTAATAGCGTGTAGTGGAGACAAGATAGGAGATATAATTTTATTTTTATTTTATAATACTGCACAACAGAGCATAAAGTTTGAAAACCTGTGTATTAAGTCAATCAAACATATATTTTTTTTACACGTTATACTGCCAGGTAACAATTTCAAACATTTTCTGCATCAAAATTAATTATTGGTTTAGGGATCAATCATTTATAATATTCATTTTCTTTAAATGCAGGTGATAAAGTGCATATGATATCTGGTGATGTTATATTGAAGCATGAACTGTATCCAAAAGCTAAGCTTTTAATGATGGGAAAACCTGCATCCAATAACAGTGATATCACTTTAAAAGAGTGGTTGCTGGAAGTGATTAAAGGAGAAAAAGGAATTCGGCTTCACATTCATTCTTCTGAGGCACTACATAGTTTTTTTGTCATTTTGAGTGATATTAATATAATGGTATGTGAGTACTTTAACACCTTATTTTATTAAGCTTCATTAATTGGCCAACTGCACACTATCTTGTCACCCTGTCAGCATCTATATAATGGCTATCGCTAATACAACAATGTTCACAATAGCCAGTTTGTCAAATGATAAGGTTTGTTATCATAATATAAAAATGTTAATGACTGAATATTTATGCTTAGAAAATTTTTTCTAATCATAATAGTGGGAAGCGTGGTAGAGAAACTAAGTACGCTTGAACTTGGCTTGGCTACTTCTGAAGGGGGCTTGATGTTCGACACATGACTCGAGCAGAGTTGTGTTTACTGAGCACCTAAAAGCAGAACAGAAAACCTTCTCCCAGATAGGGTTTAGGTGGGAAGGGCAGTAGATGTATTCGCCCTCCCCCCACCTCACCAAATCGGGCAGCAGGGGAATGACATCATATAAAGATCGGTTAAAATATCACTAACAAGTTTTGATCACTCGAAAGTTTATGGTGGTGGTCGGGGGGGGGGGGGGGGGGGATTGATGCTATCGCCCCCTCCCCACCAAACCGGCCAACATAATGGGGGGGGGGGGGCGCCGAAATAATCTAAATATATGTTAAATTATAAATAATTAGCATATGTTATTTACATAAGTAATAAATTCATATACAAATCGAGTGGGGGTGATCCGGTGGTCGATTTATTTCCTGTCAACATCTGTCCTCCAGAGTGGATTTTCTTTTGGTCTCAAATGCGGATCCCATGGCCTTGTAAGAAATCTACAGCTTTCTCTTTCGGAAGTAAGATGATCTCTTCTGTCAGTTAAAACAAGTTGGTGCATAAGCTTGTCTTTAAATCATTTCTTCAGTTATATTGAGAACAAAAATATGTAGTTCTCTACACTTTTTATACAAAAATTAGTGTCTGCAACTGTCAGCTTGTTTATAAATTTATTTAAAAGGGATGGTCATAATTAATTCAATTGAACAAAGTTATAATTGGATTTGTCCTCAGAATCCAATAAATTTTCCAGTCTGGATTCACGCTGATGTTTTACAGGGACCTTTTGGAGAAAAGCCTTCTGTAGATATGAGAGATTTTATCTCTGTACAAAAAGAATTCTTTCCAAGGTATAACATGGATGATAGATTATGATAAAAGCACATATCTTCCTCAATACACTAGTACAAACTCAAATAAGAGCTTATTTTCCAAGCCTTTTTAGCAAGGAACAAGCTGTCTATATCAGTAAGCAAGACAATAACTTTATTCTCTTGAAATCTCATATTTAGTTAACAAGAATGAAAAGATTATCTTTTGGATGTGCATATATCATATCCATCATCTCTGAAATAAATGAGATCTAGTTATTTTGCTCTTAAAATGATCAAATCAAGTACGGTTCAATGTTGTGATGTAGCTTCCCCTATTGCTCTATACAAAGACTTGATGGATATTGGCAACCCATTCCATGCTCTAATGGCTCTAGCAATTAAATGTTCCTAAAGAATGTTCCTGCACATTTGTATGGAATTCATCCTAGAATAAGTAATGTGCCTTTATCTTTCTGTCTTTCTGAGTATTTTATTAGGTTGTGTTTTGTATTAGTAATTGAAGTGATGATTCAGTGTTTTATTTATTATTGTTAATTGTTTTTTAGTCATGGTCTTGAAGTGTCTCTAAATTTAGTGATTTTACTAATTTTGTTACTCTAGACCAATGTTTCCCAAACTTTTGATCTATGTGCGGCCCTTTCCCCCCCCCCCTCCCCCGCCCGCGTAAAGGGATTTATTTTAATAACAATCACTTTTTTTTTGTAGTCCTACATAGCCTACACACAAAATAATAATTACTCTATTGCAATTAAGTATTGAATTATTGAGTTTATTTTTTGCATGCTTCAGAGACACAGCAAATACATTCTAGAAAAATAGTTTTTACATTGAAAAAGTGGATGTGTCGACGGAAGTTGTGACATCCCTATCCATTTCTTGATATTTGTAGAACTTTGTCTTAAAATCTAAAATGGCACCGTATTTGAGTTTGTAAAAACTTAAAATAAGTAATTAAAAGGATTTAAAGCTTATGATATTCTATTCTAATATATAAACTGCATGGGTATTTTTTTAAAATCTGCATAGTTACCTTATAAACATGCCCATTACGTTTTTGATAAGGGTTATTCCCCATTGCCCTAATAGCAGCCCTAAATGTGGGCCCTAATGGGCACGGTTATCCTTTGCACATTGGCATCATTAGGTGCCAATATCTGCCCAGAATGGGTAAAACCACTTCCGAATTCATTAGGGATTTCCAGAATCGCACCATAATCAAGCCCATACTAGCCCCAATGGTTTAGTAACTGACATTTTTATTGGGGCTCAATTAGGGAAAATCTCTATTATGCCATTATCGTTCCGATGCTGGCCCTAATGGTTTAGTAACTGAGATTTTCATTGGGGTTCAATTAGGGGAAAACATCTATTATGCTGTTATGGTTCCCTTACTAGCCCTAATTGTTTAGTAATTACCCCCTTCAAACTCTTCCCGTACCCCTGGGGGTAAGCGTACTCCACTTTGGGAAACACTGCTCTGGACAAACGTGAATCATTGTTAGCTCATTAATCTAATCCCTCGGTTTTTATGTCTGTTATAGTTTCTTTATGTTTTCTTGAGTTAAAGGGTCCCTAACAGGGGATGCATATTCTAATGTAGGTCTAATGAAGGTGTAGCATTTTAATTGTATGTTTTCGTTTGATTTGTAAAAGCTTCTTTTAACTCTTTCTCTCCTAAATGACGATACTATCGTCGATTTTACCACTTTAAATTACTTTTTTGGTTTATAAACATTAATTTGTGTTATATAAAAAGAGCATGAATTCACATTTATTTCTAAACAAAAAAAATAAAATACTTTCTGATTACAAAGTTACTGAAGTTAAATCATAACAGGGAAGTGAACTACAAATGAGCAAAATGAATAACTCTGTCGAGTCATTGAAAATAATTACGGAGAGAAAGAGTTAATAAACCCCAAAACTTTGTTACATTTTAATAGGTCATGTTAATATGGGAATATATCCACAATAACTTTACATTTATTATACAGGTATTTTTTTTAGTCTGTGTACCATGAATAAAATTTGTTTTTATTTAAATTTTTTTTTGTCATTTTTGATGAGTGTTCTGTTGGACATGACTTTGTAAACTAAAAATTTATTATGAAATCGTCTGCAAATATGTAATTAAAAGGGTTTTTGTTTGATTTCAGATGTACATTGTCATTTGGCTGGACTACTGGAAGTCACACTGACCTAAATCAAAGTGCCTACTCTTGGGACACAGTCTGGGATATGCTAGACTTAGTCAACAGTAACAATGTCCAAAATGAAATAATTTTTCAGGTACCAGTACTTTAAATTTTTAAAATTATTTGTTCACTAGTTAGAAAAAGAAAATCTGGACAAATAAATGAACTGCCTCTTAGTTTCATAGAAAACAATGAGTTCATCTTCCTATCTTATTTTATAAAATACAGTTGCATGACACGTAGGACGTAATCATCTTCTTTATTTAAAGTAACGTCTGTATTATATAAGATTTAAAGAAGACGTAACTTCAAAAAAAAAGATGATTACATCCTACACCTGCTCCTAGGTCGATCTAGTCATCATGTTAACCAGTGATTTAAATTCTGCCAAGTCATTGGTTTTCCTGGCTGAATCAGGCAACACAGTCCATTCTCTAATAGCACTGGGGAAGAAAGAGCATTTGTACTAATTTGTCCTAGCATATGGAACAAGGAATGTACCTTTATCTTTGTGTCTTTATGTATAAGTATTTTTTAAGGTTTTCTTTTTGTATTTGAAGATTCTAGTTCAGTATTTAATGTACAACTAGACAGATACCCGCTGCCCACTGGTCTTAACTTGCGTATTGCTGATATATTCACTGATTTAGTGCATTAGAAATGATTAAAGAAAATAATGATATCATAACTAAAGCGAATGCATGAATTCATGATTTTAAAAAATATTATGAATGGAGCTAAAAATAGCTAATTGACCTTAAAGGGAAACTCCGATTGTTTTTCAAATTTGAGTTAATGACATATTTAAATTCTGCGTAAAAAGTTGTAATAGTAAACATTTTACCATTTTTTATTTAAATGCTTAGAAACATATATATTTAATAAATTAGTCAGTAAATTCTTGACATCTAAAAAAAACCGGAGTTCTATGAAATTTCGTTTTAAGCTAGTTCATACGTCACTTCCCACAACAATACTGAAAGAGAAACTAGATTAGACCAATCGTATCGCTTCATTCTTACAGTAGCTGTTAGGCTTAGTTAGTGACAGCCTAGTCCAGAGCTATGATACAGTTATGTATATATATATATATAGATCTAAAAGCATTAGGATAATCAACTCGAGAAAAAGAGTAACATTTTCATCTAAGCCTCTCTCTCTGTCCCAAGATGTAAATAGATCGTGTGTCTGACTGATTAGAACAAACTGGTCAGTGTAAGGCTAGTCGAGACTACGTGTCATGACAAGACAACCAAGCGATTGTGCTTGTTGTGTGTTGAATGGTCTGGCGTGAAAATACAGACTGCCGGGGTTAGTCAAGCATGTAAATCTACTTTTAATACGCATTTTTTCTTTGCTTACAAGATCCTAGATCTAACTTATCTTCTTATCTTATATAATACAGACGTTACTTCAAAAAAGAAGATGATTACGTCCTACGCGTCATGCATTTAGTCATGCATATTAACCAATGACTTAAATTCTGCCAAGTCACTGGTTTTTCTGGCTAGCTCAGGCAACCCATTCCATGCTCTAATAGCACTAGGGAAGAAGGAGTATTTGTACAAATTTGTCCTAGTATATGGGACGAGAAATGTGCCTTTATTTTTGTGTCTTGCAGAGTATTTTATTAAATTTTGTTTTTGTATTTGAAGATTATGGTTCAGTGTTTTATGTATAATTGCTACTTTACTTTTGAGTCTTCTGTCCTGAAGGCTTTCTAAATTTAGTGATTTTACTAATGGTGTTACCCTAGTCAAATGTGAATATTCGTTTGTTATGAATCTCACTGCTCTATTTTGTGTTTGTTCCAGTTTCTTAATGTTTTCTTGAGTTGAGGGGTCCCACACGGTGGATGCATATTCTATTATTGGCCTAACCAAGGTTAAATAACATTTAAATAACATAACAAATAACTGCATAGACCAAGATATATTTCTTTTATGAGAATGTAAACTTTGCTGTATGGTCTTCTGTTATACAATAAGTCAGTAGATTAAAACACATTTGTGACATCACATAGAAACCCGGTGAATGTTTTGGATGCGCAGGAAAATTACGTCGGAAAAACATCAAATACTAAGTTATTATTGCAAAGAAAAAAAAAGAATCATATATTCATTATCTGTAAATCAAAACACATATATCAAAAATTGTCAAAACCATCGGAGTTTCCCTTTAATTCAATTTTTTTATGAAAACATTGACGAACGAATGTAGATCAATGTAAAAATGTTTTAAAAAAACAAATATGAATGTTAATTTGCTTAAAATATGAAATGAATGAACTACAATTAGTATGTTAATGTGTTTAATTCTATAACTATCTTTGTGAAGAGAAGTTCTATCATCTTAGATCTGAAATAGTGTTTTAGACATAGGAAAAGAGAGTTTCGTAACATTTCAGTCTGCGCATGCATGACCTTTTCTATTAGATTATGCGAATGAATGAAACTATATATATTAGAATACGACTTAGAAGCTCTAGCAAATGAATGTATGAAAAATGCTATAGAAAATCCAATTTGAATGTTAATTTGATCAAAATATGAAATGAAATGACTATAATTAGTATGTTCATGTGTATAAAACTATCTTTGCGAAGAGAAGTTATATCATCTTGGAGTTGAAATAGAGTTTTAGACCTAGGAATGGAAAGATGTGTAACATTACGGTATTGTCTAATGAAAGAATGTTCGTCAGGAAATCTGAATTCGCAGATATAAGGAACAAATTTATGTAAAAAATGCTTTTAAAACACACATTTGAAGCTTAATTTTATTATATAATGAAATCAATGGAAATTCTTTTGTATTTTTGTGTGTCAAAGTGAAAACTATCTGCGCAAAGTGTAGTTCTTAAAATTAGATATAGATCTAAATCCTTTCCATCTTTTCTCATGTCAACATAGTAAAAATGGCCTAGATTTATAAGATACAATACTTTTATAGAGTTGGGCAACTTTTTTTTTTGTGGGTC
Source organism: Biomphalaria pfeifferi (assembly GCA_030265305.1). Classification (NCBI taxonomy): domain Eukaryota; kingdom Metazoa; phylum Mollusca; class Gastropoda; family Planorbidae; genus Biomphalaria; species Biomphalaria pfeifferi. The sequence continues at coordinate 1,517,051 of JASAOG010000162.1, read as the reverse complement.
TTAAGTTTGTTTTAGGGCTACAATACATACACTACAGTCTGGGGTAAGTTAGTACCCAAGGAACATTTCTGCCAAGTTTTATCAAGATCTGTGAAACGGTTTTGATTTCTACCCGGGGACATACATATATACGCCTCACATTCTACTTTATATTGTTACGAATCTCACTATCCAGGCCCTCTGCAAACTACACCATACACCACCAACTTAAAGAACTTGACAGCTCAGGGCTCCAAAGTAACGTAACACTTTAATAGTTGAAAAAATAACAGCCAATACTGTACGTTTGGCAACACATACACTGTAAAAATATCTCTCCGATAACACCGTACCGCCGTATCAACTCTTGCACTGGCCTCTCCGTCTCGTTCCGGGCTTGCACTGGGTTCAACAGTTCAGGACTGACTTTACACACTGGGCTCGTTGTGTCTGACTCGATCACAGACCAAGATCAAGACGCCAGTCGTCTCAACTGTACTTGACAATATTCCGCACTGAACCGTCGTAATGCTTCGTGCAGAACCACACCGTTGAACTGTGCTGTAGTCGACCGTGTTCTGAACCCCTGCCGTGAACCGTCTTGACTGGACACCTCCGCTCTTTATATAGGACAGAACATCACTCGACGTTTCTAGCTTCGTCACATGACTACATCCCTCATGACGCTCCTGAGCTCTGTTCACGATGGCGATCCTTCCCGAACCGTCCTGTTGACACTAGACTCGGCTGACCGTCGTAACACGTCACAGTTGACCGCTCGTCTAGCGCTGGCCTGGGGCGATTTGCGTCGGCTGACTACACTAACACCACTACCCCCATCTGTGCCACTACCAGGTTTATAGCAATATATTAGATAACTACTTTACTTTTAAGGCATATATCCTGAAGGGTTTTTTAATTTAGGGATTTTACTAAAGATGTTACTCTAATCAAATGTGAATATTAGTTTGTTAATAATAATCTCACTGCTGTATTTTGTGTCTGTTTCAGTTTCTTAATGTTTTCTTGAGTTTTGGGGTCTCAAACAGAGAATGAATATTCTATTATTGGCCTAACCATGGTTAAATAAACATTTTAGTTTTAGGTATTTGATTTGTAGAAATATATATAATATAATAGGAGGCGCAGTGGCTGAGCTGTAAAGCGCTAGACTCCCAAACAGAAGGTCCCGGGTTAGAATCCCGGTGAAGACTGGGATTTTCATTTCGGGATCTTTGGGCGCCTCTGAGTCCACCCAGCTCTAAATGGGTACCTGACATTAGTTGGGGAAAAGTAAAGGGGGTTGGTCGTTGTGCTGGCCACATGACACCCTTGTTAACCGTAGGCCACAGAAACAGATGACCTTTATATCTTCTGCCCTATAGACCACAAGGTCTGAAAGGGGAACTTTTTTTTTATATAATATAATACAGACGTTACTTCAAAAAAGAAGATGATTACATCTTACGCGTCATGCATCTAGTCATGCATGTTAACCAATGACTTTAATTCTGCCAGGTCACTGGTTTTCCTGGCTGATTCAGGCAACCGATTCCATGCTCTAATAGCACTAGGGAAGAATTTAATAAACCCTAATGCTTTGTTTGATTTTTTAATAGTTTCATCAATATGAGGATTCCTTGACAGCTTTTCATTTATTATAACACCTAAGTATTTTGCATTTTTAGTCTCAGTTACTGGTTTACCATGAATAAGATAAGTGGAATGTATTTGTTTTAGTTTGTTTTGTTACTCTTCATACTCCCCTTTCTATTGGGCAACTGAGGTTGAAGGCTTAGTCTTGGTAATAAAGAGTACTCCTTTCAATACTTGCAATCTATATAAACTTCCACTGTTAACAAAAGGGTCATGTGGCCAGCACATTGAGCAACTGCCTTTTTCCTTCCCAATGTAACTATTAGACTCAGGTGGGTCCCAAAATTTCCAAAGCCCAGTCTTCAGCAAGGTTTCGAACTTAAGACCTCTCAGCTCAGGGGACGGATGCTTTACCACTGAGCCAACATCTCACATAGTCCTGGTAATGATTTTGACTAACATTCTTATGATATGTATAGCACAGTGAAGAGCCTATCTCTCATTCGTAGCCTCTGGCAGAAAGGTTCTTCTTAACCAATGGTCTCAACTTTATAATACTGTTATAAACCTGGTGGTGACACAGATAGGGGTAGTGTTGTGTGTGTTTTAAGACTACGCAAATTGCCCCACTCTAGCTCTAGACGAGCGGTCAACTGTGACGAGTGACAGTACACGCCAGTTCGGCAAGGACCTGTGTTGTAAATATTATGTAAGCAAGTCACTTCGAATGTGATCAACCAGTGGTCAAGCAATGTTCCATCTGGGTCTAGAAGGCCTGTAGTGACCCTATATAGGAGCGAATGTGTCAGAGTCAAGTCATCTCACATTACCTTGCAATCTGACCAGTACGAGGGGAAGTCAGAATCAGCACAGTGTGTGAAGTCAGTCCGGAGCAGAGGCTAGGTTTTTGGACAGTCAGTATAATGTTGTTGCCAACTGTACAGTATTTGTGATGTATTTGAAATTAAACTGTTACTTTTACTTTGGAGCCCTGAGTTGTGAGGTTCTTTAAGTTCGTTGTGTCGTGTGGTGCAGTTTGCAGAGAGCCTGGATAGTGACTAACGTAACAATACTGACATGAAAGAGCTCTGTATATTATTTTGATTGGTTTTACACATTTTGAAAATCCCATCAGAGCTAAAGATTATTATATCCTTTCCAAAACCTCCTGCAGGAAGGTTATATTGGGAAATTAAAGGCAGTTGGTCATTGAGCTGGCCACATGACTCTCTTGCTAAGCTTTATATAGATTGCAAGTGTATGGGGGCTGCCTGGTTGTTCAGTTTGCACGCTGGACTGTTGTTTGGACTTATCTCATCCCCCGTCGTCTTGCAGGAAGTAGATTATCTTAAATTCTGAAGGAACATCTGAAACATGTCAAACATTTAACAAACATGATATTGTACTTTTTATTACCAAGACTAAGCCTTCAACCTCAGTTGCCCAGTATTAATGAGAGTACTCAGGCTGAACACCAATACCTCAAGAATCCTTTCATATACTCTCTCTCTATCACTCCAGCGAATGAGATGGTGGCTGGCAGGGTTTGACCCAAGACCAGGGAGGTGGCAGTGCAGAGCACATACCACCTTGTCTAAACCACATTAAACATGGTAACACTGCGGTGACCTTAGCCTAAAACCTTCTGCATTACTGTTGCTTATGACAGAGGTGTCTTTTAATAATTCAGAATACAAAACTCACAAGATGTTAAATTACCTGTAGAATTAATATTTGCTATTTCAGCACACAAAAAAAGATTTATGTTAGGTTTTTCATTTTTTGCCAACAGGCTCGACTGCCACTTGTTCACAATTCAGTTCCACAACTAAAATGGCTGATTGATAATGTCAAGTCCTCAAGCCTGATGGTCTGGCATGAAGAAGGAGATTTTGTTGTGACTGAAGACATCATGTACATATCCTACAAGTTCCCAACCAAAGGAGTATATTTCAATCTCAACCATGACCTGTTTCAGCTGTTGTTTGATAATTATAGACATTTCTCAAAAGACAAAGTTGATCCCCATGTGTTAATTAAAGACCAACGTGTCTTTAAGCCTGAAGGCTGGTGGAAAATGGGATTTTACCTGCAAAATAATTCAGTCCTTCCTAGTACAGAATCTATCATTATTACATCTCCGAAAGTTTCCTTAATGTCAAAATCAACACTTTGGCCTTCCTCTAATGAAAGTATTCAAGGCAGGATCATTTTCTTCAATAGAAATAATTGTGAAAGTGTAAGTCTTGTCACTGGACTCAATATTTATGTCTCTCTCTTACAGTATGGGGATGACAGATTTACTAATATCGTAGGCATTCGTTGCTTCATAGGCATTGGGGGTGAGATAGAGGTTGCTGGTGTTAATTTACCAGACAGTATAGACAATTTTGGACAAGCTGCAAGAGTTACCCCAACCCCTACAAACTGCTATCGTTTTAAAATTGTTAATGAAGGAACACAAATTCTTTTCTGGGTGACTTCCCTCTATGATTGTACAACTTTAGAAAGTGTGTCAGAACCAGAGCCCTTGACCCCTCTGTTAACAGTTCCCATTCCTGCTGACGTGTTTAGTAGAGAGCCATATCTGTTTACTATAAAAATGGAAGATGTCAGATGTCAGGTTCTTATCGATGAATTGAGAGTTAATAAGGAACTCAAATTTTAATTTTGTAATGAAAATGTGCTTTTTGATTCTATCGCTGTGGTGGGTTTTTAAAGCAACTTTTATCATAGAAATGTATATATTGCTCTTAAATTGTAGCATATGTAGAAATCACGCAAGTTCACAGCAAAGGTATTGAATTTTTGTTTCGAATTTTAAAATTTCACCTTTTTATGTTTCATATAGCAGTACTGGTATATGGATTTTATTTTTGTAAAGTCTTAAGCAGGTTTTCTGATTTTTTTGTTGTTGTTGCTTTTTATTTTTTGGAGCTGTCCAATATTCACTTGCCTTCTGAAATTTACTGCATGTAAAGGGAAAAAAGTATCCCTCTAAAAATTGGGCACGATATTGCCCAAATTGTGCTAGTGTGCCAAAAATCCAAAATCCAAATCCCTCTTTAAAAAAAAAATAAATCATTATACCTGATACAGTTGATAAATTATTTGCATAATATTTATTCGTATGATCCGTGTCACAGTTTTTTTATTCCACAATCAAATCTTTACTATGCATTAGATTTTTATGTATGTTTGAGTAACATAACTAAATCTTAGAAGGACTTAATGATAGAGGTGCACACTTTACATGGATATTATTCAAATGGACATACATATATATACTTTAATTGACATAGATAAACCTTAGTGGGACATGGTTTTATATATATATATATACTTTTGTGGGTTTTTTTTTTTTTTTTGGTATTGAGGTATTTCATTAAATTGTATTAGTCTCTCAATTCAACGTTACACTTGAGCACAGATAAACCACAAGCTTTACTGCATTCAAGAAGAACATTATGACCTACATGTTCAAAACATATTGAGATTACAAGCTTGATATTTCAAGTTTTATTGTTAATTTTTATTATGTTCTCATAATATGGAAAGACAAAGGCTTAGCCCTCAACACCAAAATCAGACATGCATTCCCTAGTCATGGCCACATTTTTATATGCTTGTGAGTCTTGGACGCTGACTGCAGAATTAGAGAGGAGGATCCTAGCAATGGAATTGAGATGCTACAGAAGGATCCTAGGTATAACATTTAAAGACCACATCACCAACCAAGTGATAAGAGACATGGACCCCCATGATGACCTGCTAACTATCGTAAAAAAATGCAAGCTACAAATCTATGGCCATATTACAAGGTCTTCGCGGCCCGCAAAAAACTTCCTTCAGGGAACAGTACCAGGAAGAAAAAAAAAGAGAAAGCGATGGGAAGACAACATAAAAGAATGGACGGGCCTGCCATTGAAAGAGGTTCTAACTAAGGCAAAAGACAGAGAGGAATGGAGAAAGATGGTTGCCAAATCTTTCATGGTGCCCCAACTGTCCAACAGATTAAGGGATAGTAAAAAAAAAAAGTAAAAAAAAAAAAAATGTTCTCAAAGCACCCTGAGACTGCATTATGTTTGTCAATTATTATTGCTATTTTTTAATTATGTACTTAAGTGACACATTTATAAGTTCATTCGAAGATGTAAGGCCTTTTAAACTTCATCCAAAGAAAAATAATATAAACCTAAACGTGAGAATGAACTTGCAATTACTAAGATGAATACAAAATAAATTGAAAGATATTAATACAATTCATTGATATTAAAGTAAGCTCCTTTTTTATACTGACTGTATGAGCTAATCAAAAATGACAATTGATATGTGCCATGATCTTTCTTTTATAGCATTTCAAAAAGGCAGGATGATACTTGACTCTTTCTTTGAATTTTCTTTCAAATATTTTTTCCCTGCCATCAAGTATATTTATTTACAAAACAACTGATCAAGGTCTCAACTTGAAGCTCTGCTGGTCATCTGCAATGTACATTTTTTTCTCTTTTGTGACCCAGTGTGTTAACCTATTAATTTAATGCTGCTCCACAACAGGCCAAGATTTGTAACACTATTCTTTGAGTTGAAAATGTCAATGGATGTTTCTCATTTGAAGTCCACATTTTTAGTAAGAATATGCTTTTGTTACATGTTATGCTTTTGTTACATGTTATGCTTTTGTTGTGACCATAAGATGGTACTATAGTACATAAAAATACTTATATCTATGTGACTGTAGATAAATGACAAGCATTCCAAAAATAAAACAGAAAAACTATTGTCAGCCCACAGTCATATACCGGTATAATAAAGCTATAAAAAAGAAAACTTTTTTAGAATAAATTTTTATAATAGTTACAATCTCAAATTAATGTCTGTTTCAGTTGTTCCAAACAATGTTTGAACTTGTATATATTTTTGTAAATATATAGAGCTTTCAGAATATATATTATATATATTTATATATATTTAATAATAAATTTTACACATTTTTACAAAGAATTTGCTCTTAGTACATTTATGCTTTTGTTGGTATTATAGTAGTATAGATGGTATTATAGTACTTAAAAATACTTATCTATCACTGTAGATAAATGACAAGCATTTCAAAAAAGTGAAACAACAAACCTAGTGTTAAGGTGCCTATTGAGATATCATCCTCCCTACATTGCTCTATGCCTCAGAAACGTTGATAGTATATAGAAAATCTGCAAAAAAACTGAATCACTTCCACATAACATAAGAAAAAGAAAGCGCTCACAAGGTGGACAAAGAAAATGCTTCTGAACTCTGAAAGCGTCTCTGAAAGCCTTTAGCATTGGTCCTGTGTCACGGCTCCTTACTGAGTGTCATTGGATTGTACCTATTAAAATAATTAAAGATGGCTTGCTTCACTTGAACTGGTGTACTACTTTTTATTTTGTATGTCTACTTTATTCAGCACAGCACAACAAATATTAATAGTAATCACGTAAGACCTTGATCAGCAGATGATATTTATTTCCAAAAAAATAAAATAACAGTTCACTGGCAACTCCAGCCACAAAGAGACATATTATGGAATATTCTAAGTACACAACTGATACTAAATCACAGAATCAACTACATATTAGACATCATTACAGCTTAAGAACATGGCGACTACTGACCCTCTAACCATAAGGTTAACTTCCAGAATTCTCGATTAGGTTTCACGTGAAACACAACAAAAAGTTCTACTTCGTGATCCCCACTAATTCATGTCACTGACAATGATGAGACATCCAGCCACCTGAGAGACAGAAGCACATGACAGAGCATCATGCTGTGAAAACTGGTGCTCAAATTGCTGAGGACAAGAGAACAGCGCTGGCAGAAGAAAAGCGTCATAGAAAAAAAGCAAGGCCAATGACACTAGCTCCAGCTGGAAAAGCCTGCCCAGTGTACAGCTGGGATCACATAAGTCTCAAACCAGCCACATGAGGAGGCACAAAAAAACCAGTGCAAAGCCTAGCTCATAGCACTGGCGGATCCAGGAAGGGGGGGCCGGTAGGGGCGATCATTCCCCCCCTCCCCGAAGGGGGAGCGGACGAATTTTAGTATAGAATTTGCACGATTTGTATACGAATTTATTACTTATGTTAATAATATTTAGTGATTATTTATATTTCAACCTATTTTTAGATTATTTCGCCCCCCTGTCAGGTGGGTTTTGTCGCTTAGGTATGATATTACGGTCCCGTATCCCCAGCATGAACAGAGTAACACAAGAACCTAAAGGTACTAGCATGTAAAATACAAACATTGAATAACAGTTTTTCAACTGAACATTTAGTGAATAACAACAGTTGTCAACAGGAACAATATTTAATTATACTTAATTGTAATTTTCAAACATATTTACATGTACATCAGTATCATTGAGTTTAGCATTTGAGTAATAGTTAGTCTAGTGTCACACCAACAAGTTTCGGTAACACACCTTCACGCTCACACTCCATCTCGGCGCCCAACAGAACCTCAACTCCCTACACCTCAACACCGATAGTTACTACACAGCTTCAAGGGCAGAAAAACGACACACTTTCCCATAGCCCAAGCCTAACACCCTGTAACGAAAAGAAAACCTAGATCTAGCGCTGCCGCTACAAGAAAGAACTTTTTCAATAAAACTATGTACTTACGTACCCTTACAAGGGGAACCAAAAAAACAGCTACCCAGCTCACAAAAGCAGCTCTCTCTATCTTGCGGAAACTAAGGATGACGTAAACACACACACACACACAATATTCTAGACAACAAAACGCACTTAAAAGAAACTACTTCCTATACGCTAAAACACCAATACGCTAAAACACCAATATTAAATGCAAAGAAAACTTCAAGCGCGCACGACACCCTCCTCTAGCATGTTGGCCGATTTGGTGGGGTCCGCAAGGGGCGATGGCATCAATCCCGCCCCCCCCCTAAACTTTTGAGTGGGGGGGGGGGGGGTCGGTCCAATTTATTTATAGAAATCACAGCTTGCTAACAGAACCAATTAAATATCTATATGGTTAAAACTTGTTATTGATATTTTAACCGATCTTTATATTGTTTCGTTCCCCTGCCCTTCGCCCTTCCCACCTAAACCCTTTGAGGGGGGGGGGGGGGCGTCCTACTTTTATGGACAAATCATAGTTTGTGAACAAAATTAGTTGAATTAATATATACATTTTATGTTGTCGCTTCTCTTCTGGTATTTTGGCCCATTCGGTGGGGTAAGGAGGGGGGCGATCGCATGTATTGCCCTCCCTACTCTAGCCCTCTGAGTGGTGGGGGGCGGTCCTATTTTTATGGAGAAATCATAGTTCGTGAACAAAATTAGTTGAATATCTATATAATATAAGCTACGTATTGATATGTCGCACCACACTCTAAACTCTAATCTCAAACAATTTTTCTTTTTGTATTATTGTTAAGAAATTACAAAATTTAAAAAATCTGTCACTAATATAGAGAGTTAATTTATATATGATATAAATAAAATTCTTATATCTAGTCGCCCCACCCCTATTCTTTAATGCCAAATGCAATCATTAGAAGAAATAATAAAAAGGAGCGAGGATTATTTGTTTTCACTCTACCGCCCCTCCCTTTCTAGACAGAATTTATGTAATTTCACATGAATTTATCTTTTTTTTTTTTAAGAAAGACTGCTTTGGAAAAGTTTGATTTCAAACGAAATTTTTCAGTATAAGAGTGACGATTGAGATGAGTTCTAAACCCAGCTAATGTTTCCCTAGTCGCTTTTTTCCGACCTTTACTCAATCTGATATTTTTCTAGCTAAATAAACTTGGGACTATAACTCACAATTTATGCGTCAATTTTATTGAATATTATTTATCGAAAAAACAATTTTTTTCGGCGGCGATCCTAAAAACCTTAATCTAAATATGTAGGCCCCTATCTTTTCAAGGAATAAATCGGTTTTATTTGCCTATAAATTTATATTAGAATATTTTTCAACAGTATTCAAAAGGTCCTTTTTTAATAGAATGAATAATGAGTAAGGATGGCTGCCTGGTCGTGCGGTTTGCGCTCTGGACTGTCGTTCAGATTTATCGATGATCCAGGGTTCAAACCCTGCCCGCTCCCATCCCCCGTCGTCCTGCGGGAGGTTTGGACTAGTAAGTAATTATCTTCAACTCTGAAGGAACATCCGAAACATGTAAAACATTTTACAAACAAACATTTTTAAGGTCAGGAGAATGCGTTTCTTTAGTAAAGAATGCAAGAAAACGCTTTTGGTGTCGGGGCTTCGCCCCGAACTCCACTGATGAATAATAAGCTGTAGATGTCAGGAGAAATGGGGTTCTGCAGTGAATTGTGCAAGAAAATTTATATTAGAATATTTTTCAACAGTATTCAAAAGGTCCTTTTTTAATAGAATGAATAATGAGCTTAAGGTCAGGAGAATGCGTTTCTTTAGTAAAGAATGCAAGAAAACGCTTTTGGCGTCGGGGCTTCGATCACCCCGAACCCCATTGATGAATAATGAGCTGTAGATGTTAGGAGAATGCGTTTCTGCAGTGAAAAATGCAAGAAAACGATCTTGGCGGCGGGGCTTCGCCCCGAACTCCACTGGGGAAGCTTACAGCGCTCCCCCAGAATCCCAAGCTTGCAAGAGAAAGGGCTCAACATGACTGCTTTTTTTTTTCGCCGAAGGTTGAGAAACACTTCTTTTATTTATAATCTTATATATATGTATATATATATATGCTGTACCCACGTTTATGTATAGGGTTGGGGTTTACTGGGCGTTAGGGTTAGGGTTTGGAAAAAAAGCGCCCCTCCCCCACTTCAAAGTTCCGCTAGTGGCTCGAAGCCCCCTGGATATATAATAAAGATATAAAAACAAAGATTTTTCTTTTTTTCTACAAGAAATTATTTATATATATAATTTTGGCTGCTTTGTAACTTGATACCAGTGTCTGCTGTTGATTGTAGGGTTACAAATAACAGTACTTTGTTTATTTTGGCAAAGGAAATAATTTGATTATCTTGATTTTATCACAGGAAATAGTTCTACATGTTGATATAAATCATGTATAGTTTCAAGGGCTGCAATTCAAGGCTTATTAACAAATATTTTCCAATACATTATTTTCACGAACTTGTCAAACTAGAAACATTTTTGGAGTAATTTTATATTTCTTGTTAATTATCTCCACTCACAGACACACTTTTAATACTTACGGTAATCAATAAATAGCCCTGCAAGGAAAAAGATAAAGGGGCATTTTTTAATCCACTTTCCAAGACGAATTCAGAATTTATATCGCTTCATTTAAATACTTTTTTCCCCAAGTTCCATAAATAACAGCCCTAGATAGGAAATAGTATATGTGTTCTCTGACCAAATTATACAGGTAACATGTTTTCAACATAAACAAATTAAATAATTATAATATATCTTCTTAGAATAACAGAAGTTACCGGTACTTCAAAAGAGACATTATGTAATATGCACGATTTCATGAGAAATGAGTCACTTTCTTTTTAGGGAACCTGTTTGATCCTGTCATATACTATCCTGGTACCTTGCTCGCTGCTAGACTCTTGATATTCTTTCTCTTCTCTTAAACTACAAGAGGAAAAATATCTCTCTATAATGTAAGATAGAAATTTGGACAGTTGGAAAACTAGGTTAGTTGGCAACTGTTGTTCTCAATCAAACTAAAGTTTCGCTTTTTTCATTTTTTATTGATAGACTATCCAGACACTCTATAGATTCGCATAAATAGATCTACTAGATTCTAATTGATATTAGACTGAAAATGAGTGACAAAGGATTGCTTATTAGCCTCATTGAACCAGAAGATCCAGATCTATCATTACAGGATGTTAAAACTAAAGCTTATTCAGCACAAAGACAACGAATTAACAAATGGCGACTAGCCTCGATTGTTGTAACAATGATTACAATCATAACATTCACACTGCTTTGCACGTACTGGACCATTAGACCTTCATCTAGATCTATTCATCTTTACGGAAGTAGGGGTGATTTTTAACCAAGTTTAAGAGTCTACAACTATATAAGAATCTAAATCTATAAGACTATAATTTAGTATATAGAGACACTAGAGTCTAAATACAATATCTAGATCTGTAATTGAAGTAACTTTGTAACCAGAGATGGTCCATATCATCATTATTAATCATATATTATATCTTTAGAATCTCAATCTAGATTTGATGTACAGGCTATAGGTGTCATTTTTGTGTGATTTATGTTTTTACAAAAAAAATTCGACAAACACAAAACATCATTTGAAAACTATGCATATAAATGTGTAAAATTTATATGATTTAGATTTATAAAAAAAAATTGCTTTTATAGTTTTGAATCTATAAATTTAATATATATAATAATATATATTTTCTTTTTTTATTTTATTAAAAAGCTATCGGATGTTTGCAGTTTTTTGATGTTGATAATGATGCTAGTAAAATTAGATGGGAACAAGACGTCAACAGTAAACAAGAGATAAAGAAGGCAATGAAAAGTAAGTTCAAGAAAAATATTATTTGAACATGTTGTCAAGTCTTTAATTTTACAATTGACAGGATTCTACCATCTTCTATCAATATTTTAAACATTTTGTTTTTGAAAGGTATCAAACTTATGAGAACTAGTAGGCTTTGTAGTTCTATAGTAGCATTTGAATTAGTATTACACCTAGTTTTGCATTATGATCAGTTACCACAACCCTGTGTTGCCATCCCTTATGTCCTTGTCGAGTTGAGAGTCGTCAATGTCTTTTAAAAGCTTCACAGATTGCCATGGTCTCTGCATCAAGACAGCAAACACTACTATGTAGTCCAAAGATTTTGTACTGAGCCAGGAAACTAAATGTAGGCTCCATAGTCTTCTAGAGTCTATCGATACTGGCCCATCAGTATTTATATATATATGCTAAAATAGCTCTGGGCAGGAAACTGTTGTCTATTTTTCAAAGTCAGCATGAATGTCCTAGCTTAGCAGCATTAGGGTCCCACTAGTTTCAAACAAATGCCTGGGGTCGTGGAGGAAGGCGGCGTGAAAATATATAAAACAATAGAAACAACACAAGAAACAGAAATTTTACAAAGTGAATTAGATGAATTGCAGAAATGGGAATCAAGGAGAATTTACTGTGCTACTGGTAGTAGGGTAATTTTATTGTAGTTAGAAAAATCAGACTTATCACCTTCTTATACCAGGTATATGATGACCACTTCATAATGGTCAGACAAGAAAAATGCATGCACAAAATAACGGATGCATTTTATTGATGACACTGGACATTCTGGTACTTTTTAAAATGGTTTCTTGCCAAGACAAAAGAGGACAATCATATTGTTCTTCTTTTGTAACATACAACATCAAGTAGTGTATCAAGTTTGGACAATAATAATAAGAAACTGATGTCTAAATGAATTGCTGCCAGATGGCCATTTTTTTTTTTCAAATATTTTCTTCATCTCAACTTATTGTTTAAGATATTTTACAGTAACTATCTTTGGTTTTCTTTGATAACAGATGATAAAGTGCAGATGATATCTGGTGACGTTGTATTGAAGCATCAGCCCATGGAATCAAAAACACAAATTCTAATGATGGGAAAACTTACATCCAATAACAGCGACATCACATTGAAAGAGTGGCTGCTAGAAGTGAGTAATGGAAAGAAAGGAATCCGACTTCACATTCATTCTCCTGATGCACTGGAGATCTCTTTTCAACTTTTAAGAGATTTTAATGTAGAGGTATGTCTGTACATCTATAAACACTTTTATTTAGCTTCATGTGTCCTACAGTCACCATATGGAAACCCTTTTATTTAGCTTCATGTGTCCTACAGTCACCATATGGAAACACTTTTATTTAGCTTCATGTGTCCTACAGTCACCATATGGAAACACTTTTATTTAGCTTCATGTGTCCTACAGTCACCATATGGAAACACTTTTATTTAGCTTCATGTGTCCTACAGTCACCATATGGAAACACTTTTATTAACCATTGCAACTAGAATGATTTTCACAATGGTCTTATTGTCTAGTTGGTTGCTTTATGGCATAATAAATGACTTTTACTATATCTACACAGAAATGGTGTTAAGTCTATGAATACTAAACTATTTATTTGATCAATAAAACTAAAACATTGGAAAAAAAGAGAGTTACAAACAAACTTTCATTTAAGCACATCAAAAAAATAAATTTAAAAATTAAATTGTGAAGAATTGAGTTCTAGATGAAATGTATTAGAAAATGCAAGTACTTTAGTATTTTCACTAACATTTTTTTTTTAAGTTTAATTGTTTTTTTAAATTTGTTAAGCTTAAGAATAAACATATTATTTTTTTTAGCTATGATTTTCTATGGGACAAGTATTTTATTACTACATTTAGAGAAATACTTAATGTATAAAACATTTTTTTAACCATTTAATTTTATCATGCATCATATTGATTCTATAGCCATGCTGAATGTACACAATTCAATTGTTCTTGATGTATCTTGGAATAAAGTTGAAGCATTAGTTCAGAAACTATATCAAATGAAAGCATTACTTTGGTTCTACAGATATGTCAGTTCTAAAGTGATATTGATTGAGATCATCACACTGGTGTTTTACAAGTACAATGAATGCGATATTATTAATATAATTCTAGATCTATATTACATGAACACAATACACCATTGCTAGATAATTAAATAAGAACGTACAGTGGGAAAAAAAATTACTTAATTTACTCACCATCAAAACAACGTAAGAACAACAAGTGAATGCTAACTTTAAGGCATGTTTTAATATTACTTCTTTTCACAGTAGTAGCATAAACCTTTCTCAGTACTAGTATATATATATAGTTATAATTAAATTAAGAAGTAAAAAAATGTTGACTTTGTACTATCATTAAAAAAAAATTTTTTGCAATTAACAAACATGGAAATAAGCTTTAAGAGAATGTTGTTTTTTATGGATGGTCATGATTGATTAAATTTAATAAAGTTATGATTTTATTTTTTATATTTATCAGAAGCCAATAACATTTCCAGTATGGGTTCACGCTGATATTTTACAGGGACCTTTTGGAGAAAAGCCTTCTGTTGATATGACAGATTTTATTACATTACAAAAAAAATTCTTTCCCAGGTATATGGATGATAGATTAGGATAAAAAGACATTATCTTGATTTATTTAATTGATTGATTCTATATTGACACAGCTATCATTCTTTCTTGGGTATTATATAAATGTAATATCAGACTAAAAACATAATGTCCTTGTGCTAGTAAAAACTCTTAGAGATTAAAACTTTTTCTGTCTTCTTCTTCAATCTCATTTTTAATGTCGGAGAGTTCCGATCAGTAATCCTATATTTGAGATGAGCTGCTCAGTGGTTGCCAGATCAGGCAGCTCTCCGTATAGTTTTTCTTCTATAGGAGGGTTTCAGGGCCTGATTCTTGTTCTGGCCTCTTGATAGAGTATGCAGCTTTGAAGGACGTGGTCAGCATTCTCTGGTGATGCTCCACAAGGTCAGGTTTTGCTAGCCTCGGCTTTTAGCTTCTGGAGCATATATGTTGTCTCATTCTCTTGTATCCGGGTCTAAGGTATAACATTATGTGCTGATCATGTGAGGATATCTTATAATTGGCATCCTAAACCTGACTTTTTATTTCAAAATACCATTCTATCTGGAAAGAAGTTGACTATATCACTGACTTAATATATTTTAGATCTCCTACCAACAAGAACAAGTAAATAAACACTTGGATATGTTTGTAATGTTATAGCCTTCTTTTTTTATAGAGCATCATTAAGTTAAAGAATAAAACAAACTAGTTCTATTGCACTTCAAATGAACAACACCATATTATCCATAAAGAATGTTTTGATCTAACTTCCGCATTTATTCTGTGCAAATTGCTTAAAAGGTAAGGTTGAAGTACCCCATTCTGACTTTGCAATCTATGGGGGCAGATGATGTAAAGCTCATCTATTTCTATGTCTGACACTTGATCTTCATTCTCATTGTTATGTTGGAGCGTTCAGATGACTAGACCAATATATGAGATAAACTGCGCAGTGCTTTCCAAATCAGGGAGCTCTCCATATAGTCCTTCAAGGCGGAGAGCACGGCGGAATTCCACAGGCAGGACGCCACATCTATTAGAATCGTTACTGGACTCCAACATAGATGAGGTTGCGTGTCAATGTGTTATGCACCAGGAGGCCCATTGACTCCAACTTCAGCCTGCTTTTCTTTCTGGGTGTGCTCCCATAGCCTTTGATCATCCAAAATCATCTGCAAGGCAGCAGGTGTTTATTTTTGGAGTTTTCTCGCCTAGATGAACTGCTATCCCTAGCTAACGAGTTTCATCTACCCAGATTTAGAGTTAGAGCGCCCTATACTCGCTTTATGCAATCATTTCCCTGGATTTCTGAGATGTTTTTAGTAAAAATTCTAACCAATGGAATACTTCACCTCATCCTCCATGACTGCAATCCAGTTGGTCCGCGGCTGTTTATTTGCTATTCACAGCTAACCCTTATATCTAAGGGTCTTTCCCCTATCCGCCACCTGGGGACGCCCTTGGTAGAAGGTGGTAGCTCCCCCAAGGTCTGACAGCTAATGAGGGTGTTTAATGGCCAGCGAATGGTCCAACCGCCTTTTTTTTTCCCAAGGCATGCAACGATCCTATTAGAGTAGGGTTGATTCAGAGGTGTCCTAAAAAGTTCTTGAAGTTAAATTTTTCAATCTTCACTGGAATTTGAACTTCAGACTCCTTGGTTCAGAAACTAAGTGCTTATCACTCAGCCTCCATGCCCCTAGAATAAGTCTTGCTGGATTGTACTAGTGACCACAATGACATAGATCTGTCAAGTTTTGTTCATCTTGATATATTCTTAGTCATGATGATCTGTTTAGCAGATCATTCGTCTTCTTTGACAAAGACTTTCAATAAATTAAACACCGAACAATTCCATCAATCTACTTCTGAATAATTTAATTAATAAATTCAAAAGAATAATCACACAAGATTGAATCACAAGACTAAATCACAAAAAATATATTTGATATCCTTCTTGGCCAGGGGTTCTTAACCTGTGGGTCGCGACCCCTTTAAGGGTCGATTGACGATTTGCCAGGGTCGCCTAAGACCATCGAAAATATGGATTGTTTTTGTCTCTATTCTTCTATTGCTGTGTGGATGGGGGTTGCCCGAAGAGTGGGGATTGTAAAAAGGGTCACCAAGCTTAAAAAGTTAGAACCGTTGTTCTAGGCGCTGTCCCTTTTTTTATAATTCCTAGTAGTACCTTTGAGGTCAATCTTAAATAGAGTTTTCTGATTTACTTCTTTTTAATCATCTTTTTTTTTTGAAGTAACGTCTGTATTATATAAGATAAGATATTGAACCTCACAAATTCTAGAGCATTTTTTTTACTAATAGTGATTGATCACTCAAGTTCAACTCTAAGTTAAATCCTTGCTAATGTATGTGTCACAGTTAATAGCTATCAAAATCAACAGATAATAGCTATCAAAATCAACAGATAGTAGCTTTCAAAATCAACAAATAATAGCTTTCAAAATCAAAAGACAAAGATTACTACACATGACAGTTAATATAATAATCTGTTTTAGTGTGCCTTGATTTCTGTATGTAAATAAAGATAAATTAGACCTGCATTGAACATTGTTACAAGATTGATTTTATTGACAATATTTGTCTTTCTGGAAGGCTACTGGTAGATAAAATAACATTTGTTTGATTTCAGCTGCACATTGTCATTTGGCTGGACTACTGGAAGTCACACTGACCTAAGTCAAAGTGCCTACTCTTGGGACACAGTCTGGGATATGCTCAACTTAATCCAAGAAAGAAAAATCCAAAATGAAATTATTTTTCAGGTACATTAGAGGTTATTAATTGTTTTGCTCTCTAATTTAGACAAAAATAGGCTGTTCAAATTTAACTTTTTCCTAATCAGTTTCATAAAAATAAAACAATAGCAGAGTGATCTCTCTTTGCTGATTAGTATCATCTTTTATACGTTTATTTTTTTTTTAAAACCTTGTATTACATCCTCTCAAAAAGAGTGATATTCTTTTCCTTCTTTTCTTTGAAATGATACCACATAATGGAATAGGATTGCTTGTGAGACTTATTCAACCCCTACATCTAGCACTCTGTTTTTGGTTGGGTCTGTCCTAAGGGCTGTTTATTCAATTGGTAGTGGGGGGTAAAAGAGTTGAAATTTAAAGGGCTTCCTCTGATACTCAACCTCAAGGCTTACCATAATTAGGAAACTAGGTAAGATTGTGATTAAATGAGCTTCCGTGGGATAGAAATTTTGAGACAGATCAATTTTTCATTTAGGATTAAGATTTTCCACTGGGATAGGATTTGTTTTTTTATGGGAAACTCTAATGCTCTTCATATGAAAGAGATGTCCGCTTTCTGTTTTGTCTGAATTCCATCTTAACCCACAACTTGCTGATTTAGAGTTAAGGATTGCAAAGGTAGGCTTGAATAATTCAGAGTTAAAAAAAAAATCACAAGCAGCTGTTTTCTTTTGTTGAACAAGTTCTTTAAGTACATATCGTATTTTGCTTATTCAACAACGAAAACAATCAGAATGATTTATATTATTTATAAAAATTTCTCTGTACAATTTTTTGTCAACAGGCTCGACTGTCACTAGTTCACAATTCAATTCCACAACTAAAATGGCTGATTGATAATGTCAAGTCCTCAAGCCTGATGGTCTGGCATGAAGAAGGAGATTTTGTTGTGACTGAAGACGTCATGTACATATCCTACAAGTTCCCACCCAATACAGTATATTTCAATCTCAACCATGACCGGTTTCAGCTGTTATTGGATAATTATAGACATTTCTCAAAAGACAAAGTTGATCCCCATGTGATGATTAAAGACCAACGTGCCTTTAAGCATGAAGACTGGTGGAAAATGGGATTTCATAGGCAAAAAAATTCAGTCCTCCCTAGTACAGTATGTATCATTCTTACAACTCCATTAGTTTACTTGACATCAAAGTCCAAGTATTTGTCCTCCTCTGATGTAAGCATTCAGGGCAGGATCACATTTTTTAATAGAGATAATAGAGAAGCTGAAAGTCATGTCACAGGACTCAATATTTATATCAGACCCTTACAATATGACAGATTTGATAATATCACAGGCATTCGTTGCTTCATTGGCTTTGGAGGTGAGATAGAAGTTGCAGGTGTCAACTTGCCAGATAGCATTGAAAACTTTGGAAAAGCTGCGAGAGTTACCCCAACCCACACAAACTGCTATCGTTTTAAAATTGTTGACGAAGGAACACAAATCTTGTTCTGGGTGACTTCCCTTCACGATTGTACAACTTTAGAAAGTGTGTCGAATCCCGACTCCTTGACCCCTCTGTTAACTGTTCCCATTCCTACAACTTTGTTAAGCAGAGAGCCACATCCTTTTGTAATAAAAATGGAAGATGTCAAACGGCAGGTTCTTATAGATGAGTTGAGAATCAAGCAATCATAACTCATTTTATATTTTTAAGACCATGTGCCTTATAATTCTATCACTGCTTGCTTCTACAATTTCTTCATATCAAAGAGTGTATGCTTGGCATTTCTATTGTCATATTTGTACAAAACATTGTGAAAAATTTATAGTTAAATACTGGGTTTTTTGAGGGGGTGTTTTTCGCTTCAGATTTTTTTAAAAAAATGTAAAGCAACTGAAGTGCATTCCACTTGTAAACTTCATTTCACTTGTTGATTTTAGTCTTTATCAGTGGCACCAAAGCCAGAGAGGACCCACATCTTTCCAGTTAGATTCATTCTTTCCTAGCTCATGTTGTAGGTTTGTCTCTACATCAGCTCTCTTACTCAAAGGTCTGCCTTTGGGTTGACAACTCGTTGAGTTTTCTCTGTACACTTTTCTCTCTTTTGCAATCCATTCTTTTTCTTTGACGAATCTCAGCAGACAAAGATTAGTACACATGACAGTTAATATAGATTTTGTGCCTACTATTTGTCGTGCGCGTTTGAAGTTTTCTTAGCATTTAATATTGGTGTTTCAGCGTATAGGAAGTAGTTTATTGTGCGTTTTGTTGTCTAGAATATTGTGTGTGTGTGTGTGTTTACGTCATCCTTAGTTTCTGCAAGAGAGAGAGCGCTGCTTTTGTGAGCTGGGTAGCTGGGTTTTTGGTTCCCCTTGTAAGGGTACGTAAGTACATAGTTTTATTAAGTACGTTGATCTTTCGGTACGGGTGTCGCTATTGAAAAGTTCTTTATTGTAGCGGCAGCGCTAGATCTAGGTTTTCTTTTCGTTTCAGGGTGTTAGGTTTGGGCTATGGGAAAGTGTGTCGTCTTTCTGCCCTTGGAGTTGTGTAGCAACTATCGGTGTTGAGGTGTAGGGAGTTGAGCTTCTGTTGGGCGCCGAGATGGAGTGTGAGTGTGAAGGTGTGTTACGGAAACCTGTTGGTGTGATATTAGACTAATTAGTATCAAATGCTAACTTCAAGGATATTGATGTACATGCAAATATGTTTGAAACTTACAATTAAGTTTAATTAAATATTGTTCCTGTTGACAACTGTTGTTATTCACTAAATGTTCAGTTGAATAACTGTTATGCAATGTTTGTAGTTTACATGCTATTATCTTTAGGTTCTTGTGTTACTCTGTTCAGGCTGGGGATACGGGACTGTAATATCATATCATACCCTAGCTAATCTGACATCCCACCTGACACTATTGACATAAATAATTGGTGTCTACATTTTTTAAATAGTCAGATTTGACAATTTAAGACTGGTCATAACCATATGCACTAGATATCATGCTTGGGCATACTGGAAAGGAACTTGGATGTACATGAGATAGATACAAATAAGAAGGGCCATTCCATACCACAACACAAACTGTCTAAAATTATTTAAGAGCATGTTGTATTTTTTACGTCTAAATTTTCAAATGTATTTTAATACTGCCATCATTATTGTACCATTTACAAAGTCCAGTACTACTTGGATTTACACCAAAAACTTTATTTTTGAAACTCCAGTTTTCAAAACAGTCAAGACTAATTTCTGTAGGGGCATTATTAATTTACTTTTATGCTATTCGTTGAAATTATAAAGTAATATTAAATTTTGTCAGGACTGTTAAGGAGTAAATGAACTTATTCTAGTTCATTCTATTTGAAGAAATTCTTATTCATGGTGTGTTTTTTTTTTAAAAAAAAGGTTGTTATGTGGCTTATTACCTTTTTTTTTTTTTTTTTTTTAACCTACTGTGTTTTAAAATTAATCTGATCTGCAGTTCCATGTAATGTATTGATAAAAAGCTGTCCTTGAAAAGATGTGCATTTAATAAAAAGAACAAATTCATTTTTTTGGTTCATTCTAAACCAGTGCTTCTAAATTTTTTGACTTATGCATACCCCTTCTTGAATTTTTTTAATGATAAATATTCCTCGCACCCCCCACCCACACACACACCCCCACCCACCCCCCCAGCAAAGAAGGGATTTATTTTAATTTTCTTTTTTTTTTGCATGCTTCAGAGACACATCAAATACATTCTAAAAAATTAAAAAACATAGTTTTTACATTGAAAAAGTGGGTGTGTCGACGAAAGTTGTAACATCCCTATCCAGTTCTTGATCTTTGTCGAAAGTAGTCTTCAAATTGCATCAGATTTGAGTTTTTAAAAACTATTCTAAAAACTAAAAATTATTCTTTATTATAATAATTAAATTATATTGTATAAGTTTTAAATCCTAGTTATTATTTAGTTTTAATAAAGAATAATTTATAATATAACAATTTATAAACAAAATGGGTATTAAAAATGAGCATAGTTAACCATGTGCATCCCATCAAACTCTTCCTGTACCCCTGAGGGTCTGCCTACCCCACTTTAGGAATCACTAGTCTTAGCTATACTTTTGAGTTCAAAGTAAAAAGGTTGCATTTGTTTCTAATTGAATGCTGCTTACATCGCAAGCTTACTTTTTTTTTTTTTCAATATTGAGATTGTTAGGAAGTAGGGTTGTTTTTTTGTTTGTATTTTAATGTGGAAAAATGTATCATGTTTGCAATGTTAACTTTTCCTTTGTTATTGTGAATGGTTGTTTGTTGAGCAATCCATGAACTGTTATACATTCCAAGATTATTATTATTTGTAAATTTATAATTTAGAGAATCTATACATAGAATTTTTTAATACATTTCATTTTTTTTTTATAAACAATATTTTGTTGGTGCATGCTTTGTTTTTGTTGTGACCAAATAGGTAATATAGTACTTAGAAATATTGATCACCCACTATAGATAAATCAAATAGGTAATATAGTACTTAGAAATATTGATCACCCACTAGATAAATTGCAAGCATTGTAAACACAACTAAGAAACCATAAACCTTGTCTTTGGGCAGATGAATTCACTGAGTGAAGCAGATATCTGCTTAAAAGCTGAAACTACAGACCAGAAAGTCACATTGAGGGACATTTCACTAGTTAATAAAGCAAAATATCCCTTTCAGGCCTTGACATCTATAGGGCAGATGATGCAAAGGACATATGTTTCTATGGCCTACAGTTAACAAAGGTGCCATGTGGCCAGCACAATGGCTAACTGCTTTTACTTTCTTCAAGTAATCAAGTACTCATTAGAGTTAAGTGGACTCAGTGATGTATGAAAAATCACAGTCTTCAAGAAGATTTGAACACAGGACCTCACAGTTCAGAAGACATCCACTCAGCAACCGGTAATTACCTGACCATGTTGATTTGAAAGCTACAAAGTTATTCAGCCATGTTCATTCTAGGCTAAAAATTATTGGTCCATGCAAATTGTATCAAAGAGTGCTTTTCAATTCTGAAAAAACGAATTATACAAAACTCTAAAGCGTATAACATTAAAATACAAACTAATCACAACAAAGGGAGATAATATACTGCATGACTAAAATCCAAACTTAGCTTTGAATTGCAAAAAAATCTTCATTGTTAAATTAGTACAATATTTTAATTAAGCATCTCTTTGGATGCATCATACGAAATTGAAAGTGAAACAAAAAAAGATATGCAGCCAGCTAGCCTAATCTGTATAATTTAATACAGTTATGAAATTACTCCTTCTTCCCTAGTGATATTAGAGCATGGAATGGTTGCCAGAGTCAGCCAGAAAAACAAACTACTATTCTGAGTTTAAGTCGCTGATTAACATGCATAACTTGATTGACACGTGAATACGCGTAGGACGTAATTATACTCTCTTTTTGAAGTAACGTCTGTAATTTATAAGATGAATGAAGTATAAATACACAGTTGATGGCTTATGATGTAGGGCCACTAGCCTATTGCCCATTGGTGCCATCACCGATGATTTATGTGTTACTCATCAATTATATGGCTCCTTCTGTCTCGGAAGACAATGGATGCGCCCAGATGAGCCACTGGCTTTGGTTACGTCTTGAGATGGGGCAGAATCTGGAGTGACTGATCAAGCCTATTCTGGAGAGGCAGAGTTTGCCACAATTCGTGCATGTATAATTCATCTGTCCTAGGGCTAGCTGACAGGGCAGCCTGGCTGACGCAGCTTCGTTTCTCTTGCATTCGACGAAGTTCGTACCATCACGTACAGTCTGTCTCCATGTTGTCCGGTCTTGGGTTATCTCCTCCCACATACTTTGGTCGATGCCGTGGCTCTCATGTCTCAATTATAGTTTCTGTAATCCTTTAAGAATTGAAAGCTGGACACCGACTGAATCCTGAGACCGAGATGCAATAGAAACTTTTATCACAAATCAAGCGATAGGCCTATTGTCGTGCTACTGAATCAGGCAACCCATTCCATTTTCTAAATGCACTAGGGAAGAAGGAGCACTTGTACGAATTTGTTCTAGAGTAGGAAATAAGAAATGTGGCTCTATCTTTGTGTCTTTCTGAGAATTTGTTTATTTCTAAATTATGTATTAGTGTTTTATGTATTGTAGCTACTTTACTTTATTCTTCTGTCCTGAAGTGTCTATGAGGCTATTGATTTTACTAATGGTGTTACTCTAATAAAATCGGAACATTCGTTTGTTATAAATCTCACTGCTCTAATTTTTTTTTTTTTAGATATGTAAGGAATTTCGTAACACTTTACTTCGATAGAAATTTGCTTGGACACCATTACAAATGCATCTTTCATGTAAACTGCTTAACTAAAACTGCCATCCTTATTTAAACGGACTGTTTTCATCTTGAATTGCAAATTGATAGGGCTATATTTTTCAGACGCACTCTATATTTGCGAGTTTTAATATCTGATTACGAATTTGAAAGATGTTTTCATAAGGATAACTGAACTTTCACAATGGAACGTAGTAACAGTATTCGAGTCAAAAATTTACAATTGTTACTTTGAATGCTGGTTATCACAGGTCTTTCTATCAGTTATCATCTGGTCACTTGTTATTAATTGACCACATATCATAATTTTTTTTTACCTTAACTATCCCTTAGTGTGTTGGACCGTTGGGGCACCATGCAAGATTTGTCGACCGTCTTCCTCCATTCCTCTCTACCTTTTGCCTTAGAACCTCTTTCAATGGAATGCCCGCCCATTCATTTATGTTGTCTTCTCATCGCTTTTTCTGTCTGCCTCTTCTTCTTTTTCCTGGTACTGTTCCATGAAGGAAAGTATATGCGACCCCGAAGACCTTGTAATGTCTAAAATTTTTAGCTTGGGTTTTTTATACTATAGTTATAGCAGGTCATCATGGGGGTCCAATCATTGCAGTAACCCTGTCTCTAAATATAATGACTTGTGGTGCGGTCTTTAAATGTGATACCTAGGATCCTTCTGTGGCATCTCAATTCCATTGTTAGGATCCTCTTCTCTAGCTCTGCAGCCAGCCTCCAAGACTCGCAAGCTTATAAAAATGTGACCATGACCAGTCTATGCCTTTGTCTTTCCATATTAAGTTTGGAATATGCTGCTGTGGGGCTATGCTGTTCGGGCCAGTAGTTCAGGTTTCGTTCCCTCCTCTGAGACAATAGCTCCGAGGTATTTGAAACTACCGACACTAGTGCCATATATCATGCCACAGAATTCTAAAAAAAATGTGTTTATTTCATTTTTTTTTTAAATTTAGGCCTATCTCCTTTCCTCTTTCGACTATTTTCTAAATATTATGATTAAAATGATCTTAAAATGTCCCTTTCGTAAAGTTGTATTGCTACAACAATAGCTGACCTTTTCTTACCGTCTGCTCGTATCACTTACTGTAGGCCTACTGTTTAACTAGCAAATCGTCTGCTCGTATCACTTACTGTAGGCCTACTGTTTAACTAGCAAATCGTCTGCTCGTATCACTTACTGTAGGCCTACTGTTTAACTTGCAAATCGTCTGCTCGTATCACTTACTGTAAGACTACAATTTAACTAGCAAATCGTCTGCTCGTATCACTTACTGTAGGCCTACAATTTAACTAGCAAATCGTCTGCTCGTACCACTTACTGTAGGCCTTCTGTTTAACTTGCAAATCGTCTGTTCGTATCACTTACTGTAGGCCTTATGTTTAACTAGCAAATCGTCTGCTCGTATCACTTACTGTAGGCCTACTGTTTAACTAGCAAATCGTCTGCTCGTATCACTTACTGTAGGCCTACTGTTTAACTTGCAAATCGTCTGCTCGTATCACTTACTGTAAGACTACAATTTAACTAGCAAATCGTCTGCTCGTATCACTTACTGTAGGCCTACAATTTAACTAGCAAATCGTCTGCTCGTATCACTTAATGTAGGCCTTCTGTTTAACTTGCAAATCGTCTGTTCGTATCACTTACTGTAGGCCTTATGTTTAACTAGCAAATCGTCTGCTCGTATCACTTACTGTAGGCCTACTGTTTAACTAGCAAATCGTCTGCTCGTATCACTTACTGTAGGCCTACTGTTTAACTAGCAAATCGTCTGCTCGTATCACTTACTGTAGGGCTACTGTTTAACTAGCAAATCGTCTGCTCGTATCACTTAATGTAGGTCTACTGTTTAACTAGCAAATCGTCTGCTCGTATCACTTAATGTAGGTCTACTGTTTAACTAGTAAATCGTCTGCCCGTATCACTTACTGTTGGTCTACTGTTTAACTTGCAAATCGTCTGCTCGTATCACTTACTGTAGGCCTACTGTTTAACTTGCAAATCGTCTGCTCGTATCACTTACTGTAGGCCTACTGTTTAACTAGCAAATCGTCTGCTCGTATCACTTAATGTAGGCCTTCTGTTTAACTTGCAAATCGTCTGTTCGTATCACTTACTGTAGGCCTTATGTTTAACTAGCAAATCGTCTGCTCGTATCACTTACTGTAGGCCTACTGTTTAACTAGCAAATCGTCTGCTCGTATCACTTACTGTAGGCCTACTGTTTAACTAGCAAATCGTCTGCTCGTATCACTTACTGTAGGGCTACTGTTTAACTAGCAAATCGTCTGCTCGTATCACTTAATGTAGGTCTACTGTTTAACTAGCAAATCGTCTGCTCGTATCACTTAATGTAGGTCTACTGTTTAACTAGTAAATCGTCTGCCCGTATCACTTACTGTTGGTCTACTGTTTAACTTGCAAATCGTCTGCTCGTATCACTTACTGTAGGCCTACTGTTTAACTTGCAAATCGTCTGCTCGTATCACTTACTGTAGGCCTACTGTTTAACTAGCAAATCGTCTGCTCGTATCACTTACTGTAGGCCTACTGTTTAACTTGCAAATCGTCCATTTATTCTACGAAATCACAATGCAAGTTAAATTTGGTTTCTCGGATAACAAAAAAAGTTTCACTGTTTAATGTAATTAACAAACGTACCATTAGCCACCAAAGTGACCATACGCCAGAACACTGCAGCGCCCCCCCCCCCCATACACCTTTCCCCACTAGTGTGAGGGTGTTTGTACAGTCCCTTGATGCCTGAGGCATGTCTGAATGCCTTTGGTAAATACGACATTGCTTGGCTTGGCCTGCCTCCACAAACAAATGGCAGGGCTCCCAGGACATTGGTCGCTCACTCCTTCCCTCATTCTTGTCAATGAAACAGACAGGTTAAAGCCGCGTGCTGACTGGACAGCTCTTCGATATCTTGAGATTTTTTTATTTTTTTTTTAAAGTTTTTATCAAGGGAGGTAATTCGTTAAAACGTTTACCTTTGACAATCACTACAATCTATTGCAACTTAAAGACATTCATGACTAACAGTATATGGTATTGTTAATAATTAGAAATAAGCTGATCTAGAGAAGTTGCACTTAAGGAATGAAAATGTGTTTGATCAAAGTTTCCTGACTGGCTTTTTAGTTTACGTATCGTGATAAACTAGATTTTAGCATCACAATCAGAAAATTAGTAACTGTAAAAAGAGATGAACTAGTACATTGAATAAAAAATAGAGCATAGCTATATCAAATATTTTTTTAAAGAAATAAATAATAGTAATAAATTCAAATTCATGTTCTAGAAAAAGTATGCATATATGTAAATTTCATTTATATGTCTACGCCTAGATAAGAAACATAACACTTGTTTTTTTCTAATTATTTTTTTTTCTTGTGTTTGCCACGAATGCATTAAATTTGGAGTAATATTTACTCCTCTTTTTTAAAAATATAATGGTCAAGCTGTGGTCCAATCATGGCGAGCTAGGGCATCTCTGAATATAGGGAAACAGTGTGAACGCGCCTTAAATCTAAACACAGCAGATTTGGAGTGTCGCAGCACAAGACACGGCGTTTGAAAACTTTCTGACCACATGTGCAAAAACAAAGTTAGTGTGTTGTTTTGTTCTTTACCTCTTGTTTCGCATACATTTTTGGGCTCCAATATTTGATCTGCCCTTTTGATTTCAGTCAAATATTGGAGTGCATTTTTTATTTCATTTTAGAATCTCGCGGCGGGGCAAGTTTTCAGTAAGCTATATGGCTAGCAGCATGTGGTTTTGTTGATATTTAGAAATACGATAGATCTAGATCAACAGGAGTTATACTTAGAGGATGATAGCGTGTTCGATGTTTCGTCAGTGTTTCCTGACTTACTTAGTACTTTATGTGTAGCTTAATAAAACGTTTTGATTGGCCAACGCTTTCTACTGGTGAAAATGTTAAGCTGTCAAAACTCTAGACGTAGGCTTGAATAATGATATATGGAGGTTTTCGAAGGCTTTTATATGTGGGATTATGCGTATAAAATATGTGTATTTTTTAGTAGCATAGGAATGCCTACAATAAAAGGCTATAATATTATTTGTGTACATAAAATGGGTATCTGACAATAGCTGGGGAAAAGTAAAGGCGGAAGGTCGTTGCGCCGTGGGCCACAGAAACAGATGACCTTTACATCATCTGCCCCATAGATCGCAAGGTCTGAAAGGGGAACTTTACTTTTATATAATATATATAATATAATAATTATAATATATATATATATATATATATATATATATATATATATATATATATATATATATATATAGGATAACTAAAAAAAATTATATTGTTGTTTAATTACATAACCAGGAAATGAATATATTTGAAAGATAAGAACACATTTTAAGGGTATAGGCCTAAAACAACGTGAAAGGATATAAAAATGCACTTTAAGGATATGAACACATTTGATGGATACATTCTGAAGGAAAGCATTGGTTGTGACGCATCTCATAGTTACGTTGCTTGGAGTCTTCACTGACCAGCTGCACATAATTATGGCCACTGCCCTACCGTTGTGCATAATTCTACTTGGATGTTGCCTTTGCCTTGAAGGTAACATGCTCTCTAGGTCTTGTTAATAAAAACCTATGGTATTTGTGATGATTTTTAACTTCAATTAAGTGTTCTTGAGTTGTTTTTTTTTTTTTTTTTTTTTTTTTTTTGCAAGTAACAGCCTCACACACCATTAGTGACATTTTGTTTTATCTTTTAGATAAAAAAATATATTTGAGGTCTAGATTGTGTGTATGTATTAAAATTAGACTTATTATAAAAGCGACTTTGTGCAGCAACAAATACATTGTCTCTCACGTAAAAGAAATAAATGTAATATGTAAGGTTGTTTTTGTTTTTGTTGTTTTTACTTTGGTTTCACGCTTAAGTGTACCATAGCAACACAAAGGAATACGTGCGAATAGCCGTGCTTAGAGTCAAAGAAAGTAGTCCCCATAGCAACACAAAGGAATACGTGCGAATAGCCGTGCTTAGAGTCAAAGAAAGTAGTTATTACACGCACTTTTCCGAGTATAAAATAAAATTATTACTCTCCTTTCTATATCTTATCTTATCTTATATAATACAGACGTTACTTCAAAAAAGAAGATGATTACGTCCTACGCGTCATGCATTTAGTCATGCATATTAACCAATGACTTAAATTCTGCCAAGTCACGGGTTTTTCTGGCTAGCTCAGGCAACCCATTCCATGCTCTAATAGCACTAGGGAACCAGTCGATATTGAAATGTTTTCTAGTAGTCAGGTCAAATTAAAACGAATGAAGAAGAGAAAGTGCTGCAGGGACATTCGAGGTACATACAGCGCACGCACGTCTGTAACGGACTTGATCTCCGTAAGATCATTTTCATGTTATGTAAGACGTCTTGCCGCGGATGTTGTTTTTTTTTTAAATTTATTACAAGAAAGTCGTCAACATAACAGGAAAATGTCAATCCTTTTGATACAAGAAAGTCGAGAGGAATCAAGTTAGCGCAGACGTTTTTGGACTATTTTTTTTACATAAAGGTTTTCAATCAATATTATTTGTGTAAACGCACTTGATGACAACAGTACTCAGTTTAAAAGGTCCTCATTAGAAGATGAATCGAATTTTACATTTTATTTTTTTTTTTTTGAACCATTGGTCATATCATTTTATTTGGTTATCTCCTTCTTATCTTATATAATAGGCCTACAGACGTTTCTTCAAAAAAGAAGATGATTACGTCCTACGCGTCATGTATCTAGTCTTGCTTGTTAACCAATGACTTAAATTCTGCCAAGCCATGCTCTAATAGCACTAGGGAAGAAGGAGCATTTGTACAAATTTGTCCTAGCATAGGGAACGAAGAATGTGCCTTTATCTTTGTGTCTTTCTGAGTAATTTATTAGATTTCGTTAATATTTAAACATTGATTGATAACTACAATGATAGTATATATATTTAACCTTAAAAGATGAATTAAACGGATTCCCCTCCCCTACTACTCCCCCTAATGAGGCGCGCCACACAGTTTGAAAAACGCTAATAGTCCCAGAGTATCAGTTTTACCCTATAAGAGTTGAAACTGCATTATACCACGTAACCTTGTTTATGATATTTAATTATTTACTTTTTTTTCAGTAGCAAAAGGGCAACCTTATTATGATCCCGAAGGCAACTACTATGATCTCAATCCGTCCGCCCCGGACGTTAGCGTCACGTCCGAGCCTTCTACAGCATTGGCGAAAACGACTTCACGAGCCAGCGGCAACGACTCCAAAGACTCACACCCGGGCGTTTCCGGAAGTCACTATTACGACGAGTTCATGCGACGCGACGATGTTCCGGACGTGAAGTACCTGGAAGAAACTGTTGCCAGCAAAGAGGAGGAGGATTACGCGTCCCTGCCCAGGGCAATGGAGCCAGAGATGATCTTCAACCACGCCTACAAGAACAACGCCACACAGCCGCCTCGCAGCACGCTCGCCCAGACGGATGGGCTTATGGTGCGAATATCTAATCGCACCCAACACGAGGCTGGAAATATTTCCTGTGACGTGGTGAGCAATGCCGGATGTGACGTCATACACTACGAACGATGCGACCCAAAAACGAGATCGTGCCAGTGTCTGAAAGGCTTTTTACGCGAGACAGTTGCAGGCGGGCTAGGAGCTTGTAAAGGTAAAGACTTTGCAGAAGTGGTATTTAATATTTTGGTACGTTCATTTGGAAAGCAAATTTTAAACAAACTTGGCTGTCCAAATATTAAGCATCAGACATCATGGATGTAGGCGGTACTTGACGTTTTTGGCGCAGCTGGTTTGACGCGAGATGTTTTGGCGCAGGGGACGTTTTGGAGCGAGTTTCTGACGATAACTTAAGAACGACGTAGCTATTTATTAAAGTGTATTTCACTATACTATATAATGTATGCATGAATTCTACCGCCATCCATATTGTTTCTTGATAAAGGTTTGGATTATTTTATGAAAATCTAATAAGTCAGATACTTAGACCATGGTTATGACATGCTTCCCCCTCCCCCTTAAATTCTACGTGAGCTTTGTCAAGCGCACTGAATGACATCTCTTGATTTCTATTTCCAAAAAAAAAAACATTTTAGAAACTTAGAAACTTTTTAAAAGACAGATTTTATTTGGAAAAAAAATATTTTGGGTTTGGGAGTTTTGAGTGACACGACTTTTCTTGATGCAGATAAAGGCGAACATCTGAAGACAAAACCTACATTCAGCATTATTAAAAGAAATTTCTATAAATCATAAAACTAAAGAAAACTAAAGAACATAAAACTAAATTATTATTTAACCTTGGTTAGGCCAATAATAGAATATGCATCCTTTGTTTGGGACCCCTTAACTCAAGGAAACATTAAGAAACTGGAACAGACCCAAAATAGAGCAGTGAGATTCCTAACAAACGAATATTCACATTTGATTAGAGTAACACCTTTAGATTTTTTCTATCTTTTAAAATACAGAGGTTACTTCAAATAAGAAGATGATTACGTCCTACCCGTCATGCATTTAGTCATGCATGTTAACCAATGACCTAAATTCTGCCATGTCACTGGTTTTCCTGGCTGGCTCAGACAAATCATTCCATGCTCTATTAGCAATAGGGAAGAAGGAGCATTTGTACAAATTAGTCCTAGCATATGAAACAAGGAATGTGCCTTTCTATCTTTGTTTCATGCTGTTTTTGTTTGTAAATTAGCTTAATTACTTAAATACTTTTGAAAAAAAAGCTCCACTAAATAAATAAACATGCACAAGCCAAAATTTTAAAGTTGATGATGTGGAACACAAACTAACACATCTATGCAATAAATGATGTATTACATTGATGAATGGACATTGATGAATGGACATTGCTATAATCCGACAAAGTTAAGATGCTAATAGACATAACAATAATTTTTTACATACCTAAT
The DNA here is from genome assembly GCA_030265305.1 of Biomphalaria pfeifferi. NCBI lineage: Eukaryota > Metazoa > Mollusca > Gastropoda > Planorbidae > Biomphalaria > Biomphalaria pfeifferi. The sequence continues at coordinate 1,485,254 of JASAOG010000162.1, read as the reverse complement.
TTATTTCCAAATCTAATGAACCAAACAAAAGGCTTTATTTTTCATATAGGCCCAATAATTAATGACCGATATTTTAAAACTATATTAAACTATACCTGATTTATACATTTGAAACAAGTCAAACTTAAAAGGTATGAAAGATCAGATTTCTACCTGTGACCATTGTTAATACACTCTTAAATACAAGTTAAAATAGATAAATGACAAGGCCGATGAACTAAACATAGACAGGCTTTCTTCAACCATATAAGATAAACTGATAAACAACAGCAACACACACTTCCTAATCGCTGAGCCTAAGGGGATTAACTCTCACACAGCATTACACCACATATCAACAACCATGATATTAACAGAATTATCTCCCACGTTTAAAAAAAAAATACAATGAAATAATGTTACGAAAACATTTCGCGTCACAACGTCCTCAGCGCCAAAAAGGCTGCGCCTGTATGTCCTGCTTCGGGTTGTAGGACATGAAATTTGTTGAGTTGATTTGCGCCAGATTCAAAGTTAAATCAAAATGTCGTAAAATCAACAATCAAGATCCATACTTCAAACCTTGCATTGCAGGCAATAATCTCCAATCTTCAATAAGAATAAACAAAAATATAAATATACATGTGTCCTGCTATTTAAATGTGTCCTGCTATTGAAATGTGTCCTGCTATTTAAATACGTCCTGCTATTTAAATGTGTCCTGCTATTTAAATGTGTCCTGCTATTTAAATGTGTCCTGCTATTTAAATACGTCCTGCTATTTAAATGTGTCCTGCTATTTAAATGTGTCCTGCTATTTGTGTTACACAAATAACAAACTAGAGGGAAGACATATTAGGAACTCCATTTATTACGTAAACACAAGCGGTGTTGCACTGACGCGCAAGTGTGCAAATGTACATATAATACTATTATGTTACGTCTCTCTTCTTTAATTCAGAAAATATGTTTATCAGAATAACTAACAAACTAGTCAACTAAAAAGTCAATTCAGTTCATCACAAATCAAGTCTCTTGGTTTTGTTAACTATTCTGCCTGAGCGTGTTACGTAAAGTTCATGTGGTCTAGAGGTGTTAGAAGAAGCAGTGTGTAGTGGCGGCTCTACATCTAGCGTAGTTTGTAATCTTGGACTCTCTAGATATTGTGGTTCTGGTTGTTCTGAAATGTAATCTGGAAAGTCATAATTATTGTCAAATCTGTTTGCTTTCTCAGAGGACTTTCTGATGTGTTTTCTGTTTCTTCTGTAGACCTTATTTCCACTTTTGACAATATATGATCTAGACTTAGAATGCTTCGAAACTACTGTTCCTGGTTTCCACTTAGAATTAAGTTGCATTCTGACTGCCGTTCCGTCTTGTAGTGGAAAATGACTCTTAACTCCTTTCCTCTTATCATAATAATGTTTCTGAGACTGTTTCTCGGAGTCAAAGTGTTTCTTCACCACCTTCTTAGGTGTGAGTATTTCCTCGCTCGAAGGTAACAAATTTCTGGGTCGGCGTCCCATGAGTAATTGTGCTGGCGACAAATTAATATTACTCAGTGGAGTAGTTCTGTAGTCTAATAGCGACAGAAATTTGTCTTCGCTTTTCTTCCAAAGTTTCTTCACTGTCTGAATAGCTCTTTCAGCTTCGCCATTAGAACTCTGAAAATGAGGACGACATTTCATGCTCTATTCCGTATGATTTACAGAAATTCCGGAATTCCCTTGAAGCGAACTGTGGCCCGCTATCTGACCTTAACCTTCTAGGTATTCCATGGCATGCGAATATACTCTTCATTGCTTCGATGATATCTGATGTAGTTTCCTGTGACAGTTCTTTGACATCAATAAACTTTGAAAAGTAGTCAACTAGAAGCACATACTTTTTACCCTCAAAGTTAAATAGATCACACCCAACCATGCTATATGGAAGGTCTGGTGTCTTGGTAGGCATTAGCGGTTCTGACACATTTTGATCCTGATGTTCAGCACACCTGCTACAATCCCTAACTGTCACTTCAATGTCTGCATTCATGCCTGGCCAATACATGACTCCTCTGGCTCGCTGCTTACACTTGACTATTCCTGAGACTTGTGAATCAGATTTAGCATGTAGTTACGTAAGCTTGGTGGCCTGACTATTCTCAGACCTTTGTATATAATACCATCCGAAGTTGATAACTGGTCTCTTGAATCCCAATATGGCCTGACTTCAATTGGAGTCTCGCTTCTTGTGTCTGGCCAACCAATCATAATTACTTCCAGAAGCTTGAAAGTTCCTTGATTGTACAGTCTTTAATTTCACTGTATTTCGAATCTTTTACAGAGATCATATGCACTGAATCATCTGTAAATACACATGTCTGTGTATCAGTATTTGGTACATGTGCACGAGAAAGAGTATCGGAGATAAACATTTCCTTGCCTTTTCTGTAACAGATTTTCAGATCATACCACTGTAGTCTTATTAACATCTTCTGTATTTTTATTGGTGCTGACAAAAAGGTTTCTTGAAGATTTGCTTCAGAGGTTTGTGATCATTATAAACTGTTACTTCTTTACCAAATATGTAGCAGTGAAATTTGCTTGTACTATACACAATTGAGAGCATTTCCTTCTCAATCTGAGCATATCTTGTTTCTGTATCTGTGAGAGCTCTTGATGCGTATGCAATTATACGGCCTTCCTGGAGTAATTCTGCTCCCAGTCCATCTTTACTTGCATCACATTCTATCTCTACGTTCTTGTTGACATCATAATATGCCAAAACTGGAGGGTTTGTACAAAGATGTTTCAACTCTTCAAAACTTTTGTTTTGTTCATGATGCCATTGAAATTTTATATCATCTTTCAGAAGCTTTCGTATTGGAGCATCTGCTTGACTTAGATTCGGAATAAATTTTGCTAGGTACTGAATTAAACCTAGAAATCTTCTGATTCCATCTTTATCTTGTGGAGCTGGCATGTCAATAATTGCCTTTATCTTTGCTGGATCTGGTTCTAAACCTTTCTCTGACAAGATATGGCCCGTATAAGGTACTCTGTTTTGCCTTATCTTGCACTTGTCATAGTTCAGCTTTAGATTGTATTCCGTTGCTCTAGGCATAACTTGTTTCAAAATGTGATCATGATGTTCTCTTGGCTAATGTCTACTACCTCAAACCTTGCTTTCACCTCTTGGATATTATTTTTCAAAGGTAGCACCACTGCTCATAAAGTCTGACACCATGTAGAATATTTGTGTTACACAAATAACAAACTAGTGTTGAGGGAAGACATATTAGGAACTCCATTTATTACGTAAACCCAAGCGTGTTGCACTGACGCGCAAGTGTGCAAATGTACATATAAAACTATTATGTTACAAATGCTGATAGAGTTGAATATATATAAAAGACGAAAGAAATATATATAATATTTTTTTTATTTTGCTTTTCCAAAGCTGCCAGTTTCTATCATGGTCATCTGACTGTCAATGCCCCTGGAGTTGACCAGAGTTACTCCGTAGAACAGCTTCAGCCAATCAAGTGGAGGCTGATGACCTTGGTAAGAGCTTGTTTCATCCCTTTACACTGTTAAAATAACACATAAGATCTGAATCATGTATACTATAATAGGGTTACCAGGGTTGGCTAAAGGAGGACATTTCCTCCATTTTGAGGTCGCGTCCTCCGCCCAGCAGGCATTGACCTAAAATGTCCGCTTTTACTCTGTAGTTTAGTTCAATTGCTTATTATTTATCCATCAGTCAAATCTAATCCTTCACATCTTTTGGTTTGCACAAACTCAACGTATAAATGATGTAAGCAGTATGTCATGGCTTAGTACCTAAGGGATTGAGGTCTAAATGTGAATGACGCTCAGTTTGTATGACAAGTAGACCTACTGAAACTTGAAATCATTTACAGGACAAAAAAAGATTAAACGGTTTTTTTTGTTGTTTTGTTTTTTTGACAACCTTCTTCATCGCTAGTTATGTTCTTATATATTTCACGTGGAACATGCGACATGGAACTTATCAAGTTCTGTACATTTTTCTTAAGTGCTTTCACTGATTAATGCACAGTCGCAGCAGGGAGAAGAAAAAAAAGAGAGAGAACTCTTCATGAATCATTCATAAAAATTGGTATCACGCAATACTATTGGAAGAAAATGTTGTTTCCCCTGAGAAATATGATGCTTTAAAATTGTAGTTTTACAGCCTATTTTGTACTGACATCTTTCAACAATTAAATTGCAAGCTTAAGTTTTAAAGATTTAATATTGTTTGTGTGTCTTCCTTTAAAAAAAAATACATTTGTAAATCGCATCTTTAACTCCTATAAGCATGGTCAGTGCATTCTGATTACTTTCTCTTGTGGATCTGTAGTATTATGTTGGGGAACTGGCTCCCGTGATGCCTTTTAGACGCTCAGCAAACCCAACTCTGCTCGACACGGGATTCAAACCCGAGACCTCTTGATAGGTGGCCAAGCGGCTTTATACCATACATTCCAAATTCTTTCTGTTCTACTTCGAGCCTGTTGATGTCTGGTAACCCTAATCTGGTTAAGAAAAGATGAACAACGATAATGATAATAATAAATACAACAACTGTAAACTTTTAAAGATATTTGGTGGTGAAATAAAAATTGTTTGAGACTTCACGCAATGCTCACATTGTCTCCATAAACTTGTTCTTGTTATAACATGCTTCTTATGCTTTTTTTTCCGTACGCCTTTTCTTCTTTTGGGCTTACGCCTCTTTTTTTTTTGGGTTGGGGGGGCTTCATGCCTCTTTTTGGTTCTTCCGGCTTTTGGTTCTTTTTGGGCTTTTGACTCTTTTTTTTGGCTTACGCCTATTCTTTTGGGCTTAAGCCTCTTTTGGGGGGCTTCATGCCTCTTTTTGGTTCTTCCGGTTTCATACCGTTTTGTTTGCTGGACACCTACCACCGATATTAATTGTTTCCAATTAATAGTCTTAAAACAATCTGGCTACACATATAACTTTATTGACCCCAAGACACTTTTGCTGTCCCAAGATTCAACTCACTTTCACGAAGCAGAACATCCGGGGCGTATTAGATCTCGACATTCACTCCATCGAGAAGCAAGGTCAGAGAATGACCTTGAAGTTTGAGCTCACCATGGACAAGTCCTTGACCTCCGGACTGGGAGAAATTCAAAATGTACTAAGCCAGCAGTTGATGGTGACCCCAAGAGGCGACATGCTCCTAGAATCTGAAGTGAAAGGGGCATTAGTCAACAACAGCGAATATTCTAGTTTGTTCTCTCCCCTTGTTGGTAAGTCACTGTGTTACTGTCAAGAAACCAGTTCTTAAGTAAAATGCTGTTAGAAAAAAAAAGTTATACATTTGAAAAATATGTCACTATATGTGATCAAAGTAATCATTGTACTCTTTTACAAAATACTCTACTGGCTCGTTTTTAAACAATAATAAAGGAGAAGAAAAAAATCTTTTAAAAAAAGAAAGCAAAGGTTATCTAGGGGAAGAACCGCCTGATCACTGTCACATATCTCAATACTGCGGGAATAAGCTTCCTTTTTTCTATTTACAAAAATTAATAAATTGCCCACTAATTGAATAAATAATAACTAATACGTTAATTTTCTTTCTTGATTCATGTATTGCCATTGACCATGAATAATGTAGCAAAATTTCTACTTGATCCGATAATGGGAAGTTAAAAAAAAATAATTTAATTAGCCGAAACAAGTGGGAATTCAGACTACAATTTTTCACCTCAGCTTTACTACTAAAAAAACAACTATTCCTATGTGTTTTCATATATTACCTATCTATCTATCTATCTATTAGATATTAGATAGATAGATAGATACATAGATAGATAGACAGGCAGAAAGACAGAAAGATAAATAGATAGATAGATAGATAGATAGAAAGAAAGATAGATAGATATAGATATATATAGATATAGATAGATAGATAGATAGATAGATAGATAAATAGATAGATAGATAGATAGATAGATAGATAGATAGATAGATAGATAGATAGATAGAATAGAGATAGAATGAATAGTAGGCTATGACAACATTCTCCTATTCTGCCAGAAATGAACCCCTGCATCAACAGTGATCACAACTATTGCAGCCCGCACGCTATTTGCTCTTACGTAGGCGACGCTGTGACCTGTCAATGTGAGAATGGCTTTGATGACCCTACACCTAACCTATATAGACTTCCCGGTGAACATTGTGTGGGTAAGTCACAGACTCACTATTGTGTCCTCTGTTAAAATTTATAAAAGAACGAAATTTATACACCGCAGCTAGATCTAGATCTAGAATACATCCTTTGATTTATTCCCAGATGTATCACAATATACTCGCTTGAAAATTCCAAGATGTACCCTAACCAATTCTAATAAGGTTCAAATATAAGCCCATCCTGGACATCAATGTCCTGCTACCATTCCAAAAAGTAAAGCAAAAAAGGTTTGCATAATAAAAATCTAGTTTTGTGAGGTTTTGTTTTTTCACTTCACCATACATACTATTGGCCAGAGTACTTTGTACAGAAAAAAAAACTTGAATACGAACAGCTATTTCATGTTTTGAGGTATTTTGAGAGAAAGGAGGACTAGACCTCTAGTCCTTCTTTTCCTGGACGTCTTTCCCTGGACATCTGGTAACCTATGGTATGTAAAATACTCCACAACTTTTTGTCTCTGAGAGACGCCACAGCATCGTGATTCTACTTAATTAAGTTAATAGATTGAACACAGACAACTAGTTTTACATGTGTGGCTTGATGATGATGATGCTAATTCTAACGAACTTTTAACACATCATTTAACACATCATCGCGCCAAAGTCGTGTTTAAAATGTCTAATTTTTAAAGTTGTGCTTAATAAACACTTGTAGAATTTACAGGAGCACTTATTATGGATTTATTTTTTAGACATTTAGGCTACTATATGTTCAATTTTTCTGTACATATTCCATCGTTTTTTTGCTGCAGCTGTGTAAGCTCCTTTTTTGCAGATTTACAATAGAGTGAGCATGCATAGTTTACCCATGAACAGTGCTGGTTCTTGCCAGTTTGACCCACACTTTCCTAGCAATAATTTGGAACCAAGTCAATGGCAAGAAAGCTATATATATTTGTAAATTCCAATAGCTATGTGTCCACATTATTTTTTTTTAAATAGTGGTTTGCCAAAAAGAGATATCAGCTTTTATTTATGACATTTATATTTTTCCTAGAAAAATGTCATTGTCAAAATGGTGGGCTATGTGTGGATGACGACATCTTATCTGGCACTAAACAATGCAGGTGAGTCTTTGAGAAAAGAAATTACAATTTTTTAAGAGTTCATTTATTTTATTTCATTGAGCAATTACATGAAATGTGTATAATGAACACAATGTAATACTATTACTAATTTTCTAACTTCAGCTGCTTAAAATGGTATTTTGGAACACAGTGTGAAATTGATGGAAAAGGTATATAAATATATATGTCTATGTCTAATCTATAGTTATAAAGAAGCTTTTATTTCTAATTTCAGTTTTTACGATCAGCATTTAACCCCTTTGTCGTTGTTTTGTTATCTTGGTTTTAGGTCCTCAACACTGAAATTATCATGTACCTTTATTTATCTATTTACTTATGTATGGCTATAGCAATGTATTTTATGACTTCTTCTGTCTTAAGAGAAATACATAAAATTAGAAAAATAAATAGTAATATCAATGGAATAAGATACTTTAATATTTATTCATTGTTTGGGATATTTGAACAGAGGAGAATACAATAAAAAGATCAGGAGCGTAGCTAGGAATCCATCATTTTGGGGCCCGGTGGGCTTGACCTCTGGGGGCCCCAACAGTTTGTGTAATATTAAATTTTTAATGTAAAAAAACACTCATTTGGGGGCCCCTTTCAAGAAATTTTCAAATTCTCCCCCCTCTTCCCCCCACCCTAGCTACGCCACTGAAAGACTTTATTGCCCAAAGTCAATTTTTCTTTTTGTGTTAGCCATTTCTTCTTCTAGCCAGCTTTTTGCTGCTGAGCTATAGTCTGTCATCTGTTTCTATGGCTGATGGTTCATGAAGGTGTCATGTGGCCAGCACAGTGACCGACTGTCTTTACTTTCCCAACTTATGTTAGGAGTTGGGTGAACTTAGTTGCATCTTAAAAAATCCTGAAGTTAAAAATCTTAGCCTTCACTGAGATTCAAAGTTTCAAACCTAAAACCCCTCAGTAAGAAAGCCAAGCACATTACCACTCAGCAGCCATGACCCACTGTCTTTTTTTACTATTTAAGTGTAAAGAAGAATATGCAAAGAATCCACTTTAATTAAAAAATAGTGCCATAGTTTTTTCTGTTTATAATTTTATAGAAGTTCTGGTGATCTGCTGCAGCAGCATTGGGAGCCTGGTTGTCCTTAGTCTTCTGCTATGTTGCTGCTACTACCTTTGCAGCAAACACAAAGACAGGTAACATTTTTGCAAGATTCATGAAAGAATTTTTATGACATTGTTCTTTTTTCACAAAGTGTTGACACTTTAAATAAACTTACTATAGATTTTACTCTTTTGGCCTGGCATATTTAAGTTTGAGTACAGGCATTTCTTTAGTCAGAATATTATGTTAACATATACACAGCAATGAAACAACTAGAAATCTACTGGGTGGTCGCTAGAAAAATGGAAAATTTGAGAGTCAGATGCAATCATGAATGTAAGGTCATCTGTTTCTGTGGTCCACGGTTAATGAGGGTGTCATGTGATCAGCACAACGACCAACCATCTTTACTTTTCCCCAACTAATGCCAGTACCCATTACAGCTGTGTGGACTCAGAGGCACCCAAAGATCCCAAAATTAAAAATCCCAGTCTTTACCAGGATTTGAACCTGGGACTCACGGTTCAAAAGCCAGCTTTACCACTAAGTCAAGACTTAAATATCGTGGATTACTGCTTTTGAATCTTGTTATTAACAGAGATTCAAAATTGTGGATGTGACATAAACTCTATTGATTTGAAAACAAGCGTTGGAAGAGCTTGGAATGATGTCTCACAAGTTACTCTTCAAAACAGTACAGGAGCTTGGATTTCTAGGTTAAGACACAGCTCTGAAGTGCATGGTTGACATTTTGAAAATCTATGAGTGTATTATAACATATGTCTTTAAAAATCTTTGCAAAAGTTATTCTTTGTAAACATAATAATTATTATTATAATGATAATATTATAATAACATTTTTACACCAACCATAACATAGAAAGAAAAATAAGCTGTTGGACAAATTTTTGGCTTCTCTAGCAACCAGCCTGTATTATATAAATTTGAGCTGTAATATAGACAAATGAAAGCATCACTAAATTAGGTCTCATAATTACAGAATTATTGGTTGACTGATCAGATTTTCATGCAATGTTGTCATTAAAAAAAAGACCAGAAGAATTTTTTTTTAAAAATAATCTTATAACCAATTTTGTTGCATAAAACTAAAATAAGATATCTTCATAAAAAAATCCATTTTGTTAACGAAAATTGTAGTAAATTGAAACAAATTTAATTATTTTTTAAAGCAATGTGAGATCAAGGATGCTTCATTTCTCACCGGATATCAGTATCCTCAAACTACCCAGAGTCTGGATGGATACGACAACAAGCTTTCATGAACATGAATTGTCACCTGAGAATAACCGAAGAATTAGCATAACCTCAGAGAGTAACCCTTATTTTGATGGTTATGTGAGTTGAATCCCTTAGTTTAATGGTTTCGTTAGCAGTGTACAGTTTTTATGATTATGTGCCTGAACAAAAAAATCTAACCCTTCACATATACTGAATCAGAAATAGGTTAAGCATAATCTCATGTCGAGCCCATATTTTTAAATTATATTTTATGCTTATTATTACATTAAACGTAATATAGAGAAAAATTGATTACATTCATTTATCTTATCTTGTAACATACAGATGTTCCATCAAAGGAAAAAAAACATTGTTATAAATTATTCTTGTTATAAACCATTTCTATGAAGCTTTATGCTAATTCACCATATGTCAACATGTCTAAACATTATTATAAGCTACCAAGATTTAGCAATATAGACTACTTCAGCCTTGTCAATTAACTCTTTCTCTCCGTAATTATTTACCACATTCTGGTGGAATCAACGTTGGTATTGTCAGTTAGGAGAGAAATAGTTAAGTTAAAGTAAACAATTTCAGATATATTTCTTCTCATCTTGTTCAATTATTGTACTCTGCACTTTTAAAACGTCACTAGACTGGGCACAAGTAATCCTTCTTACCTATTGCCATTAGAGCATGGAACAGGTTGCCTGAATCAGCCAGGAAAGCCATTGATTTAGCAGAGCTTAATTCTCAAATTAACATGCATGACTAGATAACACATGGATACATGAAGAACATAAATATCTTTTCTTTTGAAGAAATGTCTGTAATTTATAAGATAAGATACTGATTCCCAAAAACAATAACTCTGCAACTAATACAATAAACTAATAACATATAGATCTACTTTTTGGTATTAAAATCATATTTGGTCTTGGAAACAAAAAAGTTTATCTATAAAAGATTGCTCTGCACATATGTATAAAAGAAAAAAAAAGATTAATTTTAATATATGTTATATACAAATAATGACCCTTTCTCAATATCATAGATTTTGGAAGATATACCTTTGAGCACCTTACCCAGACATGCAGAAGCCCATTCACCATATTACCAAGTAAGTTTCTGTTGTACTTTATGTGTTTCTATCTCCGTATAGTTTTACACTCCCTAGAATATGGTTAAATTTATATACTTTACTCAAGGAAATGAAATAAGTTTGGAAATAATGCATAAAATATTTATAAAATCTGTTGTTGCCAACTAAACCAATTTTGCTCCTTTTTTTCCCCAGACTACTTTGGGACATCATCAAGCAACTATGTCCTCACATTCATTCTACAGATATTGATTCATGTTTAACTGTTTTTAAAATTTGAACCAACTTAGTTGTACCACTGTTAGCTAAGAACAGATAAAGATGATTGTCTGAAGTTTGTTGCTTTGTATGTCTGCATATTCGGCACTTGGTGAACATCATGGCTATCTATTACATTTCTAAGACATTGTGTGCCTTTCTTGAGCTATCACTGCATTACAATTATGACATTGTCTTTCAGCCTATCTCGAATCATATTTGGTCTTATTTACAAATAAGTTAATTTATAACAGATCTGTGGCATTTTACGTCTCAAGAGACAATCTTTACCCTTTGGAACAGATAAGGAACATTTAATTTTGCACTGTCTTTCTTTAGCTGCGTAACTGTATGGACATTGTCTTTCAGAGTTTACTAAAAGAAATAATTCTTCACAATGGCGACTTTTATAAATAAAGAAATTTGTAAAATATTGTATTTTGAAATTCAGATTGTGACATTTTTTAAATAACTAATCTTTTAGACTTTTTTTAAAGGGCCTTATCTTGGCCAAATAAGATTTACATAAATAAAATAAATTTGCCAACTACTTGAGAAAGCATGTCCACTAATTTGTTGTCAATAACCATAAAATTCTGAGAGAACAGGGCTCTACGTAAAGATGAACCGTGCCTAGGCGCATAAAAATTAATATGCATGTTTTGCTTGGACACGTATGATGGTTTTTTTACAAACTTTAGTTGCTGTGCTTTCATGATTTTTTTTTTTTACATAGGATTGAAGATGTTTTTTAATGTTCTTATCTTACAATGTATAATTACAAAGGTGTGGCAAAATAACTCAAGACAACTTTGTTGATTCTTTCTGAAATACTTTAGCTGTTACTGAAATACATAGCAGATCAACTTCCTTCATCTGGTAATGCTGTTTAATTCCACACCTTTGTTTGCCAATAAAAAGAAAACTATTTTACTTAATCAGAGTGCATTAATAAAAAAAATGTAACTTGAGAGTCCATTCAATTTGTCAGCTATTAAGGACTTGGGAGAAATTAGTAAAAAATCTTACATCCTATATGATGGGCAAAACAAGTATGTATGTACTATTATGAATTTGTTTTCTTTTTTCTAATCAATTTATTTCTGTTTATTGGACAAGTACCTGTAATTTGAATATCTATAATTAGCCTGCTTTCAATATTTCAAATCAGAAGTCTTAAAAATAAAGTAGGTATGTTTATCACATACAAAAATACACCTGTGTATTTTATAACAATAACTTATTTCCAATAAGCTAGAAGTCCAATTCTTAAAGAGTAATAACTTTGTCTTGGCTTAAAACTTCATTCTTAATGTGGAATGTTTGCAATACCAATAAGATGTTTTCATTTCATTGATTGATTATATACATCTGTTGTAGTGAGAAGCAGTTAGATCAAGTAATAAACCATTTTTTTAATCAACATTTTTTACAATTAAAATGTTTGGATATTTTAATTACACTTGCCTATATGTCAGCGGTTCTCAACATTTTTGCTTGGCGACCCCTTTTTACAATATACCACAATGCCGCGACCACACCCCCATAGACATACACAGCAATAGAAGAATAGACAATAACAATCCTTATTTTTGATGGTCTAGGTGACGCCTGGCAAATCGTCAATCGACAGGTTGAGAACCCCTGCTATATGTATATTTTATTTTGCTTTTACATGTTAATTTTAGTACCTAAGGTCTCAATTTGTTCCAAATAAACTTGTTCCTGTTTTAAATACACTCAACTACCAACGCCCCTTTGATCAAGAAAAACTATAAACTCATTTTTTTAAATTTATTTATTATATTACTATATATTATTATTATTTATATTAGACTTTTTTTTTTTACTGCTATTGTTTTCTAGATGTATTAACATTAACGCACAAATGCAAAAGAATTTTATTTCTGGATAATAAAGCTTGATTTAAAAGCTTGCAAAAAAAAATCTGTTGTTCTTTCAATCTTTAGTGGAGATGAATTCACAGTGATGAGAATTTAACTATATATTGTAGATCTCTATATATAGTTAAGAGATCTACAATTTTAATAATTGTTTCAGACTTGTTAGACATCTTTGGTGATTTTTTTTTTATAACTGCTACTTTACACAACAAGTATTACTAAGAATGGGACACTCTGTTTACACACAACTTGGTCAGACAGCTAATGAATGTAACAATTAACAATAATGAATTTTTACTTTCTTTAATTATTCTTACCTTCACAAACTAAAGTATTACATATTTCCATGCACCGAGTTCTTTCTTATTATGCACGGAACAAACACAATTGTGAAATCCTCATTTCAATTATGCTAAAACTTTACACTCATTTTAAAAATCATGTTATGATAAATATCTTCATGCTCAACATGAACTATGCATATCGCGAAATAAAATTTTGCCACAATATTCTTTCGTTAAAAATTAACCACGAGTACAATTTGACCTTGGTAATAAAAACAGTGGCCCTCCCCTCCATTACAAAAACAAATTTTTTTTTACATAAAACATAAACAGTAAAAATATCTTATAAAATTACAAATGCTCAGACCATGAAAATTGAGAAGCAGAACAAAAGTAAGGATTAAAACTTCAGATTGTTTTGAGGGAAATAAGTACAACAGCAGATAGCATCAATCAACAAGTATCATTTATGGGTGCGACTCACCAGAACTTCAAGAACAATAAGATATATAGCATCATCTCTATAGTGAGGTAAACACAAGAATGATGGTTTGTTAAAGCAACTTAGCTATACACATCAATACTTGTGTGGGCTCATGCATTTATGCTCATTAAATGCATAATAGTGTAGAAGAAAATGTCAACCATTAGATGCTAGTAAGGTTCCCTAGTCATGAATACAGCTTTTTCTGTACAATGCAGCATATTTTAAATTAATTTTCTCCCTTTTAATTTTAAATTCTAAGATTTATTCTTGTTAATTACAGACATTCTTTCCAAGAAGCCTTTTGAAATGTTGAATCTAGGTCATTACAATGTAAATAAACTATGTTTTAGATTAAATATTTCTCTAAAATGAATTAATATTCCCAGCTAAATGTACAATGACAGTTTCATATTATACACACGCAGAATGGCAACAGTTTTTTATTTACAAATGTGCGCAAGAGAAAGTATTTTTAGGTCCTCAATCTTTTCCTCTTTTCTGTTAGCTCGTTTTCTTTATCCATGCTGGACGATGAGGAAGAGGTGAGAGATCGAGGATTCTGTGCATGCCTGGACACAGTGGATACCCCATCCACAAACTTGGTGCGGAACAAAACATTAGCATTGTTGAACATTCCATCTTTGAGAGAAACCACAATGAACTGAAATTTTCAGGCAAAAATTCTTAAGTACTGGATTATGTCAGGTCATACATAAAAAGAATACACTGTAAACCTGAGTTACTCAATAAAATCTCACTGCTAAATTATCTAGCTTTTCATGTATTTTGAACTTGACATATCACGGGCTTTATATCTAAAGACAATGAATGCACTTAGATAAATAACTAATAATAATAATAATAATTTAATTTATATCTAAAGCACTGTTAACAAACAATGTAGGCTCTAGGCGCTATGAGAACTGACATACAAATGATAATTAAGATGGCAAACTAATCAAAATAAGGTTTAAACAGGTAACTAATGTTCTTCTTGAATGTAGTCAAGCATATGGAATCTAAGCTTAATGGAGAGCCAATTCCAAACCAATGGTCCATGCACTGAAAAAGCCTGCAAACAGTAACTGTTAAGCGGAAAACAAAATTGCACAACTAGCAGCAGTGAATCCATGGAGCTCGAGGCTCTCTATAGAATATATGAAGTGAATCAGTTCATTAAAGTGTAATAGCATTTCTTTGTTGTAGAGGCACTGATGACAAAGAATCTACCACCTTGCAGTAGATTCTTGCTCCCACATGGAGCCAATGAAAGAGCTGCAGAAGAATTGTGTTTTGTTTTGTGTAGAGCGACTTAGTCAATAGGTTTCCATGACACCATGACATTACAATAAACTGTCCCAGTTTCACTAGTATTTCCAAGATAATATTCCTCAAGGGATTCTTCTTCTTCTAGCCAGCTTTTTGCTGCAGAGCTGTGAGCTCTTTTACAGTCTATGCCTAGGAAAAATAGTGTGCAGTTCTCTTCAGTTGTTAAGCACTGCTGTGCAGAGTGTTGGTTATGTTGGGCTGTGGCTGTAGTTGGGTCTGCCTAAGGTGGATTAGGAAAAGGCATTCAAGAAGCTTTCATAAATTCATAAGGGTGGACACAGTTTCTACAAAGGGGTAGTTGTGTGGTATTTATTTTGTTAAGATAGTAATTTAACAGAGGCCATGTGTCAAGGGATCATTAGGCCTGAGTTTTAATCAGTTAATATACAAGCAAGAAGTAATAAGCCAATGTTCCTTTCCCACATATTTCTAGTTTATTGTTCATTTTTGTATATGAAACAAGCTCAAAATGTACAATACCTGAGAATGTTTGAAATGGGATCTTATCATTTGTCCAATATTTTGTGTATGAGACAAGTCCAAGGCAGCATCCACTTCATCCAAGATGTAAATAGGTGCAGGTTTAAACAGCAGCATGGCAAGAATCAAGGACAAGGCAACCAAAGACCTAAGAAAAGAAAAGACTATCAAATTATGTGTACATTCTAAATAGGCTTTTTGTAATATTTTCATAATAGCTCATTGAAACCTAATAAATTCATGTATAAATGTCTTCCCTACTAACCTTTGACCTCCACTAAGTTCACTTAGAGACTCCTTCCAAACAGAGCCAAAAGCAACCTTGACCTCCAGACCATCCAACACGGTTTGATTCTCAGGAGGGCATAACTTTGCTTGAGTGCCAGGGAGCAGAGTGGAAAATATTGATCCAAAGTCCTTGTGAGGAAAAAAAAAACAACACCCAATGCTTAACCCAAAAAAAAACGTTAAAGCAAAGAATGCATTTCAAATCTAAGAAAAACATGAATGAAGGAAAAAAACAAACTTATTTCTTACTTTATTGACTTGTTCCCAGGCTTTTATTAAAGCAGCTTTTTTCTTTTTATCAAGTTCTTCAATAGCAGCAGTAATAGTTGCTTTGTCTTTTAAAACCACTTTTCTCTTCTTCATTAGATCAGTATACTAATTGAGATAGAAATTAATGGTAAGAATTATAGCATGAAAAGAAACAGTTATAAGTACAGCACTACAGCTTCTACGTATATCAATGATGTTTTATCCCAAGCAAGTATTGTCTCAGATCAGATTAGCTTTTTCACTCACAAAACATGGGAAGCAATGAGAGATTAAAATTCATTTGAACATTTCAATAAAATATCAGAGTATCATAGAAATACATACAATATGAAGTGAAGGGCCTCGAAAAGTAAAAGAGATATATTCTTTTAAATGGGGTTGATTTAGATATTTTATCATTATGGTATATATGGGCTAGGGCTAACAACAGCTACATGGCCTGTTAGTGTATATTGTGTGGCCTACCAGTACACACATCATGCTGAAGCTAATTTTGTTTCATTATTGATTAAATCAGGCAGCTAGACTTTTCAAACATGTTTGCCTCAGCCAATTAGACATCGACTAAACTAAAAATGAAGTTTAAAGCCTCCTGGTGCAAACATTTTAATGCAGCACTTCATTGAAAATGCTTTCCTACCAGTTTCCTAACACAAATGGTTTCCAACACTGAATCAGAAACTTTCAACCTCAACACGTTGTTGAATGGTCCTAAGTAGGGTTTTGTTAAACATTTGGAAGTCATGGCTCATAGGCTCGGATTTCTGAGTAAAAGTGAGAACATACAGGAGGATAACATTTCTGAAGTTCAGCCGATATAAAATTGTTTTATAAACTTATCTAAGCCCTGATATAATGTTATGTAAGTTGCATAAAAGTTATTTTAAAAATAAGATGTTACCTGCTCATCAGCATGGCCTAAGAGATTCATGGCTCGTACATTGACATTTTTAGAAAGCTTGTTTTTGGTTTCCGTCAATTTCTGTATTTGTTTCTCAGCTTCTTTTGGATCTTGTGCATTAAAGTCATAGACTGTGTTTGGCTGACCAAAGAATTTTCGTTCGTCCACAATCCAGTCATTTTTTTCTAGCAAAGCTTCCACCTGTTTACAATATTTATTGAAGAGTTTCAGTTTCTAGATTTAGGATAATGGAAAATTAGCACTATAAACACTTTGTTGTGCACATTTGATTAATTCCAATTAGGGTAGGTACCCCTTCCAGACCTTCCGATTTATGGGGGCTGATTATGTAAAGCTCATGGGTTTCTATGGCCTCAATTAACAAGTGTCGTGTGGCCAGCACAATGACCACCTTCCTTTATTTTTCCCAATGTTATGTCTGGTACCCATTAGACTATTGTGGACTGGTGGGGTGCCAAAAATCAAGAAATTCAAAATCCCAGTCTTCAACAGGATTTTAAAGTGGAGACCTCTCAGTTCAGAAGCAAAACTCTTCACCACTAATCCTAATTTAGTAATTCAGTCACTTAAAAATATTTCAGAAGAGTGCTCTTTTATCAATTTATCCCAATGCTGATGTACTTTTTTACATGACAACATAAATAGAACAATAGACTAAGATTCTATTTTTGTAAACATGATAGTAATATAGGCTAGAAAGGTAAAATATTGTATAAATAAAATTCTATAAACTAACATTATTTGTGGACAGATATCAATGTATTGTTAGCTTGTTTGTGTTTCAAAATTCACATTCACTTGTTAAACTTACATATTTATTGGCATCTTTAGAATCCTTTTGTAATTTTGTGATTCTGTGTTCTAGCTCCTGAATCTTCAAACTAGAATCTTTCAATTCTTTATTTAGATCTTTCTTCTCAGTGTCCTTCTTGGCAATGTCTTGGTTATAAGACATGAGCATTTCTTTATGTTTCTTCAGGGCACTTTGAGCTTCTTGCACTTGAGCCTATAACAATAATAATTACCATTTATGTGTCTGTTACAACTTCCAGGTCAATTATCTGCCAGCCTCACCTTCTATATCAGTACAAGTACAAGCTACATGTTCTATATCAATTTATGTACATGTTACACTTTCTATCAAAATGTATGTACAAGCTACTCCTACTATATCAATTTATATGCCAGCTTCACAATTTATATAAATTTATTTACAAGCTACACTTTCAATACCAATTTATGTACCATCTCTACCTTCTTTATTAATTTATAAACCAGCATCACTTTAGATATAATTTATTTACCATTTATCTATTTATTTACACATTCTAAATCAAAATAATGCCTGATTGTGTGGTATGTGTTCTGGACTGTCATTCAGTGTCTGTAACCCTATCAAGTGCCATCCTCTGTCGTCCCGTGGGAAGTTTGGACTAGGCTAAAAATATCTTCTAATCTGAAGTAACATGCAGCAAAACATATAAAACATATTTACCAAATACATCTTCTATTTCAATTTATGTACCAGTTATGTTTGATATATCAATATCAATTTTATCTAGACTATTATCATTAAAATAAAAAATGTAGTCACTATTCAAATATTGCCTCAATAAAAATTATAACACTTTGAAGTAATTTTTAATAATGAGAAATAAATATCAAGTCTTATGATTGTATTAAATTTACAAATCTGTATCTACAAGAAAATACTTCCCAGAACATAGAGCATTTAGTATTACCAGTTTAAAACATGCTAGCTGATTATAGAGTAATTTAAAAATTAAGGTAGTTTTAACATTTTTTTTAACCTTAGATGCCAACTGCTCTTCATTTAGTTCCTTCAAAGCCTGATTTATACTGACTATAGATTCAGCTATAGCCTCCAGCTGCTGCTCATATGACTGAATTTCTTTCTGTAAGGTCTCTATTTCAAGCTTCATACTATCTACCTCCTTTACAAGAGAGAAAAAAACAACATTTATGTTTATTTGTTTGTGCTTACTAAAAACACTGAATATTTGTTTTTTATACTGACATTGAATCTCCAAAGCTTAATTCACCTGTAGATCATCTTTAGCTTTAGCTACGGCTTCTTCCATCTTCTTTTTAGACAGAGTAACTCTCTGATCAGCCTCCTTCAGCTCCTTCTCTCTTAGGGCTGATGCATTTTTTAGTTTGTCTTCAAGATCATTGACTTTTTGCTGGGCCTTTTTCTGAATTTCTTGAGCTTCCTTCAATATTCTATTTTGCTCCTCTAGAGAAAAAAAAAAATCAATACACTCAGCATTAGTTTATTGATCAGAATTTAAACATAAATTGTTTTTGTTCTATTAAGCAAATTAGTTCTGATTTTTTAAATTAGAAAAACTAGTACATTCAAAATTGGTTGTGAAAATTATTTTAGGCCTTCTTTATTGGTTTAGCCTTAAATTTAAATTTTAAACTGAGGGATTAATTTAGTCTGTCCATCGATTTCAATAAAGACCACTTCTGTCAGCCAGGGCACATCTGGATTTTTGTCCCGCCATCATGTAGCTGATTAAGACTAAGTCCAAAACATTCAGCTGGATACAGGTAAGCTATTTTAGCTGAGCCTGTGTGGACTGCTGTAAATGCTTGTAATGACACTTATGTTTTCAGCAATTTTCTCACCAGTTCTTACAATGCAGTGCCATGAGTCCATGATGAAAGATCTGAAGGACACTAAAGTTGTCCCTTTTCTACTTTGTTTGATGACTACAATGGAGCCTTTTTGTGATGCCTGAGTCATTCTTTCTACAGATATGGGGTGCCCATTGCAGTGGAGACTGCATCATGGTTGTGTATAAGCTTTAAAGACGCATCATTTGGAGGACTTCTGTGTCAGGTATCTTATCTTGCCACTTAATGTTCAGAAGTTTTCTAAGACAGCTCACGTGGAAGTAATTCAGCTTCTTGACATGTCTTCCATAGTCCACACTTCAGAGGCATAAAGCGATGTCAGGTTGATAAGTCTGATAGACTTAAACTTAGTTTGTGTAAACAGAGACTTAAGGTCAGGGAGCACATGGCCAATGGTAACATGGAATGATAGTCAGCTAAATGTTAGGTGTTACTTAATCCAGTTGGTCAAAATAATGCATGTTAAAGGCATGAAAGTCATCATTCTAGAAGTATCATATGAATAGAAAATCCAGAAATACATTACATTTTACTGTGAAGCAATTCATTTCTAACATAAGAAATGGCGAAAAGAAAATCTAAATCGATTAGGAGTGGACAATGGTTATGCTTGCCCTGGATGTGGCAAAACATGTAGGTCACAGCTGGGGCTGCGTAGCCACGGGAAATACTGCAATCCTCATTAATCATTGGAATCGAAGACAAGCCTTATTATTATTATTTCAAAGTAAGGAATTGTGACAGCCTATGCTAAATCTACAAATAACTAAAATGTCTCATTAAGTTCCAACTGAATAGACTGTACTACACATTTTTTACAGCTTACAATTTGAATAGAATGAGTCATCTGAAGTTTTAGAAGATATTTAGTGTATAATAAAACTTTCTAATTGTATGTCATGCAAATTCAAATGTATCCTACTTTACTTAAAATTAAATCAATTAATAACAGCTTCAAAAACTTTTTTTTTTAAGGTGATTTTTGGATAACAATAATTTTTCTTGCTGAAAGTAATTATTAAAACAAAACCTAATTGTAACCATTAACAGACATGACATTATTGGTCTTAGCTGTTTTCTATTTAAATTAAATCTAATTCATGCTCCTTCACTTACTAATAAAGTATCGTCAGAAATAAGCCAAAAAAAAAAAAAAAAAAACTAATAGGTTGTTGTTCTTTTCACTTTATGTCAAGTTTGTAACTAGGACTAGTGAAATACGGAATACATTTCAACTTAACTATCACTGACCAACTGAGGCTTTGAGAGCATTGACTTCCTCTAGCTGTTGGTGGTGGCTACTCTGTTCAAGTCGAATTCTGACTTGTTCTGCTTCTTGTGCCTTTAGATCATACTGCTGTTTGGATTCTGTGTATCTTTAGAGAAATGACAGGGTATATATGTCAAGACATTCGGTTCACACTCTTGTAGATATGGCATACAATTTAAGACTAGTCTATGATGCATTACAATGTGCAAAAAAGTGAAAATCATAATCTGGAAATTTAATTTTAATCATCACTGGTCTTTCAACACCACAGAAAATAACAGAGGTAAAAAACAACAACAAAAAAAAACAAAAAAAAAACAACACAACAGCTTAAAAAAAAGGCCCAGTTAAGGTTTTGCCCTAATTTGAGTATTCCAACAGATAATGTGTATAAATATAAACATACAAGTTGTACTTTAAAAGATTACAATTTAATTATTTGTAAGAAGAAAAAAAAAATTAACCAATAAAAAATACTGAAGATTATGTACAGCAATACACTTTATGGCTCATTCCCCTTGTATTTATTTTATTGGGATAAAATAGTGATGGTTGGCCCTGAGGTACAAGCAGTATTGATTAAAATTAAAAGAATGAACTGCATCCAATACCAAGAATGCACATCTAGCAGAAATTAATTATAATGATCAAAATGTAAACCATTGGCTCATTAATCAACTTACTAAATCTAATCGGATAAAGAGAAGTTATGATTTTATTAGGATTCTTTTCCAAGTATTTCCTGTGAAATGACAAATAATTGACCATTCATTTGTTTTTTTTCTCTAATGACTAAAACCTTTTGGTGTCTGCTTAAAAAATGCTCATTTGAAGCAGCAGCTTAGAAACTATTCACTACACACTACGTCAACTGAAACTCTCATCTTATCTGTCTTTAGACATTCATCAAAGTGGTGCTGTGACAGCTCGTGTGACCAAATTCTCCACTCTTTCCAGCCAGTAGTGGTTCATGACAGAATATCAAGAGAGAGAGGCAGGTCTATTTTTTTCTCTTTGTCAGTTCAGCTTTGCTTTTCTTTGGACGACCCTTTCTTCCTGCCCCCTCCTCTGAACCTTGAAGAATGACTTTTTAAAGTGAGTCATGTCTTACAATATGACCAAACCAGCCCAGCTTTCGTCACTTTAAAGTATCAGGGGGTTCTCCTTTTAGCCAGACAAACTCATTTGTCTTCTTTTCCTGGTACCTGATACCCAGCATTTTTCTGTAACATTTACTCTAAAATATTTTGAATTATTCTTTAAGCCGCAATGTTCAGTGTCCAACTTTCACAACTATATTGAGCAGAGACCACTAAGAGAATACAATTTTAATTATACTTGGAAGCTGATGTTACTCTTCCAGATTTTCCGCAGTTTACTCCTGACAGTTCCAACAGGTTTTTTATCTTTTAGTGATCCTCCATCTCTTGAATGCCAAGGAAGAAAAATAAATAAAAGAAAAAAACAACTCACTTGCCAGCTGCCCTTTTTATGGCATCTAAATTTCTGTCAAGTTCTGCAAGGCGTTTAGATTTACTTGTAACCTTCTCCTCTGCTGAACGAAGCTCATGTAACATTGCAAGCATTGATGTAGTTTGAGCGCGAGCACCTGAGAAATATTTGAGATGAATTTGTGAATAGAAATAAGGTTTTAACCTGCAAACATTCATAAAAACATACCTTTATTTCTATGACAATTATTCTTCCTTTGTGCCATTACCGCATGTAATGGGCTGCCTGAATCAGCTAGGAAAACTAACGACTAAGCAGAGTTAACATGTATGGCTAGATCAAAACACAGATATGCATAGTATGTAATTTATAAGATAAGATAACAGCCAGGACACAAGTGGAAAGATTTTAATACTGCCAAAATACGATTGGTAAGGTTTGTATATTTAGGTATTAAAACAAATACTTAAATGAAATTTATATATCATTAATGATGAGCTCAAATGATTTTTTAAAGGTGGAAATACTAAAACATCTAAAATATCGGACACAAGTAACAAGAAAAATCAAAGCAGGAAGTTTTTACAAAAAGTATATGGAAGTAGGGTAGAAAACATAAGTGTTGAGAAAAAAACAACTTGCTAATCTCCACATCGAGACATAATACTTTTGACTTCATTGGCTCTTACTAAAATCAATCTTAAACTGACGATTGCTGTAAGTATTTAACCAGAATTCTTCAGTGTAAAAATATTGGGTTACTTCTGTAATCAATAAGCAAGTATTGACCACACCTAGAATTTTAATTGTTTGACATCATTCATTTGAGAACTAAACAAAGAAAGCAAAGGATCATACATAGGGTTTAAACAAACAATGACTAAAGATTCTATGTGTTTACCTCCAGAAAGAGTACCAGCTGGGTCAACAGTATCACCTTCCAAGGTCACACATTTCTTCATAATCTGTGGGTCATAAGCCACTTTGCTAGCACTGTCCATGTCAGAACAGATGAACACTGAGCCAAAAGTATATTCCATGATAGACTGGTACTTTTTGTCATAGCTGATCAATGACAAAGCTGTTTGGACCTTTCCCTTACCAACCTAAGAAGATATGTTACACTTAAAAAAAAATATATGTCTAGGAAAGGAAATAGATATTGTGGTATTGGAAATCAAGGTTTGAAGCATACATGCGGTGAGGGAGATTTTAAACTCAGACCTGATTCAGATATTTTTTATTTTAGATAGACCCATTTTTTTTTAAAGTTAGGTTTTCATTGAAAAAGATACATTTCTATGACTGGAATGAAAGGAACACCTTCAATTAAAACATCTGAGTGTTAAAATTTGGAAAAGTAACATAAATTTACCAAGGCTTCAGCTCTCTTGAGAGTGGCATCATCAATCGGCCTGCTGGTGATCTTGCTGATGGGCAGAATAGTGACTCGTCTTTTGAGCTCCCCTCTCTGCAGAAGGCTTTTACCAGTCAGCTCATTATCCACCACCACATTATACAGCTGATGGGAATAGGAATACATGACAATTTAATCCCCTAGTAATAAGATTTAAAGATTAAAAAAATAATAATTTTTGTTTTCATTGGCATTCAAGCATTATAATAATGGTAATGTGTTTGTTGACTTAGATACAAATAAGTAGAATTATATTAACCATACTTTTCCACCAGCTGTAACTTCCAAAGCAGTTGAATGTATAGGATCTTTGACCTCAAAAAGTTTACAAACAAGGCCAGAAACTTTGCTTCGATTGAAGTTTGCCTCAGGATCTTTATACTCAAATTTTAATTGTGGATATCTGATAAAGAAAAAAATAAAATTTATAAAAAAAAAAAGAAATTTGTTGTTTAATCCACCAATGAGATAAGAAGAATGTAATCTGTTCATGGCTGTGATGTGCTGAATTCATCAACTCTAATAAATGCCATAAGCAAGCAGTGATTTACTCGGAAAATAGAAATTTCGTAGCATATATTTTTTAATTATGGAAAGGAATTGCCCATAGAATAAAGTTTGATAGCCCTCACTTAATGATTGAACTTAAAAACAATTTATTTTCCCAATCTCAATGGAAAAATTTTAAAAAATTTATATCATTAAAACTTTAAAAAACAAATATTTACTTTTTTTTTTTCAAATTAAAACTCTCACATTTTTTTTTTACATATCTATGTATATTATACAACTATTAAAAATATCAGGTTTTGAATCTTATCTACCCATTAAAACAAAAGTGAAATAATTTCTTTGGATGCATGTAGACACTATCGGTAGGAATAACAGAAGTTATTAACAAGCTTAAAATGTTACGAAAAACATAAAATAATAATAAAATGTAAGATTATATAATCGTATCTAATAAAAGTACCTGGCCTCAAGTGTTAAACATTTTTCTTTCAGACTCTGTACTTCTTCAGCAAGAACTCTTCTTTCACCTGACAACTTCTCTTGAGAACCTTCCTCATAACCACATTTTTTCAACTCGGCCTAAAGACACAATTGTTATAATTATAGACTATTAGTCAGGGTACAAGGCTAGTAGTAGTAAGGTATATCTTGAACCTAAATACTTATGTTTAGAGTTGGGGGCTAGAGAGATGGTTGTTAGTAAACAGACATTTTGTTCCTGTGTTATAATTAGAATTTACTCTAAAAAAAATGTCTAAAGTATTATTTAAATATTCATTAGTAAGGCAACTGCTTGAATTATAAGATAAGATTATATCACAACTTCAAATATAAAGATATTATATCACAGTTCAAATATAAAGATATGATTATATCACAGCTTCAAATATAAAGATAAGATTTCACAACTTCAAATATAGTCAGATTAAACAGATTAACATTTATACATTTGAAGAATCATAGCTCAAAAGAAAAACATTAAATAACTAACCAAAGATGCAATCATATTTAAGACTCACTTCAAGTTTGGTCAAATTGGCTTTTAGAGTTTCATATGCAGATAAGTTTTTTTTGTAGTCTTGATCAGTTTTCTTCAAGTCTACCTCCTTGGTTTTAATTTCTTGTTGGGCATGTTTCAACCTAAGTGGATGGTCCAAAATTTTTATTTTAAACATTTCAATTTAAAAGCAGAAAATATTTCCTTGTCATATGGTAGAAATCTTATAAATATAATAGTAAAATAATGTGTTTTTAAGCTGAGATTGAAGTAAAAAAGGTTTTATCCAATTCTACATTAGTTTAAGCATAGCAGTGTTTATTCATAAAATTTATAATAAAATAGTGAAAATTACAGGTATTATCTTAAAAAATTAATGCTTACTTGATTATTAATTTTATTTTACAAGTTCCTTTATACACATAAATTTAGATTTCACATTTTAATTTAATATTGACTGTTTAATTCTAATTGTAAATTTCTAAGAATTTTTAAATGGTCAACCATTGAATTTGAAAAAAAAAGGGGGGGAATGGGAACCATATCTCTAACCTGACCTTTATTTTTTAAAGCCCATACATATATACTATTTTTCATAACCTGCTCCTAACATCACAGTTTAATTAATCTTTACCTCATTTGTGCTTGTTTGGTGTCTGTTTCTGCTTTGCTAATATCACTTTTGGCAGCTGTTTGGGAGGAAATTTAAATTATTAGTTGTGAATTATCATTGAATGACACTGCATAAATCACATGTATTAAAAAAAAAAAAGGATCTTACTGATAAGTTGATCATTCAATGTGGCTGCCTCTCCGTCCTCATTGGATGAAAGTCCAGCACTGACAGCTTGAAAATGTTTTTTAGCTGCTTCGTATTCTTTTTCAGCGTTGATTTTATCATTTCTCATTTTCTCAACATTGCCTTCAATTTTGCTTAGATCTTTTTCTCTGCTAGCAACTGAAGCTTTGTTCTATAAACAAATAATACAAACAATTAAATAAGTATTGGAGAGACATATGAAAAATCACTACCAAAAAATCAAAACTTTCTACAGATTAAACAGTTGAATAAACAGCTGAAAATGACATGACCAGTATGTGTTACAAAAAAAAAAACACACAAAAAAAAAACAGGATTAATTGTTACATAATCTAGTCAGGACAGAACTAGATCGCACATTTTAAGCTCGACAAAACTTGTTATAAGTTTAAAATTTATACTATTAACAGAAAATAATCAGTAAACAATAACAATATGGTCTATTGCACTTCTTGCTTTTATCGATCAACTGGGAAAGACTTTCAAATATTGCCTTTATCACAAAGTGAACGACTGTTATTGGGTTGGGCTGAATGAAATAATAGGTAGGGCACATTTTTTTAAAAAGGTAAAAAATTGTACCCTATTTCATTTAAAAAAATGCTACATAGACAAGGTGATAATTAAAATTGTAAGTAGATGAAGTTTATGGTGGAGGTTGAAAACAGAAAATAACTGCTAAATATGCAAAATAATATAGGGACTAGTCATGAAAAAAAAAAAAAAAAATATAAGAAAGCAACATTTTTTTCTTAACTTGGATGTAATTAAAGATTTACTTACATCAGCAATATTTTTATTTATCTCTTTCTGTTTTTTCTGCTCAGATTTAAGAGCATCTTTCTTGGCATTCACAGCACCTTCGACTTTGACATCGAGGTTCTTTTTATCTGCAAGATCAGCTTCCAGTTTAGCAATTACACTCCCCGATTCCTGTTTTAAAGATAGAATTTTATCTTTATAAATAGAATTAACAATTTAAAAAATTACTAATTATCCTGGTAAATAAATATTTAACTCACGTTACAGAATATCACTCAGATGCCAATATAAACTTAAACACATTATATTTAGCCCAAACCTTATTCTTTCTTTGTTCCAGCTCTTCAATAGCTACATCAATCTCTGACATCTTGACTTTGATCTTTTGATAATGGATACAAAAGAATAATAAATATAAATACCCAGACACAAAGCAATTATAAGTCCCCAGAACTAAACTTGGAGGCGTGGTGGCTGAGAGGTAAAGCACTTTACTCCCGAACCGAAGGTCCCTGGATTTTAATTAATACTAATATGGACTGACTCATGGAAAGGTTGATTTATATTAAAACATCTATTGCAGGATTATGGAATTCATATAAATATTGCATTAAAGAAAAATTTTTATTTCAAGAAAAAGTATGATTTAGCAGTCAAATTGAGTTACTAATTACTTGCCATAAATAAATAAATATTTTTAAAAAATTCTAACAAGTTTTTCGTTCAGTTTCAGAATACATTTATTTTTCAATGCCATTTTCGAGAAATATGTACTTTTGGTAGAGGCAAAGAAATCAAACATTTGTTACAATAATCAAGTGCTGGATTTCTGAAAAGACAGAACTGAACTCTAGCCATATTCTGATGAAGCCTCAGAGAAACTGCTGTGTATGCATATATAGCAGGGCCCAAAAAGTCAATTTTTATGAGCAGACATCATAAGTCATTGAGCACTAAAAATATTATAAACTGGTAAATTCTTGATATTGAGAAAGAGGCTACAACTTATAAATAAAATATGATTTTAAAAAATTATAGCTCTATCATAAAAAAACACTATTAACAAAACATCATTAAAAAACACTATCAATTTTACATCATAAAACATTCTACCCATATTCCATCTTTGTATGGTAAAGACGAGCAGAAGTCACACTTACTTCTTCCATTCTGCCTTTCGTTTGTACAACATTTTCTTGCATTTCAGCAAGTTCTACCACAGATTTTTTCTTTCTCTCCTGTACAAAAAAACGTTACAATGTTATGACTAGAAAAGAAATAGAAACTATTTTAATGACTTAAATTAAGTCTGTGGCATGCCTATTTTAATAAATAACCATTCAGGAATTTATGGTCATTAAGCGGGTAAACATCAATTCAGTTATAAAAATTACTGTCTGAAGGAGTGTGGGTGAATTACTTCAATAGTTTATTTTTTTTTTTATATTTAAATTGCACTTAAAAAAAAATTAAAGATACAAAACTAATAACTACCTCTGCACTAACAAACTGGTAAGCAATGTACAGCTTGTTAAGGTGCTCCAATTGTCTAATTATTTTCTGATATTCCAAGTAGGAAGATCTCTCCTCTCTGAGTTTGGTCAAGGTAGGTGCTATGTCTTCATTGAGAACCTGGGGAGAAATGATAATCAGTTATAAAAGACGAGGACATAATGTTATTTTTTTCTCCCATAGAAAGCTTGAGAATCTTAATAGGAATAATTCTAGTAGTTTGACATGCACTTTGTGTAACTGTGAATTTTAAGAGCAAATAAGGAGTACTGTAAAAACTCTCATTTAAAAACAAAATATACTGCAAGGAGGCATGGTGGTTTTGTGGTAAAGTGCTTGGCTTCTGAACTGATGAGTCCTGGGTATGAATTCTGAAGACTGGGATTATTAATTTTGACACAACCTCTAAGTCCACCCGGCTCATTAATTTGGGAAACAGTAACGGCGTTTGGTCACTGTGCTGGCCACATGACAACCTGATTTACAACAGGCTTAGAAACAGATGCCCTATAGACCGCGCTGTCTAAAAGGGCAACTTTATTTAAATACTCATAAGTGCTAAAGGCAATCAATTAAACAGAAAAAAACTCCACACACCTACCCACTGTGTCCATCATTAGTATGACCATTGCAAGCTATTCAGAACTCTTTTTTTTTTTCTTCTTCATGTTAATCATTCAAATCTCGAAAGTAAAATAATAAACATAGCTAAAGAAAGGAAACTAACAATATAAAATACATACTGCATCAAGCTCTCGAAGCTTGGCATCTTTCTTCTCTATTGTTCTTTGAGCCGCTTCTTTTTTGGTTTCATATAACCTTGTACCAGCTGCTTCTTCAATCATAGACAGAATCTGAAGAAAAAGAGTTATAAAAACTTAAAAACACTTTATAACTATGACATTGCTGTGATGGTCTTTTGGCTTATTAAATTACCTTGTTTAGAATGACCACACTCATAGCAATTTGACTAAAGTCAAGTGCATTCATTAAATATATTTTAAAGCTATTCTTCCAAATGCCATAGTATAGATAGATAATGACTAACTTCAGGTGGTTTCATGTTTAACACTTTAGTGATTCTGCCTTGCATGATAAGGAAGTGGGGGTTGTTGACATTCAACTGCACAGACTGGAACAGATCCTGTACACGCATGTTGGTAGCATTACTTCCATTGATTAGATATTTGTTCCTACCGCCAATGATGACCTGGATACAAATAAAAGTATTTTTAATATTTATTTACTGAAAAAAAATCAATATCAAGGTCAAAGAAATTTTAATAATTGATCTGATGTCATTTCCTGATGTAGATTTTAAATTCATTGCTTCTAGCTCTATTAATTTAAGCCAGTAATGATGATGAATTTACCTGTCTAGTCACTGTAATTTCATCATACTGCTCATAACCAAGAGGTGTTTGGTTTTTGTCCTGGTTGTCAAAAGTTATGCTTACTGTAGCTTTTGTTACGCCAGCTTGTCCACTTTTATAGACAAGATCTTGAAGATTTCCAGCTCGAACCTGTTCAAGAAAAAAGAAAAACATGCTTTAGAAAGTCACTTTAGAGAAAAACATCGTCTTAAAATGTACTCTTCTGAGACTATAAAGTTTTTAAATCAACAACCCACACCTTTGACAGCACTAAAATCATTATTCACAGCATCCTCCATCACAATTAAATGTATTGACAAATACGTAGACCTAGATTTAAAATGTGATTGATTCTAGTTCAAGATAACTAGAATCTAAGTTACTAGTTAGATCTAGAGTCTGGATATCTAGATTTAGCACAGTGTTTCTCAAAAAGTCAAACTGAGGGGTGCAACATGTGTACACAGTCGCATGACATGCTATTCCAATATTTGGTAGGGGGCATGAATGTTGTCAGAGTCTAGATTACAAGGCCTTCGAATTAGGAGCTTCCAAAAACCTTCCTTCAGGGAACAAACCAGGAAAAAGAAGAAGAGGCAGACAGAGAAAGCAAGGGGAAGACAACATAAAAGAATGGACAGACCTGCCATTGAAAGAGGTTCTATCAAAAATCAAAAGGGCAAGAAAAGAGAAATGGAGAAAGACGGTCGACAAGTGGTGTATTAGTATTACTGATTATAGATCTAGAGTTAGTCTCTAGATTCTAGTCTAGATCTAATTATTGTAATAGAGATCTAGATTTTCTAGACTAGTCTAGTGATAGACTACTGAAACTAGTGAGTCTATAACCTATAGAACTTAGACTTTAGAATCTATTCTACTAGATCTAGATCTATACAGATGAGTTTGAGTTTAGTTTAGGCACATCAGCACAATTTAGCCTTTTAGGCCATGAGATGATCTCTATACCTAGATAAATTTACTATACTATAGGTCTAAATCTATAATCTAGATCTAGATAAGATTTCTATAGATCTAGTCTAATCTAAGTCTAGACCTAAAACTAGGCATTAAATTTTATTTAATTTCATACTTGCGATAAATTTGAAATTCCAAGCAGAAAACAAATTGAGTCCAAAATATTGGACTTTCCACTACCATTAAGACCAGTAATTGCATTAAACAAAGGATCAAATCCATTTATTTCTGTTCTCTGTGCATAAGATTTAAATCCATCAATCACAATTGATTTAATGTGCATTTTTGTTTTTACTTCATCGAAAACAAATTATTGGCACATAAGAGATAGAATCCACAATACAATGTTGTCGACTTTCTTAAAAATAGCGCCGCTTTGTGTAACTTCCGGTTTTACGTTTAAAATCCATAAAGTGTGTATTTTTTTCCACTTTCTACTTTCATTATCGTATTTCAGTGTACTAATTTGGACTTCAATAGTAGAGGATTACGGTTTATTTCATTATTGTTATCTGTAGATCTTACCTATTACTATTAGATCTAGACTTCTATATAGATGCGTACGGGTGGATGACAAATATTGAGGTACCTTACATTTTATTAAAATCTTTTATAGAATAGATCTAGATATCTAATCATGATTCAAGCCTGAATTAGTTCATATTCAATTCAGGGTGTGGGTTGATTACTTGATAAATCATAATAAATGATTCTGTCAAGACTCGATGTGACTCGAGATCAGTTGTCAAGAGACTAGGACTAGACTTCACTAGATAGTCTAGACTCTAGACTGACTAAAGTACTATACTATGGCCCTATGGACAATATACATGAAACAGCACGTAGAGATGTCTAAAAATATTCTGAATATTAACTGAAGTGAAATGCTTAATAAAATTTAATAGAAGACTTTCATCATCATCATGTAAATAATAATAATTGGACTACCATAGTTTACCATACATATATTAATGTACCTTGATTACTAATTAATAATAGTAATGTTTCAGTTGACAATTCAATATCCACTGGGTAAGAATGCTCTCAACAAAGGTGTTCAGTTCAGGGGATGATATTCAGAATCGAAAAATACTTTGCAACTCCACTGCTGTCCACCCAGACAAGCTTGAAGAGGTTTATGAAACAGAGAGAATTTTAGAATGGGTGATTTCTAACAGTTTCAAAAAGGTAAAGAATCTTCATATTTGTGAAGAGCTCACTAGATTCAGTTGTTTTTTTTTTAGCTTTGCCTATTCTGCATTGTTTTCCACTTTATTTGTTTATAATACTAACCATGTAGATCTAGAACTTTCATTGAATGAACTCCCATTAAAATGAGAGATTTTTTTACTTGTGGAGCTAATCTTCTGTTTCTAGCTTTATTTCTGCATAGTTTCAGTCAAAGTTTTGATAATGTGGCTTGTATACACCAAAATTCCTGTGTTTGTTGTTGCTTGGAAGATATGTCATTGAAGTCCATAATTCATTAATAGTTTCCTTGATCCTTGCAAAAGACTTTTCTATTTTTTTTAAATATTTTTTTATAATAAAAAATTCTTAGATTATAAAATACATTGTTAATAATGGTGGCAATTTTAATTCATAAATTTTGATATACTTCACAGTAATTATCAAAGAAATCATCTCTCCCCCCTAAAGAAAATGCAGACAAAAAAAAAGAACAAAATGACTTTTTGGAGCTAAATATATGTTTTTGACACACATGTCAGAGGTCACATCATAGCAAAGTACATTGTAATCTATCCTCTGAAGCTTCAGTTTGATCTAAGGGCAGAAGTTTCAATCGGCAGGAATTGGTCCATTAGTATAGTTTGATCTAAGGGCAGAAGTTTCAATCGGCAGGAATTGGTCCATTAGTATAGTTTGATCTAAAGATGTGCCTTTAAAATACTTCTCAGGGTGATTTTTTTTTCCTTTCCTTTTTTTTTTCTTTTTGGTTTAAAGATTGCTCTGCAGTTCCCTGGTGATCTTTTGGTTGATGCTCCTACAGTTGCAGAAATTTTGCAAGAAAAATTACAAGATTGCACTGTGTTTTTACTGGGAGACACTTCATATGGCAGGTAAATATAGTTGATACAGAGAAACCTTTGAAAACAACCAATGCTTATCTATAAAGTATCTAAAATAATTTTCTCGTTTAGAAATAAAAAAATGTAGATTAATTGGTTTCTGGCCCCTGTTGAAAGTTGCAGGCTATTTAGGTGTGTTTTTTAAAATGAAAACAGTTATAATACAATGTAAGTGGAGTTAAATAAACTTAAAAGCGTTAAAAAAAATCATTTCAAGATAAGAGACATTAGTAGACTTGTTTTGGCAGGGATGGGGTGAGTGGCTGTTGGTGTGGGGAGGAAGTGGTTGAATTACTGCTTGGAGGGGCTACTTCCCTGTTGTTCTACTTTGAGGTTGAAGGAAAAAACTTGTCTGATGTCTGTTGATTCTACTTTGACATCACATTATATTTGAATGTGTTGCCTATTGCACGTTCAGGGAAACTCTTGATAAAGTGAAATTCTCCCCTGCTTCTTTAACCCCCCTTTCCTCTTAGGATCTGAATTTCTTTCAGTATTTGGTGCAATTTTTGTATGAAATTTTTATTGTTGTCTGAAATGTTTGATGATCAAAGGCATTTTGCTAATCCAGTGTTATTGTTAGATCCAAACTGTTGCTTTTAACAGTGGAAAAAAGAATTTTACCCTACATTTAATGTAACTATTTATATATGCAATGAATCCTTCTTTGTTTTCAAATACTTCAAAATATTTAAAATAAATCTGAAAAGAAAGGTTTGCCAGTATATTTAGTTTGATAAGCCAGAATTTGATATAAAATAAGTTCTCATCTTTACATTGGTATTATTACCACCATCTATTCGTCTTGCTTGGTTACTGGCCAAGAGATTTGCTTTTTTACATTGTCATTAGAAGCAGCCAGCTTTGACTGTTTTCCCAATCCTAAAGAAGGATTGACAATGAATACAAAGTACTAATGTCTTCAAGTCATGGAAGACTAAAAAGTAAAGTACCAATAATACATAAAACACTTAACCATTATTACAATACGAAAACACAGCTTAATAAAATACCCAAAAAGGCACAAAGAAAAATGCACGTTTCTTGTTCCATATGCTAGGCAGGTGCTCCTTTTTCCCCTGTGACATTACAGCTTGGAGCATGTTGCTGAATCAGCTAAGAAAATCAATGTCTTAGCAGAGTTTTTCTAACAGTTGACTAGTTTAAAAGGTTATGCATATGGTGTAATTATCTTGTTTTATTTAAAAGAATGCTCTAATTTTAAGGAATCAGATAAGGAAGTCAAGTTCAGGTCAGACAGTTGCCTTAAAGTTTACAAGACAAGAAGAAGACAAAGTAAAGTGGATCAAGACTTATTAGCAGAACTTTAAAATAATTATCATACTAATTGTAGTGTATTTTTTGACATAGTGGAGGGCAAGAGCAACCTTAAGACCAGGAAAGGAAACCAATTAATAATAATATTTAGTCTAATATTTTTTAAATATATTTAAAAAGAAATAGAAAAACCAATAAATTCTTTACTATTTTAGCTTTATTGTCAAAATGATACAAGTCACAAATGTGTGTTGCACATATTCTGTCACAGACAAACCTCACTATATTAAAAAAAATTTTATTTCAACATGCACTTTCAGCCAGAGTCCTGAGAATCTTATATATATTAATACATAAATATTGAACCTTGATTGCATATAGAAATCTTATCACCTCTAAGCAGCTTAATATAATGACTGTGACTGCATAAGTACTATAGGGGCATCTACACTGATATTAATTTATTAAAATACATTATGCTTATTTAATAAGTTGTAAATTGGATATAAGAAAAAACATAAACTTAGTACAAATCTGAACAAAATTTCATATATAAATTTGATTTTTTTTTTTTACATGTCATATTAAATTTGCATGCTAAAATTATTTTTAAAAAAGTCTTTTAACATTCCTCGTTATATCTTAATGTTTGTAAAAGTATTTGTCCTATATAAAAAAACTATTTCTATAAAGTAAATATTTGTAGAAGTGTTTAAAATATACAATGGCTAAGACAAAACAAAATTACTTATCATTGACTAATATAGCTACAGAGTTTTATGACAGATTGAAGAAATAAAAGCAACCTTTTTTCTTTAACAGCTACATGTAATTGTCAATGTTCTTGTTTTAAGTTTTACATTGTGCCTAGCATTTGGTATTTTTACTTCTAGCTGCTGTGTGGATGAGGTTGCCGCACAGCATTATGGTGCTGACTGTATCATACACTATGGTCATACATGTCTTAGCCCTACTTCCAAACTGCCAGTTTTGTATATATTTACCAAATCTGAGGTTGATATTGACGACTGCATGAATCAGATGCTGGGAACTTGTACAGAAAGAGAAATGAAAGCTATTCTAGTCTGCAGCTCTGCCTATCTACATGCAATAGGTAATATATCTGTGTCACTATACAAATCTTTTAGGAAAGAAGAAATGTTAATCATTTTGTATCATTTTAAGGGGTTTTAATTATTTCATTTTTTTTTATTACTCAACAGATAAACTTTTCTTAAAGTTAAAGGAGCACTACAGAAATGTACTAGCTACATCACTAGTTACCTCTAAAGACAGTAAAGGGAATGATTCATCTAAGGTGACTGTGATTACTAAGTGTGGTCGCAGGATTGAAATACCAGCAGGAGACAGTCTCAACGACTATTATTTTATCTACATCGGCAGTAACCAGAGCCCTGAACTGACAGTCATGATGATGACATTGAACAATTGCCAGTTCTATACCTATGACCCCACTGAGAGGATATTCAGATGGGAACAGGTCAACATGAACAAAGCTCTTATGAAAAGATACTATTACATAGAAAGGGCTAAAGATGCGAACATTGTTGGGATTGTGGTGGGGACACTAGGGGTCAGCAGATATAAGGAGATGATTGATCACCTTAAATCTTTGCTAAAAAAATCTAGGAAGAAAAGTTATACATTTGTGGTGGGCAAACTGAATCCCGCCAAGCTGGCAAATTTTGCAGAAGTGGATTTGTATGTCTTGGTTGCATGTCCAGAAAGCAGCTTGCTTGACCAGTCTGAGTTTTACCAACCAATTATCAGCCCTTTGGAGTTGGAGATTGCCTGTAATCAAGCCAGACAGTGGACTGGAGATTACAGCCTGGACTTTACTGAACTATTGCCAGGTAATATTAGTGCTGAATAATTTAAATAATATCTGTTATATAATAGAAATATGGTTAAATATATTTGCTATTATTTATGTGAATTAAATTTTTCTTTAAACTATACTTTAGGATCTGCTTTGTACATTGAAGCTCTTAATTTTGATAGCACTAATGATGACCTGGCAGATGTTTCTTTGATAAACAACAGAGTGAGAACCATTGGGATGCAGGATACATCATCACTGGGGGAGAGCCCCTCTACTGATGTCAATTTGATAAACGCAAACATGTCCGTAGCTACCATCGCAAGGAATGCAGGTTTGTATGTGTCAAAAATAGTGCCACTGCATTTTTACCGATTGAAAATAGTTTTTCTTATTCATTGGTTTTAAAATACATTTTTTTCAGGAGAGTTCTTGTCAACTCGAAGCTGGAAAGGATTAGAACAGAAATTGGGAGAAACTGCTGTTAGCTTGGCTGTTCAGGGACAGTGTGGAATAGCTGCAGGATATGAAAATGAGCCTGCCAGTTAAGAATACTCTCAGCTCAGCACAGACAGTTACACAAAAGAACATTAAATGGGCCTTTTTTAACCAAAATAGTAGAAAAGTATTTAAACTAATGAAATAAAAAAAAAGGCTAACCTTTTTTATATAAATAATTTCATCATTATTTTGTTTCAATTCAAATTCAAACTTGCTGTTCTATGTGTATTGAGAAAATCATTGTTTTATTATTTTTATTCTAAAATGTTTTTGAAACTACACTTGCAAGACTTAATTATTTGTTATCTAGATATATATCTCTCAGTATTGAATTTAAAAAAAAAAATGGGCATCACGAAGTTTTGTAACCAACAAGGGGAAACAAAAAGGTTAAATGTAGTCATCTTCTGGAACATGAGATTTCTCAAATGTATAGGTTACATAAAGAAGTTAATTTTAACCTGTTATACAAGCAAGATTGAACTATTTCTAGGCCACTGTTGCATTTGGAAATGTAAATACACTAACAGACCAAATAACTCAACTGCTACTCAAACCAAGTGCCTTTTACACACAGATGACATATATGGAATTTTTTAATTCCTTGTTTAAAAGATATGATAGGGTAGCCACCCAGATTCTTAAATGTATGAAATTTATCAAAAGTAATATTTCAAATAATTTAAAAAAAAATTGTTATTAAATTCCTTCCCCACTCCTTAATTTGATACAAATATTACATTAAAATGCTATAATATATTTACATTCAAGTTTTAGGATTAGAAAAGGTGTAATTTAGATGATATAATGGAAAGAATGGACGCTATACCTATTTCTAGGAATGACAAAACTTTTCTGCTATTGATTCAGATCTATATTTACTTTTCATACTATATTATTTTCTCTGTTTCAATATATTTGTTTTGGTAACAGTACATATACAGTTGGTCATCACACAGACATTATAGATACATTTTTAAATAGCTTGGCTGTCAGAAAGTTGAAAGATTTATTTATTTTTCTTTCATTTACAAACATTAACATTTTGTGGCATTAAATTCAAATTGGTTTACCATCAATTTTTTATTTTTTGTTAAGGAAGACACGATTCATTACCTCCCTTAAATCTCCTAAACCTCTCAAAAGTCCGCAAACTCTTCAGCGTATCTGTCCACTTTGAGGATCGAGATGCTCTCCTCTTTGTTCCTCTCAAAGTTGGATGTGTCGGTGTCGGACTTGAGGTGCGGGATCCACGGAGCCTGGTAGGCCTTGGTGATGATCTTCCGGAAGTCCACCTCCTTGTACCAGTTGTGGTTGATGATATCGAAGGCCCCGTCTTTCAGGTTACCAAATCGTTTGGTGACGTCTATCTTTCAAGAGAGGAGGCGGGGCGGAGACAAAGACAAACAATGTGAAAGCTTACTTTTTTTTTTTTTTTTTCAAATAGAATGGGACATAAACAGTGGCGTAGCTAGAAATTTACCATCGTTTCGGAGTCAGGGGGTCTTGGCCTCTCTAAGGGGCCCTGAATTTCGACATTCGACATCATGGCATGAAATGATAGCGTAATACTTAATATATATTGTAAAAAAAATAATTCAAACACCCCATTTGGGGGCCCCCCTCAAGTGGGGGCCCAGGGGATCTTCAAATTCTCCCCCCACCATAACTACTCCACTAGACATAAACAACAATTAGTATGCAAAATGTCGAGGTCGTCCACTTATCATTGTGTTTTTATTTTTAGTAGCGTTTATTTTTAGAACGAGGTTTCCAGCATGTAGGGATCACACAGAATACCCGTTTATATAGGACATATTCATACTCCCAAGATTATCTGTTTATATAGGACGTATGCCTAGTCCCTAGATCACCTGTTTCTAGTAGGACATTCCTACTCCCCAGATTACCTGTTTCTATTAGGACATTCCTACTCCCCAGATCACCTGTCTCTATTAGGACATTCCTACTCCCCAGATTACCTGTTTCTATTAGGACATTCCTACTCCCCAGATCACCTGTTTCTATTAGGACATTCCTACTCCCCAGATCACCTGTTTCTATTAGGACATTCCTACTCCCCAGATCACCTGTTTCTATTAGGACATTCCTACTCCCCAGATCACTTGTTTCTATTAGGACATTCCTACTTCCCAGATCACCTGTTTCCATTAGGACATTCCTACTCCCCAGATCACCTGTTTCTATTAGGACATTCCTACTCCCCAGATCACCTGTTTCTATTAGGACATTCCTACTCCCCAGATCACCTGTTTCTATTAGGACATTCCTACTCCCCAGATCACCTGTTTCTATTTGGACATTCCTACTCCCCAGATCACCTGTTTCTATTAGGACATTCCTACTCCCCAGATCACTTGTTTCTATTAGGACATTCCTACTTCCCAGATCACCTGTTTCTAATTAGGACATTCCTACTCCCCAGATCACCTGTTTCCATTAGGACATTCCTACTCCCCTGATTCCCCCCCCCCCCCCGGCCACCATTTTTTTTTTGTTTTCGAAAATTTTAAAGGAAATAAGATATTAAAGTGTCGTCCCTGGATGGCGACCAGTTCGTGAGGTTTGTGTATTAAACTGTCGTCACGGATGGTCCCGAGCTCGACCCCCCCCCCCCCCACACACACACCCGCTGCCGTCCTTCAGGAGGTTTGGGTGTAACTTTTATTTCGGAAACTCTGAAGCATGTAAAAAGAGACATAAAAACACCTAATTTTCAAGCTCCCATCCACCTCATAAGCACCGACTAAACGTTCAATCATAAGCTACATGTAGCAGAGTGCTATATATAGCTGTATGATTCAATCGATCCGGATTTAAATCTCTACAGCAGAATGAAAATATTTAAGTGCAACTTCCTCAAAGTGTTAAAATGAGAGTGGGTGGGAAAGCCGGGATATTGTATTACAGTTAAAGATGACACCATATGGGCCTATAATCGTACACTTTGAACAAAAAGTTGAACAAGCAATAGAAAAAGAAACTTAAAAAAAAACAAAGCTTAAATAAGGGAAAGAACCGCTAATTAATGCTAGTTATCTGAAAATTACAGGGTTTAACTCCCTTTCTGCTATATAAACCAAAATTAATTAATTAGTACTAAATGATTAACTAATTGGTTAATTTTTGTATTGATTCGTGTATTATCATCAACTATGAATAAATATGCAAAATTTCGACTTGATCCGAGAATGGGAAGTGGGAGGAAAAAAAAAACGTGTCAAAACGTAATAAAGGGATTAAATCCATACATACATCCACATCTCTCATTAAGCAACATTTATTCCCCCATTTCTCATGAAACAAAATAATTAATCACCAGCAATTAATTTGTTAATTTTTTTGATTGAATTATGTCTTGTCAGGCTCAATGAATAATCGTGCAAAGTTTTAACTTGATCCGAGAATGGGACATGGGAGAAAAAAAACATGTTGCAACTTTTTTACCAGACAGACAGCTTTTTTTTTTTAACAATTCGTTGTTTTTTTACTTGATTACTCATAACTGTTTCTAAAAATATATTAGAACAAACATTAACTATTTTAATCTAATTCCTACTATAAACACATGAAATGAGGTATTCTAATTGAGAAATGACATGAGCACATACAAGGCGTGGAACACCACAAACTATAAAGAAGGTTAAAAAGAACAACTTAAAATGTTTTGATAAGAAAAAAAAAACAACAAATAGTAAAAAAAAACACAACCAATGTCATCAACTACATACCGGGCTGAGGTACAGAACAGAAAAAAAAAATGTATACATTAGATGAGATTTTGAGAGGAAGCACTTGAATAAGCCAGGTTATACACGTTAAATAGGTTCACAAGATTGTAGGTAAATATCGATAGTTTAAAAGCCTAGTCATTTGAATGCTTAATCTTTTAATGAGAATGGTCAAGTCTAGGCCTACTCAATGCCAACAAGCAAAAGGTTGTAGTTTTTTTTGTGTGTTTTTTTATACCGGGAAGAACTGCACATTTACAGCCCCCATATCACAATACTGTAAAAATTTATTGCTAAAGCTAACAAATTATTTCATTGCCACAATTTATTGATTTATGTTTTGAAAGGAACAATGAGTAATTGAGCAACGTTTCAACTTGATCAGAGAATGGGAAGTGGGAGAAATAACGTGAGGACATTTTGTACCAGACGGAGTTAGTCAATATAAGATTTTTTGTAAACATAGAAACAAATATTTTGATATAGAAACGTTGGCAGAGGCTTTGTTTGTTCATTAGCCCCTTAGAGAAAACTGTTTGTAGGCTACCCCGTACTGTTCATCCGAAACATTGTCGGTTTAAAAGAAAAAGGGTAAGGGCCTGAAAACCTTGAGTTCAACATTGCCTTCATTGTAGCTTACTTGAAATAAGGGCCAAGGCCAGCTAGTTTAAAGAATGAAGTATGCATACGACATAAACTATCAGTTTATCTTACGTACAAATGTAATCATGATAACGTTAATAATTCAAAAAAAAAAAAGGCACCCATTTCAGACCTTGCTATCTATGAAAGTTGATGTGAAGCGCAATCTGTTTCTATGGCCGACGGTAAACAATGGTGTCATGTGGCCAGCACAGCCAACCAACGGCCGTTTCTTTCCCATCGTAAATCAGGTACCTATTAGGAGTTGGTTGGACACATGACCATTAGAGTTGGCTAGACACATGACCAGTAGAGGTGGCTGGACACGACCATTATAGTTGGGTGGACACATGACCATTAGAGTTGGCTGGACACATGACCATTATAGTTGGCTGGACACATGACCATTAGAGTTGGCTGGACACATTACCATTAGAGTTGGGTGGACACATGACCATTAGAGTTGGGTGGACACATGGGCTTCCTAAAAATTTCAGATCAAGTCCCGCTCTGTTCCGTGATCAAAATATGCCTATGTGTCAAACGTCTTATAGACTAGTTATCTTATAGATTACAGACGTTACTTCAAATCTTATATACTAGTTATCTTATAGATTACAGACGTTACTTCAAATCTTATAGACTAGTTATCTTAAAGATTACAGACGTTACTTCAAAAAAAAAAAGACAATTACGCCCTAGACTGAAAGGATCCTCTTGTTATAAAATTTAGTCGAAAAGATCTACTTCTTCTCTTAGTAGTCTATCTTTTTCTTTTAGATGATAAGCTACTATTATTACCTGAATAAGTTTGGACAACAAGCTTGCCAAGTTAGGTTTGAAGTGGCTAGGATACGAAACATTGCATTCGACGATCAGTTCATACAACCGAATGGGAGTCTTGTGGTCAAAAGGTACATAACCTCAAAGAGAAAAACAAAAGATCATCAAACGTGATGAAAGACGCCGAGTCGGCAGTTAAAATCTACAGCGAGTTGGTCACGATCTTTAAACAAAGGTACACTACTGGCTAGTTTCTGCAAGCAAAGTCGAGTTAGCTACCCATATAGAGCGTAGTGAACAAAGAACACAGGCTCAATTTTTTTTCAAAGTAACATTTTTAAAAATACATTACCAGTTGTAGTATTGGCGTTATTATTATCGTATATAGGTCTTGATAAAAGACTATTTGTAACCACTAGGAGACGTTACTTTTTTCAACAGATTGTATGGCAATTAAGAAAAAAAAAACTGGGAAAAACATAGAATATTTCAAACAGGCAATTTAAATTTGTCAAATATGTTTATTCTTTGTTTTACGTATTCGGGGCTTTTCTTTAAAGTTGAAAATTATTACATCTTAGCTTAACCTGCATGATTTGAATCCAGGATCATCGACATGACAGTCTGGAGAGCACACCACACGACCAGGCAGCCATCAATTTAAATTTTGTCTAACAGTTAAAGAATATAACTCACGATTTAAAAAAAAAAAGCATTTTTCTGGGGTAATCTTTAAAAAAAAAACAACAGACGTTACTTCGCGTGTTCCTAGGTCAATCTAGTCATGCATGTCAGCCAAGTCATTGTTTGTCCTGGCTGGCTTAGGCAACACATTCCATGCTCTAATAGCACTAAGGAAGAATGAGCATTTGCACAAATCTGTTCTAGCATATCGAAGGAGGAATGTGCCGAATGTGATAATATGCCAAAGTTGAGTACCTGCGACCATTTCATAGATCAATATTCCCAGACCCCAGTAGTCTACAGACTTCCCATAGCCTTTATTCAAAATCATCTCAGGAGCGATGTATTGGGGTGTGCCGCACAGTGTCCAGGTTTGGTGGACTCTCTTTGCAAAACCAAAATCCGCCATCTGCAGCAAAGTAATAATAACATTGTATAGTAGATCTGAATGTTTTAACTTCATAACATAATATCTTAAACATTACAGACATTCCTTTAAAAAAAAAATCTTATATTTAGTGTAGTGTATCAATTAGTTTGGATCCGACATTTAATTTAAATTTGTAATCTTATCTAGACTAACAGTAATAAATCTGCTCTATTAGAAATATTTTTACCAATATTTTTTGCTAAGCGCAATTTCACGCTTTTAGCTTTCTCAATGCGCTATCATTTGTCTGCACTAGTTAGGGAAGGAGGATGTTAATGTTAGTGATCGCTTTTTAAATGCATTATATAAATATATAAAAATTACGACTTGAATTCGAACTTGAAGGCTCAATAATCTCCTCAAATGAATACACTAACCACTGTGCGAAGTGCTTTTGAAAATTGAAGGTTTATTATCTATTGTTTGTTTCAAACGACCTGATTCTCTACAGTCTACACAAAGTATAAAGGGGAATAATTCAACTTATAACACCACATCTGTCAAGTACAATTTCTTTCCCTCTTCAACACCAAACAAAATAGTTAGTTGCCAACAGTCAAGAATAAAATTTTGTTTTGTCTGGTACAAGAAATAATTGTGCAAAATTTAAACTTGATCCGAGAAATAACGTGTACAAACTTTTTACCAGACAGAGTTGATAAATGCTTTGTAAATGATAATTACATCCTTCGTGTATTCATCCGTTAATCTAATCGAGCATGTTTATTAGAGACAAACTTTTAAATAAATAATTGTTTCAACTTGATCCTAGAATGAGTGTGGGAGATATAACGTGTACAAACTGATAGACAGAGTGAGTTGATATAAACTTTGTAAAACAGAAACTATAAAAACGCTGGTCCTGGTGCTAGCCTTATACAGACTTTCCTACACTCTTCTGTAGGTTTTTAGTTTGATTACAAACAGATGTAAGCATTACATAATTTTCATTGAGCATAATCTAGACGAGAACATCAAAGGCTGAGCAAAAAAAAAATATATATAATTATAGCTTTTATATAGCGCTACTTTCATGCTTATAGCATGCTCAGAGCGCTTTGTGGACCAGTGGGGAGGGGGGGGGGAGGGGGTATCTAGAAGTTGGTTTTCCGTACTGCCTTTAGGCGCTCAGTAAACGCAACTCTGCCCGAGTCTGCTTCTGGCACACGACCTTTTCTCCTACACAAATAAACGCAAAGAACAGTAAATGATTTAAACCTCATATTTAGCCATTGACGATTGCACTATAAATGTTTTACCTGGTTACGGATTTAGTGATTTTTCCCCCCTTGGTCTTAGCCACTTGGTAAAAAAAAAAAAAAAGGAACTCTTAACAAAGCTTATATCAACTCAATGTCTATCTGGTACAATTTGTGTAGCCAAGACAAGCCAAGTTCAAGCGCACTTAACCTCTCGACCACGTTTTCAAAACAATTTTTTTTAGTGTTAATTTCCAATACACATATTTCTGAAAGTTAAACAAAGTTTCCATAAATGTAAGTGATTTTACAAATAAAGGATTTAGTCTTTGTTACACACTAGTGTAGACCCCTCGTTGCAGATACTAGTTGCAGATACTTGTTGCAGATACTAGTTGCAGATACTAGTTGCAGATACTAGTTGCAGATACTAGTTGCAGATACATGTTGCAAATACTAGTTGCAGATACATGTTGCAGATACATGTTGCAGATACTAGTTGCAGATACATGTTGCAGATACTAGTTGCAGATACTAGTTGCAGATACTAGTTGCAGATAAATGTTGCAGATAAATGTTGCAGATACTTGTTGCAGATACTTGTTGCAGATAGGCCACTAGTCCTTATTTCTTCCCCACATTTAATTAAACCTCTACAGCACTAGTGATTACATTACAATATATCGCACCATTTTTTTAGTCCTGTCGGGTCGTTTAAAATTATAGTAAGCACTACAAATGAACCTTATTTAGGCCAGACTTACTTTAATATAACCAGTACTGTCCACTAGAAGGTTCTCTGGTTTCAAATCTCGGTAGAGGACATTTG
Organism: Biomphalaria pfeifferi; assembly: GCA_030265305.1. Taxonomy (NCBI): domain Eukaryota; kingdom Metazoa; phylum Mollusca; class Gastropoda; family Planorbidae; genus Biomphalaria; species Biomphalaria pfeifferi. The sequence goes on along the minus strand of JASAOG010000162.1, from coordinate 1,440,544 downwards.
CATTGTGGAGGTATTGTAACGCCATTGTGACTTGCGCCGAGTAGAACTGCGCCCATGCTTCTGGCACACGACCTTTTCTCCTACACAAATGCATGCAAAGAACAGTAAATGATTTAAATCTCATATACAGCCATTGACAATTGTAATATATATGTTTTAACTGGTTACGGATGTAGTGATTTTTCCCCCTCGGTCTTATATCCACTTAGTTAAAAAAAATTAACTGTCAATCTGGTACAATTGTGTACATGTTAATTCTTCCATTTTCCTTTCTCGGATCGAGTTCAAACTCTGCACAATTACTGATAACAAAAAAAAAACCAATAAAAAAAAAGTAATAAATTAATTAATTGAGAAGTGATAACCTAAACCTAAGCATGCCACACGACAAGAAATCAATCAAACCTAAGCATGCCACACGACAAGAAATCAATCAAACCTAAGCATGCCACACGACAAGAAATCAATCAAACCTAAGCATGCCACACGACAAGAAATCAATCAAACCTAAGCATGCCACACGACAAGAAATCAATCAAACCTAAGCATGCCACACGACAAGAAATCAATCAAACCTAAGCATGCCACACGACAAGAAATCAATCAAACCTAAGCATGCCACACGACAAGAAATCAATCAAACCTAAGCATGCCACACGACAAGAAATCAATCAAACCTAAGCATGCCACACGACAAGAAATCAATCCAACCTAAGCATGCCACACGACAAGAAATCAATCAAACCTAGGCATGCCCCACGACAAGAAATTAATCAAACCTAAGCATGCCACACGCCAAGAAATCAATCCAACCTAAGCATGCCACACGTCAAGAAATCAATCCAACCTAACCATGCCACACAAGAAATCAATCAAACCTAAGCATGCTACACGTCAAGAAATCATACCAACCTATGCATGCTACACGTCAAGAAATCAATCCAATCTAAGCACGGAACATGTCAAGAAATCAATCAAACCTAAGCATGCTACACGCCAAGAAATCAATCAAACTTAAGCATGCTACACGCCAAGAAATCAATTAAACTTAAGCATGCTACACGCCAAGAAACCAATTAAACTTAAACATGCTACACGCCAATGTGTCTAGCGCTGAGACAATCTGTACCTGATTAAACGGAAAAGTTCTCCACCGGGTGCGAATTCCATGACCATGTAAAGGTTGGTGGTGTCCTTGAAGGCCATGACAAGCTTCACGATGAATGGACAGTTGGTGACACTTCCCAGGAGACGTTTCTCGTTCAAAGTATGTTCCACCTGAAAGATATCGAGTCTCTTGTTTTTAACTCTTACACTGCAAGTCATCAAGTCTAGTTTTTAACTCTTACACTTCAAGCTATGGAATCTTGTCTTTAACTCTTTACTGCAAGTCATCGAGTCTTGTTTTTAACGCTTACACTGCAAGCCATCGAATTTAGGTTTATATAATGCTAATGTCAAGGACAAGACAATTTAATGTATATAGTTTGTAGATAAAATCAGTAGGCAAGAATACAAACCTGATCCTTTCGCCTCACTCCCCCCCCCCCTTCCCTGAAAGGTACTTTACTACATTAGTCCAAGCACTTGACGGTGATGTAAGAAAAACATTTAGCGCTTACTTTTTTATCATTACGTGCGCCAGTCTTTCCCATTGAAGAGATGAGTCTCATTGAGGGGTTAGACCTTTATCCTCAGCCATTTTGGAATGCAACCATTTAACAGATATGTTATTATTACTTTTATTTGTAACCCATTCATCAACTGGAACGCCCCAGAGCGAGTTTTCTACTCCGGAAGAGAAACATTTCCATTGTTCTAGAGTTTCGGGGACTTTATCAATGGGTAACTATAATCTCAGTCTTATATATCGTAACTATAATCTTAACTATAATCTTAGTCTTATATATCGTCTTATAGGTAATCGTCAAGGAGTAACACGCTGAATGTTTGTTTTACAAGTTTTGGACGATTCTTCAAGATTGGAACCTCCTTGTCGAGATCTAAATCTCCCGCAGAACTGTATGGAGATAGAAGCGGGTAGGGTTCACCACAGAGACGACACTACAAAGGGCACAGCACACGAGCTGGCAGCCATCTTTATAAGCTACATAAATATTACGTTACGATCTCACAAACTTCTAACATTGCGAAAGGGATGACAGCAAAAAGTATTTGAACATCTGACCATGGTATGTCGGTTAAGCAATAAATACTTGATCCACGTAAGGCGAGAGGCGGAGCAAACTGAAGGGATTAAGCTGGAATCTCCAATGGCGATCGTCAATTCTTGTAATCTTTATTTTTAGTTGTGCTTTGCTTGCAGAGCGCCTCACGCAGCTTGGAAACGTTTTACTAAATGTAAAAACAACAACAACAACAACAACAACAAGATGATTGGACCTGAGCTATAGTAGTACAGATCCTGCAATTAGATCTTTTAAAGCCGTTACTTATTGAGGGTTTGTTTTTTTAGGCTCATACACACCAGTGCGTGTTGTTGTTGTTTTAACTCTATGAAACTTAATGACAACTGAAACCTTTGCCTTACAGATTCCATAATGGTTTTATTTAGCGCTTAAAAGCTTGGACTTTTTATTTTTCTTCTTTCGCTTATGTGTTATTTAAAGAATAGTAAGTGTACGTAAAGTAAGTTAAGTTCCCTTTCAGGTGTACACGGCAGATGATGTAAAGGCCACATGTTTCTAAGGCCCACGATTAACGATGGTGTCGTGTGGATAGCACAATGACAACCTACTTTTACTTAACCCCAAATAATGTCAGGTATCCATGGATAATCCTAAAAATTCCAAAGCTTAAACTCCCAGTCTTCACCGAGATTCAAACCAATGACCCTTGGTTCGGAAGCCAAGCGCTTAAAAGCAGTCTGCCACCGTGCCCCCAGTAAATTATATGCTTTCCCCAATACGTCTAACTAATATTTTTACACTGTGTCACATTTTCAATTTAACTTATGAATGATTTAACACCAAACTAAGTCAACAGACCTGCTTGGTCTTGATGACCTTCTCTTTGTTTAGTATCTTAATGGCGTAGGTCTTGTTGTTGGGGTCAAGGTTGTATTGCGCCAACATCACTCTCCCGAACGATCCAGACCCAAGAGTTTTGATTAATGTGAAGTTTTTTATGGTTTCCTGGCATAGAAAGGTACACGTTTCATTAATAAGGCCAAAATAATAGATTAGATTATCAGATAAATTTTTACGTGCAAAAGAGGATACATTCACAAATGTGACACGTTGGCATGTAGGGACATTTTACTGCAGACGACCATTCATGTGAGGTTATGCTAGCTCCCATTTTCTTAACTCCCAGGCAGTCCCAGCACCTATTTGTAAAACTCAAAACAACATGGAAAGACAAATGCATAGCTATCGATATCAAAATCAGACTGATGCGCTTTTTGGTAATGGCCACATTCTTATATGCTTGCGAGATTTGGACGCCGACTGCAGAGGAAGATCCTAGCAATGGAATTGAGATACTGCAGAAGGATCCTAGGTATTACATTTAAAGACCGCATAAAAAACGAAGAGATTAGAGATTAGGTTACTACAGCGATTGTAAAAAAAAAAAAACAACAACACGCAAACTAAAACTCTATGGTCATATTACAAGGTCTTCGTGGCTCGAAAAGACCTTCTTTCAGGGAACAGTACCAGGAAAAAGAAAAGAGGCAGACAGAGAAAGCGATGGGAAGACAACATAGAAGAATGGACGGGCCTGTCATTGAAAAGGTTCTATCCAAAGCAAAAGACAGAGAGAAATGGAGAAAGACGGTCGAAATATCTTGTGTGGTACCCCAAAGTTCCAACAGAGTAAGGGATAGGTGAATGATTGCGATCAGGAGAAGGATATTAGATTGCTGGGGGGGGGGGGGGGGGGGAGAGCGAGGACACGCGAAGGGCAGTACGCGATTTTTGGCAACCCAGAAGTAGGCTAAATATATTGGACCTTACGTAGTTACTCTTGAACTGAGACCAGGCAACCAGAGCCATGTCCAAAAAAAAAATACTTGCCAAATAAGCTTAACATTCTTTATGTCAATATGGCAATATGACAATATAGATAATAATGACATGTAAACGGTCGCGTTGGAAACCTGCAGACCGAGAAATCTGTCAATGGTTGTGACCTACATCTACACTCTAGAACAGTGTTTCCCAAACCGTGTTTCGAGTAACATTAGGCCCTGAATATGTTTTCACGAGCTACTGGACTAATTAAATAGTAGGCCACCACGTGAAATAATCTCTCTAAAAAAAATAAGCAAGGCGTTCCTTTAATTACTCAGAATGTGCGAAATGTTCCGTTACGGTAAAAAGCTTGAGAAACACTGTTACAACATATGTGCCGATTCTCTTTCTAGATGCATGCGTCTGGATTATTCCTGTTACAGACATAAGGTCATTAGGAGAATAATATTTTTTTATCTTCAATCTCGGATTTACTTCCGTCACGTCTGACCACGCAAAGCATCATTCTCTCCTTCATTTCTCTTTCACACTCTCATTCTCTCCCTCCCTAAAACAGTTTGATAATGAAATAATTAAAAGAAATGACCTACTGGATGTGACATTTGAGACGGGACTAATAAGTGCGTTCGTGTGAAAGTGTATGATGTATAGGGATAAGTGAGTGTGAAAGTGTATGATGTATAGGGATAAGTGAGTGTGAAAGTGTATGATGTATAGGGATAAGTGAGTGTGAAAGTGTATGATGTATAGGGATAAGTGAGTGTGAAAGTGTATGATGTATAGGGATAAGTGAGTGTGAAAGTGTATGATGTATAGGCATAAGTGAGTGTGAAAGTGTATAATGTATAGGCATAAGAGAGTGTGAAGGTGTATGATGCATGGGCGTAGCCAGGGGGGGGGGGTTGGGGTTCAAACCCTCCCCCCCATATGAAATCCCCCCCCCCCCCGCAGGGGGGGGGGAGACGGACTTTAGTGACTTGATTTTTTTCTTTGATTTTGTTTATTTTAGGTGAGATTTTAATACTAAACCATCACTTGCCCCAGCACAACCAAGGGGGTTTTGAGTTTAAAACCCCTACCATGGGTTTTGCAGTTAAATTCCCCTCTTCTATAAAACAAAACAAACAAAAAATAATGCAAACGACAATCCCCAAATCCTAAGAGCATAGCTAAGGAAGATTTTGATTTCAAAACCCCCTCCGAAATTTACTATAAAAACCTCTTCTATATAAAAAGCAAATTAAAAACTAAAAATGCTATGAACGTAGCCAAAGGGGTTTTGAGTTCAAACCCCCCTTCAGCGGGGTTTAAAGCTAAAAAATACCTTATCAATATAAAAAAAAAGCAAATTACACACTCCAAATACTATAAGTGTAGCCAAAGCGGTTTTGAGTTTTGAGTTTAAACCCCCTCAAGTGGGGATTGAAACTAAAAAAAATACCTCATCAATATAAAAAAAGCAAATTACACACTCAAAAATCTTTGAGAGTAACCAAAATGGTTTTAAGTTTAAACCCCTCTTCAGCGGGGTTTGAAGCGAAAAAATACCTCTTATATAAAGAAAAAAGCAAATTACACCCTCAAAATGATATGAGCGTCGGGGTTTGATGCTAAAAAATACCTCTTCAATATAAAAAAAAAGTACATTATACACTAGAAGTCTTTCAGCTTAACCAATCCAAAGGGGAGTTTTGAGTTTAAACCCCCCTCCTACAGATGGCTTTTTTTTTAGTTTAACACCACTCCAGATTTATTTATTTTTTTAGTTTAAAATCCCCCTACAGAGAGTTTTGAGGTTGAAAACCCACTCTTCAATATTATTATAAAGCAAACTATAGTTACCAAATTCCAAGAGAGTAGCCAAGAGAGATTACAAAATTTCTACCAGTAGCTGGGACCCATTAATAAAGTGCTGTAGATAGCCATCTGCCTAAATTGAAAAAGACTAAATGTGGCTCAACAAAGATGGCTAAGACGGATTTTAGGAGTCAGTTATAGATCGGGTCTCAATCAAGGAAATGCTATGCCGAACTGGGAGTCGACACCTTGGTAAGGTTGTGACAGAGCGTCGCATGAGGTTTGCGGGACATGTATTACGACAAAATGAATTTACGCATAATAAGAATTGCAATGACACGGAGGCCATTTCGAGGAAATCGTAAACAGGAACATCCTAGTACAACTTCACCCCACACTTTCATAGAGGCCCTCAGAGCAGGTGGGAAGAGGCTTAGACATTGCCAGCGACAATTTTTTGTGGAAACAGCTTACCGCCCAATGAGCCGAACGGCGCGGGAGGATCTAAGTCAGTAAGAATCGCACAGGTTTTGAAATAAAACTTTTTAACAGCAGAATAATGCACTGTAGTTATCTCAGAATATTCATTTTTTAGGCTTTCAATACCGGAAATAGTGCTTGGAGGCGGGGCTTCGCCCCGCGCTGGGGGGAGCTCGAAGCGCACGCCCAGACCCCATTACTGGTGCGGACGGGCAGTCTACAATTTTCCACTAACTCTAAGAAAAACTTTTTCTAGGGTATAATAAACGTCTTTCGAAAGAATGAAGAGTCAGAATGTAATAAAGATAATTATATATATATATATATATATATATATATAGCGCGGGGGGGGGGAAATTCCCCCCCCCCCCACCCCTCCCCCCCCCCCCCCCCCCCCCAAAAAAAAACTGTCTACGTCCATGGTATGATGTATAATGTATAAGCATAAGTGAGTGTGAAAGACAAAGATGTAGGTCTAGTTTGTGCTTGTTTGAGATCGAAAGAATTTGTTTCTATATATGTAAAAATAATTCAAGGTTTACTTCCTTTTGAATAATTGAGCAAAGTTTCAACTTAATCCGAAAAGGGCAAGTGGGAGAAATAAGGTGTACAAAATTTGTAACAGACAGACAGAAAGAAAGAAGGAGTGAGTTGCTATAAGGTTTGTAAAGATCCAGCTTGAATATATCAGACATTGAAATATTTGGGCAAGATGGATTTAAACTTACAGAAGTTGTGATGTTGGCCTTGTAACGATCATCGAAGTCTTTCCTGGCCTTTTCTAAATACTCTTTTAGCCAGTTTTCCGAATGACTCAAGACCAGATCGCCACTCTTAGATTCATGAGCAACACCTTCGAAAACAAACATAGTCTAAAGCATGGGGCTTACAATGACTTACAATGCAAAAGTACAAATTGATTATTTTACAAACAAAAACATTTAGTGTGGCCTTTAGAGGGAGGCGCGGCGACCAGGCTTCCGAACCGATGGATCTCGGGTTCGAATCCTGATAAATAATGGGATTTTTTTTATTTTTGGGATCTTTAGTGCGTGCTACGTGCACAGCCTGGGGAGAATGGTGTAAAAGAGGAAGAAAGAAGGGACAGTTAGAAATGGAGTACTTTGAACGAAGATGTTATTGACATTATTATCCGTTGAACAGGATTAAAGTTCTCATAATCTGCGACTTGTTGTTCTGTGTATGTGTCTAATTAAAAGAGTCTCACCGGATCGTAACATTGTACCCCTGAATCAACCCAGCTCTAATGGTTACCTTTCATCAGGGGGGAAATGCAAAGGCGGTTAATTATCGGCTGTAGTGCTAGCAACATGAAACCCTCGTGAACAGTAGGCCACATAAACAGGTGACCTTAATATCATCGCAAGGTCTGAAAGGGGAACACATGGCCTTTCATGAGATTTTAAATGACCCTTTTAGGAGAAGGTTGACAATTTGCCCTATTTTTTTTACCTTATTACGTTTTGTTTAAAATGCTGGATGAGATTGGAGCCTAAAGTAGACTTAATTGTTACTGATAATTATAACGAGAGTTAAGCGTGTGGTGTGGACCTACACATTTATTATCTTAAAATTTGTTTAAGTGTGTGTGTGATTTTTAATTTCTCAGAATTTTTATTCCTTGTTTAAAAAAAAAACAACATATTTATGCGCCCACAAGTTATCTTTCCCTATTTAGATCCTAATATGTATTTGTAGGTCAGATCACAGCCAGATCTACGTAGCCGCTACAAATAGGCCTTGTGCCTTTTTCTTTAAGCTTTGCTTAACAAGACAACCCATATTAATACGCGCAAACAGAACAAGGATGCGGATTGTAATCATCATTTTTATAGAAACAATATTTTCCCCCCACAGACTTAAGATCTGACCTAGATCTATATCTAGACACTAGATTTAGATCTAATAGTGACATCATAGTCAATGTAGCATAGCGTATACATTCTTGCGTTTGGGTTTTTACTTACTCATGTCAGTCGGATGTGATTTTAATCTTACACAGCTGCGATTAAAATTCATGGGTGCGCGTCTGCATTAAGCGGGGCAGTGTCCCAAAATGGTTCATCTGCAGCTTCAATTTCTCCTAACAAAAAGCGAAGCCGTGCATCCAAACAAAAGAAAAGAAAAAAAAAGATCTAGATCTATTCTAGCTACAGAAAATGTGAAAGAAAACAACAGTTGCCTTGATCTGAAATCTAGCTTAAAGCATGAGAGAGGGTTTTTTTTATCTTAAGTTGTCGACTTTCAAGCAGATACTATGGTGAACATGTCGGTGCCACATTTTAAGATGACAGTGGTTTAAACCAATTTTATCCACCACTGTCGGAGACCCGATATTGACAAGTGGTGGCCATGTTGACATACAAAATTGCTGCTTTCAAAATGGGTTCAAGAAATGAGAATATTTAGCGTTCTCTTGAGGTGCTCGATGACGCACTCTTATTATTGAGTTAAAAGAGACGAAGTCTGATGCTGCGCAGACACAGACAACATAGAACCATTGAATAATAATAATGTTGGCAATGCCTTCGATTCCAAAGAATAAGACAGGACAGATTCACAGGACTACGCCAACCCAGTTGGGATCCCTTAACTCATGAAAACATGAAGAAACTAGAGCAAATACAAAATAGAGTAGTGAGATTTATAACAAAAGAATATTCAGATTTGATAAGAGTAGCACCATTAGTAAAATCACTAAACTTAGAGACACTTCCGGACAGAAGAATAAAAAGCAAAGTAGCTATAATACATAAAACACTAAATTATAATTTACAAATAGAAAAATAAAGCCTAATAAAATGCTCAGAAAGACACAAAGATAGAGGCACATTTCTTATTCCATTCCCTAGAACAAATTCATACAAGTGCTTCTTCTTCCCTAGTGCCATTAGAAAATGGAATGGGTTGCCTGAATCAGCCAGGAAAGCCAACGACTCAGCAGAGTTTAAGTCATTGATTTCCATGCATTACTAGATTGCTACATGAAATGCGTAGGATATTATTATAAGTTTTTCTTGAAAAAACGTCTGTAATATATAAGATAAGATCGTAGACTCTGAACTCCCTGACTCTTTTAATAAATTCTTCTTTGGCAAGATTATTTGCTTTAGATTTCAAATTGTTTGAACCGATATTAATTGATATAGTAGGCCTCAACACAGTTCTGTTGCAACCTGTGGGCCTTAACACAAGTGCCTCAAAAACTTTTGTTTCTTATGAAGTTGATTTAAAACATTCAGTTAGGACTATTGCGCCTTGGGAAGTCTGTATGTTTTTTTTGGGGTGGGGGTGGGGGGTGGGGGGTGGGGGGGGGTTCTACTCTACTGGTTCTCATACTTGTGACTACCAATGCAGATTCTGAATATTTCAACAAGTGACTCGGAATCCATGGTTGACCCATGACAATGACTTTTCAAATGGCCCGAAGTTTGAGGACCTTGTTCTTGTTTACCCCATATGGAACATACAGGTCAGTGTTGAGGCCTACTCTGTGGCATTTTACGTCTCCAGAGACGATCTTTTCCCTTTGCAACTTCTTGTGTGACTAAAGAGGCTAATCCTTGATACACAGCTGCGATCGCAGGTTGAGCATATGTAATCACCAGGTGCCGTTGCAATTTCACCCTTCTTTCTACTACTGTTGTGTAAGGCATCTCCAATCCGTGACCTTTATGCTCTCTCTCTATGTGGATCTATCCAGTGCCACCTCTTCCCAGCTGCTAGTGTCGATTTTGAAGAGCTTCATGTTGCGTTTGCATACATCCGTATAACGTAAAAGTGGGCGACCAGCGGCTCTACTGCCTTCTATTAGATCGCCATACAGAATGTCCAGTGGAAGTCGACCTACTGGCATTCTACGAACGTGGCCAAGCCAGCCAAGTCGTCTGCTGCTGATAACAGAGCGGATGAGGCCTACTATAACCATTAATATCGGTTCAAACCACTTGAACTTTGAACTCTAAAGCTGGGACTCAATTTTGAAAAAAAAATATGCTCGTTTTTTATAAGAGAATATATTCTACACATTTTTTTTATGTATTCTGGGCCGAAATGTGATTCTTAAAGGTCCACATTGGATGTCCGGCAAACGTCTCATTTACTCCATCTTCCCTAGCGCTATTAGAGCATGGAATGGGTTGCCTGAGCTAGCCAGGAAAACCAGTGACTTGGCAGAATTGAAGTCATTGGTTAATATGCATGACTAAATGCATTTCGCGTAGGACGTAATCATCTTCTTTTTTGAAGTAACGTCTGTATTATATAATTTAAGGTAGCCTGCCCACCGGCCATTCTGCCCCTTCATTGGCTATTTCTTGCCTAAAGAATTAATTGTGGACCCTCAAGCCCCATAACTTAACTTTGTGTATGTGTATAAGTTCACGTGAATAAAAACACGTAGTCTAGCTTTAAAAACAAATACCTTAGCCTACGTGTAAGCTAAAGATTGAGAAAACTAAATATTAATGTTTGTGAAACAGGCATCTTCGGCTGAGGTGGGGGGGGGGGGGGGGGAATACTCGGTCACACATACACACACAGAGAAATTGTAGAGTCAAAGGGAGATAATAGAGTCGTCGTCACTGTCCATCTTTTTTTTTTTTAATGATTTTCTTTTATTTACTCTAGGTGTGTGTTTGGGGAGCAGGCGTGCGGTAAGGCCTATAGGTCCAGTTCACAGTGTTTCAAAGTTGTTTTAAGTTAAACCATTGTTCAGCAACTCAGGAAAAGCTAATCGACAGCTTTGTAGGTCAACCTATTGTTTTCCTATTGTTTCTCCTCTGAAGTCCATTGAAAAATAAAAAAGGTCGATTATTATTGGTATTCGGAGGGCCATGACTAGGTCACTGTCATAGTTTGAAGCAACAGAAATAAAAGACAACAGTACAATGGGTCTATTCTGATAGTTTTAATTTACTTTAGGATTTGACAAAATCTATATTTAAAGCAATAACGAAACTTCGAACGCTGCGGATGTAGCCAATATAAAGTGGAAGTCCAACAGTTTTGGCATTAATATAGATCTAGATCTAAAGGACATTCTAATAGAGATCATCAGTGGATTGTCGTTGCAGGTTTGTAGTATGCATTTCTAAGTTTATTTCCGTAGCATTATAATTTCGCTTTTTTATAATATGAACACAAAAACATTATCAGCGTTATTGGTGTCTGCAATAACATTTGACGTTATTCTAGGCCCGGGTCGTTTTATTTGTTCTTCTGGACCCTTTTATTGTTTAATTTCTTTGTTTTTGTCCTCTAGATCTAAACAGATCTTTGTCAATAATTCCTTTTAAAATTTCGTGATTTGATTTAACATTTTCTGATTGTTTATAATAGAATATGGCTATATTGGTATATCTTTGTTACATTAGTTTGTTTATATGTTAGCTCCTCAAATGTGTGTGTGTGTGTGCGTGCCAGACTGCCGGTGTGTGGGGTGTTTGAAAAGTTTCTAGCCGTAGCCCATGTCGACAGGGTCTGCCTTAGATAACTGGAGGCCCTAAGTGAAGTGAATTTGATGGCCCCAAACAAAAATAAAAATAAATGAATAGCGAAGAAATAAAATGACGCAATATATTTAAATACTTGTGTCTTCCAGACTTAACTTTGGGCACAAGCTTCATTAATTCTTTTTTTTTTTATTGTTTTGAGTCCTGCGGGAGGCCCCTAGGCGGCTGTCTAGTTTGCCTATACCAAAGGCCGGACCTGTCAGGGTCGGCCTTATGTATTTGGGAGGCCCTAGGCAAAGTAAATTTGGTGGCCCCAAAAGGAAATAGCAAAACAAAAATAAAATTACGCAATTCATAAAAAAAGAATACGACTATTACTCAACTCGGATCGCCTCACTTTGGGAAACACTGAATTCTAGTCTTTAATTACATATGATTAGATATAATTAGCATCCTATGTGTTGTCTTAATAATTATCCTCTTGGAATCTGAACCGCCGGGTTTTCCCGTAAGGTTAAAAATGATCTAAAATTGGTCACATCCTTAAAACAACTACTGTTTAGGCTAAAATTAACAATAAACCTCACTTATTTTGAACAATGGTATGTTATGGTCTAAGCTTGACACGGACAAGTCGTTCATACCAAGCTTTTTACAAAATATTTGTAATTGGTCACATAACAGAAGTGCCGGCTTTTAGTAAGCGGAGGCCCTCGGCAGGATCTTCAGTATAAATGCACTTAATAAGATAACAGATTTATTGGTAAAAAAAAGTATTGGTAAAAATGTTCCCCTTTCAGACATTGCGTTCTATAGGGCAGATGATGTAAGGTCATTTTTTTTTTGGTCAGCTGTTAAAGAGAAGGGTGTCATGTAACCAGCACAACAACCAACCGCCTTTACTTTTCCCCCCAACTAACGTCAGTGCGGTACCCATTACAGCTGGGTGGACTCGGAGCGCCCTAAAAATCCTGAAATTCAAAATCCCAGTCTTCACTGTGATTCGAATTCAGATTCGGAAGCCAAGCGCTTAACCACTCAGCCCTCATATAAAGATATATTATTCATTGTATCTATTGGGGGGGGGGGGAGAGATGTGTTTCTATGGCCGACGTTTGACGAGGATGTCATGTGGCCAGAGTTGGGTGGACTAAGTGGGAACCTGAATATCCTGAAATTTATAATCGATTCGAACTCGAGAGCTTTACTACTCAGCCACTAGGCCCGCTTAAAAAAATATAAAAGCCAATTTTAATTTTAATCTCATTTCCGTTATTTTTTTATAGTTTATAAGCATATTTTGTTTAAAAAATGTTATATTTTAATGCGGAGACTTAAATGGTGAGGCCATCTACGGCAGAACAGTCTTGCACTGTGTTAAATCCGGCTCTGTATAGCACGTAATAAGAAAAACACTTTCCTATTTGAACGAGAGAAACAAATGGTTTCATTAATTGATCTTTTCTTGCTTATAACAGACCATTATTGTTACTACCTCTTTAACTCTTTCTCTCCTAACTGACGATACCAGCGTTGATTCCACCAGAATGTGGTAAGTAATTACGGAGAGAAAGAGTTAAATGTAATAGAAATGGCAATGTCTTCGATTCCGAAGATTGAGGATGAGTGCAATGTTTCACATGACTACACAAACCTAGTTCCAACCGTGATTAGAAGTGGTTCTAGACTTGATTTAGAAAGCTTTCAGGATAGAAGGTTCAAAATTAAAGTAGCATTATACATAAAACACTGAACCATAATCTTCAAATACAAAAACAAAATTTAATAAAATACTCAGAAAGACACAAAAATAAAAGCACATTCCTCATCCCAAATGCTAGGACAAATTTGTACAAATTCTCCTTCTTCCCTAGTGCTATTAGAGCATGGAATGGGTTGCCTGAGCTAGCCAGGAAAACCAGTGACTTGGCAGAATTTAAGGCATTGGTTAATATGCATGACTGAATGCATGACGCGTAGGAAGTAATCATCTTCTTTTTTCAAGTAACGTCTGTATTATATAAGATAAGAAGAAGATAAGATATGCCCCCCCCCCCCCAAAATTATTTAAGATATGAGCCCTTTATTAAGTCAACAGTAGGCCTATATGTCATTTTTATGATCAGCCTTTTTCAACACAATAGTTAAGCCAACACTACTTATGGAGCAAAGTATGCCAATTTTTGAGTACCACCTTCACCATCCTGAAAAAAACAACAGTTATACAACAATATCTGCATCCTCTGGCAAGACAAGAACTCAAATGAGAAACTATGACAAAGAGCAAAGCAGCAGCCCTTTGAGGAAAATATCATTCAGAGACGCTGGAGATGGATAGACCATCCTTCGAAAGGCTGTATCCAATATCACTATACAAGCCCTCGCCTGGTACTAAGGACATAGAAGAGAGGACCGCCAAGACATACATGGCGTCAAGATTTGGAAGCATATCCAAGTAGATAGGCAAGACATGGGGACAGTAGGAGAGAGTCGCCCAGAACCGAGATACCTGGAGGAAGCTGGTTGGTGGCCTAAGCTTAAAATGATAATTATTCACAAAATCACTCAAAATTGTGTGTATGTGTGTGTTGGGTAGCCACTCCACACACCTCCACATACAAAGAATGGTTGTAGGAGAGCGACCCGGAAATATCACTTAAAAAAGAGAATCGGGATTTTGTTACAGTATTGGTTTTCAGTGAAGTCCCCAATTCATCCTTCTTTAAATGTCACCTGACCCAAATAACTTACTATGAAGTGTCACAATGAGTATTTTTGGAACTAAAAAAAAAAGTACTGTAGGCTAAAGTGAGTCAGAGGCTGTTCGAAAATACAACCTTGAGAATGAGTGTAAATGCGTGAATGCGTGTTTGATCACGTGATTAAAAGTAGGGAAAAATCCCCAACTATAAAATATGTTTGTATAAGTGATAAATATAATATATAGTCGGGTCACTCGTAGTCAAACTGTTCGGATTTTTCCAACCCCAAAGCATTAATTATTTTTAATTAAATGGTAGGCATATTGACGTCGGTATAAATATCGGACCCGAATCACTTAAGTTTCAAAATAACTGAACACTATCAATTAAAAACCATATATCTTTAGTTAATAGATGGAATGTAGGACTATTTATATTGGAAGATGAATTAATATAACCTAAACGACTAAACAAGCTAAAGAATACAAGGTAAGATATACTGGGGGGTACTTTAATGATCATTTAAATAAAAGGTTTTCGTTCTTAAATTTAATCCTTGGAAAAAATCCGAATAATTTGTAAGTAAAAAGGGTCATTTTGTTTTGATTGTTCGTGTTTTTTTGTTTAAACGGACAGCTCTTGACGCAAGTAAAACAAAAAAAAGATTCAGCAACTATGACAAGCACAGACAACCTAGCCCAGTACTTTGACGTCAATGGCTACGTCAGCGGACTTGATGTTTTGAGCCCCCAGGAGGTCTTGGAGATGAGGGCTAACTTTGATAAGGTGGAAAAAGACATAGGTAAGTGTCCGATCTTTTAAAAAACAAAATGTCCATGGCAAAGTGGTCACTTTCTAAACGCTTTAGTTTGTAACCGATTTTAAAAAAAATATTTAGTTGTCAGCTTTAATCTTCATTTAGGCCTCCGTAATAATGTTTAGTTAATTGTAAAAATCTCCAATATGTATTTTTTATTACATAGCTAATCAATGCTTTTCTATTTCGTACTCCGGATACACCAGAATGCTTGCTATTCATTTGTTAGTCTCTATTTATGAAAATCATCCCCCCCCCCCACAACACACAGATGATACGATAGATAGATAGAGATGGAGAGAGAAGTAAGGATAGAATAAATGTCTAAAATTCCTATTTTTTATTGTATACCATTATCTCTTCTGTCCCTTTACTTTCGACGTTGGGGTGCTGTGACAGTTCGCAAAAAACAAATCTCTTCACTTTTCCCTGTCAGCAGCTGTACTCAGCAGGATAACCAGAGAGAAGCTGGTCCATTCGTTTACGTTGTACAACCAGCTGTTCTTTGAACTAGGTTACACTAAATGTGATGGTTCAATAGTAAAGCGCTTGGTTCGAATCTCGGTGAAGACTGGAATTGTGCGATTTTTAGGACTCCCTTAGTCTACTAAGGTGTCGCTGACATGTTGGGAAAAATGAAAGAGGTCGGTCTTTGTGCTGGTCACATAACACCCTTGTTAACCGTGGGCCACAGAACCAAATGACATTTACATCAACTGCCCTAGAGATCGCAAGCTCTGAAAAGGGTACCTCACCTAGGCTAGACTAAATAATTGACTAATCTTATCTTTATCTTATCTCAGTGTACATGGTGAAATCATATATTATTATAATAATATTATCAGTCGTGACATATTGAAATCAGCTTTAAGAAAAATGTTTGTATTTCACGCGAGCAGGCCAAGAGAACGCAACATACTCCCTACACAACAAACACCTGACGGATGAGTGGGTTCTCCGTTTGACTTCTCACCCCAACATGTTAAAACCATTGAAAGTAAGTAAAGAGCGTCACGACATTGTGCTCGCCTATTCATTAGTTTATGTCTTAGGACACAATCCCATAGTAGGTTGACGCTTGGCTATTTTTACTTTGTCTTCAAATTATGTCAGAAGCCATTCAAGTCTAAATAAAATTATTATTTATTTACAAGCATACTATCAAGACCGATATTCATTAATATAAAACAACTGTTATCCTTATCTTATCTTATTTAATACAGATGTTACTTCAAAAAAGAACATCCGGTTATAATTTTAAAGTGTTGCACATATATTAGTAAAAATTTTACACGTATTTTTATATCAATCTAGAGATTTTTTTTGTAAAATTAAAAACCTTTACTTATTCTAGAGCTGGCATCAATTTTATCAATTTTATTAAAACCTTTCATCATACATGTTGACTGACAATATTATATTTTAAAAAAAAACAACTAAAGTAAGTTTACTTTCACTAATTTATTGGAATAGTTGATATGACTGTTATATTTCATGCGAGCCTTTTATTTGTAGCTGGGTGTTATGAAGCTTAAAATGTAATTTATTGCAACAGACTCTTGTCAACGTCACTAGGGCTAAATCATGTGAGCGAAATGTGTATTGAAACTTTGGCCTACATAGCAACCTATTCTGAGAGTAAGAAAAGAAAAGTAAGGAAGTGTGTTGAGCGTGTGTTTCTATGGTGACCATGGAACGACGTTAGTGATTTGGTTGGTGGCTATGTAGTGTGAATGATGCAAGTTAGACGGCATTGTCGTTGGAGGTCTTAGGTAAAACAGACGACTCAAGATTGACAGACTGAAAAGACGTGTTTTTGTAGTGAGTTAGATTTTGTTCAGAATACCATTTTACAGTATTACTTAAGTCTACTATATTTATTTCATTCAATATTATGTTGATTCTGTCCATATTGTAACAAAAGTTATATATCATAGTGTTCACAAAAAAGTTATTCAAGTTCTTTCAGGTTTTAAAAGTTAAGATTTAATACAGGTTTGGCTGTCTACCAGCAGTTTTGAGCTGTAAGTAAGAGACCGTCAACAACAGCTGAATCCTTAGATATTCTAAGAAACATTGCCTGACCAGACTGTAGCCTGAGACTTAAGACATTTTATGAGACAATACTGAATCCTTGGGTAGGTCAAGAAACATTGCCTGACCAGACTGTAGCCTAAGGCTTAACTCTTTCTCTCCATAATTATTTACCACATTCTGGTGGAATCAACGTTGCTATAGTCAGTTAGGAGAGAAAGAGTTAAGACATTTTATGAGACAATACTGAATCCTTGGGTAGGTCTAGAAATATTGCCTGACCAGACTGTAGCCTGAGACTTAACTCTTTCTCTCCATAATTATTTACCACATTCTGGTGGAATCAACGTTGGTATAGTCAGTTAGGAGAGAAAGAGTTAAGACCTTTTATGAGACAATACTGAATCCTTGGGTAGGTCTAGAAACATAGCTAGACCATACTGCTATTTTTACAAAGGCTTAAAACACTACTAATATAGGATTCTGGTACTGGTGTAACGAGAGCTTGATATCTGCATGGAGGCGCCCATCCCTCTCCATGTCTGACCACAGCCGAGTTCCTCCAATTTGGCGGCTCGCCTTGGTCAAGAACATGAGAAGACAACATAAATAAGTGGACGGGCCTGACACTGAGAGGGAAATCTGTCCAAGGCAAAAAACAAAACAAAACAGAGGAATGGAGATGGACGGTCAACAGATCATGCATGGTGCTCCAACGGCACAACAGCCTAAGGGATATGTGAAGATGGAATGTAGTATTCATTGCATATATTTTCCACCCTCCCCAAAAAAGTTTTATATTTTTATCCTCTATATCTGTCAGGCTATCCTAGGACCAAATCTTATTTTGCTGGACTCGCGCTTCATATGCAAGTATCCTGTTGGGAAAGACGAAGAGAAGGAAGCTTTCGTTGCTTGGCACCAGGATGTAAGGTAGGCCATTAAATTCACACACAGAACAAATGTCAAAGGTCGTGACCCTTTTGTGTTAGTTTGTAAATAATTTGTCATGTGAGTTTCTCAAGAAAGTATTTTAAAGACAATGTCTTCTAATAATAACAACAAAAACAACAAGGCTTGTCTTCGAGTCCGAAAGGGTGCAGTATTTCACTTGGGTACACATTCCTACTTGTGACCTACATATTTTGTCACATACAGGCCAGACGTAACCGTTTGCCTGCCGTTAGTTGGTTTAGATTCACTTTTCGCTGTGTACGTGTATCATTGGCAGTAGATTTCCTTTTGGTCTTCAAATAATGATAGAATAATAATGATGATAATAGAATTTTGGGGAATTATACGCGGCTATGGCGGATTTTTTTTTTATCTCAGTGAAGACCTACCTATGATTCGAATGATGACCTTTCTATGAATCAATCGAGAACCATTCTGTGATTTAAGTAAAGACCTATAACTAAAAAAGATGATTTAAGTTGAAACAAAACATAATATATATATATATATATATATACATTTGTTTCCCTTAAATTACTATATTGAAAATTGTGTATACTATGAAATTGTTAATGTAGGTGTTTTGAAAGATGGTCAACAGATCATGTGTGGTGCCCCAACGGTTTGGCAGACTAAGACGTCACTAAGAGAAGGGGAAGGAATGCTGGTGTTTTGACTTCTTTTCAAATCACATGTTGTAATCAACGTCACCGTTGCAAAAAGTCTCTATTTAGCTGATATTATGTTTTTATAGGTATTGGGGTGTTGAGGGGGATGTGGTCAGCGTGTGGCTAGCTATTGACGACGCAGATGTGGACAATGCTTGTATGCAGGTTATTCCAGGTAACTTTGACTCTAGCTACTAGAATTTCAATTATCACTGTACTTTATTAACTTTATTTAATGAAACCAATCAAAAGCGAAGAAATTCATGTCACTTTTCGGTGAATCAGTTTCATGTTAAGTGTGGTAAACAGAAGCCATCGGTTAGGAATGGGCAATCAAGCAAAGTGGTACTCAGTATGCTAAGTCCTGTTACCGTTTCCATTTAGTCCTTTTGTAAATTTGTGGAGAAAAATGATTTTCAGAATTTGCTTTCAACTAATGTCTTAACGTGATCCTGGGTAGCGAAGGCAGGTACAGATAACTCTAATGACTTAAAATTATCCTAGGTAGCGAATGCTGTACAGATAACTTTAATGACCATGATCCTGGGTAGCGAATGCTGGTACCCATAACTCGACTTTACGTGATCATGGGTCACAAATGCTGATAGATAACTCTAATGATTTAACGTGATTTTAGGTAGCGAATGCTAGTACACATAAACTCTAATAATGACTTATTACAAGTGACCGAGATGGTGATGTATGATGTGAGCTTGGTACTTCATCTCTGCTAGTTGATGCTGCCAAATTGGAGGTTCAATGCCCTTTTATCTGTGTTTCAACATAGTTTCTTCCCTTCTCTAAACATAAATGTTATCTAGAGCTGTTATTAGACCTACATGTCATATTTATTTATCTTTTGCTTTAAGCTTCGATGATGACCGCTTTATAACATATAAATTATGGAATAGATTTGAACACAGTAAATTCAAATTGTAATTACAACTCTTAACTAAACTTATGGACTAGCAAAAGATGAATAAAATACCTTTAGATCTAAAATATTTACTATTTCTATCTGCATCAGGTACACATAAGTCCGGTCTCTTAAAGCACATTACAGAGACCAAGGAAGGTAACCTACTATCTTCCAACCAGTCCATCCCTGAGAATCTGTATGACGTCAACAAAGCAGTGCACTGTCCGCTCAAAGCCGGACAGATGTCCCTCCACCACGGCCTCCTTGTCCACGGGAGCGGCACGAACAGGTCCACCCGCCGCAGATGCGGCTACGTCATTCGTTACGTGTCCACTCAAGCCAATCCTATAGCGGATGCAGACAGGCCAAGATCATTCCCAGCCACGGTGCTAGTTTGCGGCGTAAACGAACCTGCCAACTTTGAAGACCATGCTCCTGAGTGGTTCACGTGGAGGAATATGTAAATCCAGTCTTAAATCAACATAGACTCTTAAAAAAAAATAAAACATAAATCTTGTTTGTT
Organism: Biomphalaria pfeifferi; assembly: GCA_030265305.1. Classification (NCBI taxonomy): domain Eukaryota; kingdom Metazoa; phylum Mollusca; class Gastropoda; family Planorbidae; genus Biomphalaria; species Biomphalaria pfeifferi. The sequence goes on along the minus strand of JASAOG010000162.1, from coordinate 1,420,178 downwards.
TTCGAAGAAATTTTGGGACAAGAGCTTTGATTAGTTGGAATATATAAACCTAAATGGTACAACAAAATTAACTTAAGATGAAGGGAAAATAAGGTTTGTGAGTTTTGAGCTTTTTTTGGCACATCGGCACACTTTAGGCCATGTCGTGCCGGTAATCCCTAAAAGGTTACTCTCCCTTCATACTACATGAAGGGAAAATAATCGAGGTTTTAAATTTGTTTTAGTGTGTTGATGAAGCTATGACAACCATGATACAGATAGGCAGAGTAAAGGTACTAAAAATATAAACATCTTTTTAAATATTTGCATAATTATATTGTTTATAATATGCTTTATGTTTTATAACATTTTTATGGATTTTAACCGCTGTTCTTAAATATTTATTGCAATATATTGTATTAATTAAGATATGGGAGATTGATATTGATGTACAAGTCTTTCTTTTTCACACTAAATGCAATATAAATTTAATTTAAAGTATTTTTATTTGCGAATGTAGAATGCACGATTATAAATTTAGAATTGAATGCCAGACAGTGTTAAAGAAAATTACAGGATCAAATCTCACCTAGTAAGCTGATAGATAGGAATCAGTATAAACATATTTGGCCTGTTTGGTTTATTCACCTAAGACAATTGTAAATAGTAAAAATTGCCTCTATACAGAGTTGTCTTGTAAAGGGAGATAAATGTATGCACGCTGATTAATGCACATGTATAGAAAATAGATTTTTTAAACAAAAATTCTTGCTTTCATCTTTTTATTGTACAAAAAAAATATTTCTTTTAATGCAATGATTGGACTGGATAATCATTGCTGGACAAAAATGTTAAAACACTGTCCTTAAATATCTTATGTTTCTCAATATTTTTCTCAAACTCATTCCTTCCCTTGTTTGATTTTAAATTGAAGAGTAGAATTGTGAAAATGACTATCACTAGCTGTTCAACTCTGTAAAATGATTGCTAGATACAAAACATTGATGAGTTGAATGGAAAGTATTTTTTTTTATATTGCCTGTAGCTACTATAATTTAAATCAGACAATGTAGTCTTATACAAAAAAAAAAAAGTTTTAGATAAATACTACTGACTATTTAACTACCTAAAAACCAACAAGTTTTTTTTTTTACTTTTGAAAAAATGTGATATTAAATGAAGTTACCTAAACTTAAACAAAAATTAAAGAGTATTTAACTCCAACATTATGTAATAGTGGCAACAGATAATCCTATATGAGAATAAAATATTCAGCTTCTAAAGAAATGTGCAATGCATAGATGAGAGATGTAGAAATGAATAGTTGAAATACAAGATTTACACTTACAAAAATTGAAATGTAACCAAATCATAAGGGACATAACAACAAGATTAAGAGTAGAAATAAACAAAAATGAACACAGCAACAAAGCAGTAACTTCAACGTTTGACAAATGCTTGCTGTGAAGAGCACAGAGTAACATATGTGACCAAGGATGGCTGCCTGTCATGTGGTGTGTGCCCTGGACTGTCGTTCAGACATCTCAGTAGTCCCAGGTTGATACTCTGCCCACTGCCATCCTGCAGGAGGTTAGGACTAAGAAGTAAATTATTTTCAACTCTGGAGGAACATCCAAAACATGTAAAACATTTTACAAACAATCTTAGTGTGTTCATTATAATATTAGAGGGGGAGAGAACCTGCAGAGTAAGGAAGAAAAAGAAAAGGGGCATAACTCTAGCAATGTACAATCAAAAAAATAATACACAGAAAATGTGAAGAATATAAAAAAAAAATCCAGCAACTGGATTTGTGAAGTAGTGCAGTCTATAATTAAAATATAAAAGAGTAGTTTAAATTGCTCACATAAATATATAATTGTAAATTATAACTTCATTAAAATATCAATCAATAAATATCTTAAACCAATAAAAGGCAATTATATTCATGCCTCTGGTTGACTATACCGAAAAACATAATCTAAATATATGATTCTCTTCATGGCTCAAGAGTTTGAACTCCTTATAGGAAGAAGATCACTCTTATTTCTAAAAGTCCTACTAGAGTTCCCTTACGAAAAAAAAAAGAGAGGGGAGGGGGAAGAACAAGTTTTATTCACCAAATAGCAGGGCTGGACTTAACCGTTGTGACCAAAAAATCATGGAAAGATTTACTCTTTTATTTATTTGTACCCCACGTATTTTAAGCGCCGAAAAAAAAAAGGGGGGGGGGGGGGAATATAAAACAAGTAATCTACTCTGTATTCACTTGTCACTAAATAGCAGGGCCGGACTCAACCGTTGTGGGGACCTATGCTAAACAGATTTCACAGGGCCAAGTTTGGGTAGGGATAAGGATAAGAGTTTGTATTAGAAAATAAATTTGTCTTTGCATTTCATTCATTTTTTACTACGGACAGAACTACTTTACGAGCCTTGAAAGTTTCAATCTATCTACGAGAATTGTTGACCTCAAGTATATCTTCAATAGTTTGAGGCGCAAGAAGCTTCTTTCACCAGATTACACAATTACGGGTAATGCATAATGCCTTTTTTATTTATTGCGCATAGAATTGGCATTTTCCATATTGAATGACACCCTAAAATGACCATTTTTGTCTATATATTTCAGGAGATTTGTATGAGTTTTCAAAATTTGTTTAATAATTTCCGAAGATTTCCAGGATTTTTTCGTATATTTTGCAATTTCAGGAGATTTCCAGGAGCTCCTGGTAAATCGACAAGAGGCCACAGGAAATCAGTTATAAGTCATAAAATGGTTTAATTTAATAAATTATCCCCCTAGAATTAGTGTGGGCCCTATGACATTGTGGGGCCCACTGCGGTCGCATAGGTTTCAGTGGCCTAAAGCTGACCCTGCAAAATAGCGGCATAAGCTACGCCGCCGGTCAACTAGTTTATTATTAAAATGCATTATAAGAACATCATACATACAAAAATATATATATAACTGATTGAACAATACAGTTTAAAGTATTCATATAACAGAGCATTAGTGATACACTTATTTGGGTCTTTCTTAGAGGAATGTTCATTAAACAAATTTCTTTTCAGCTTTCTTCATTTGTCTTTTCAAATGTAAAAATATCTCGATCACTAGTGTCACTAGACTTGGATGTATCAACACACAGCAAATATTTGCTACCTATATGATGATACCTAAGAAATAAAAAGGGTTAGCAGATAATAATCTTCATTGAAACAACGTTTGAAATTTCAAGTCATTTTAATAATTTTTTTATGGGGGGAAAAAAGGGGTGGGGAATTTCAAGTTATGCGTAAATTATAGTTTTTATCCAGCGCTACTTTCATGCTTATAGCATGATTAGAGCGCTATGGTCCAATCTCATTTGTGGACTAGTGAGAGGGAGGGGGTATCTGGTAGAAGGTTTTCCGTGCTGCCTTTATATGGCTCCTTTTGTCTCGAAAGGCAATGGATGCGCCCAAATGAGTCACTGGTTTTGGCTTAATCTTGAGACGGGGCAGAATCTGCTGTGGCTAATCAAGCCCATTCTAGAACGGCAGACTTTGCCACAATTCGTACATGTGTATGCCTCTGATTCAGGGCTAGCGGACAGGGCAGCTTTCTTTTTTTCCCTTGGGGGTCGATTGACCATTTGCCAGGGGTCGCTTAAGACCATCGAAAATATGGATTGTTATTGCCTACTCTTCTATTGCTGTATGTGTGTGTTGGGGGGGGGGGTGTCGCGGCAGAGTGGGGGGTTGTAAAAAGGGGTTGCCGAGCTTAAAAGGTTAAGAACCGCTGATCTAACACGTCTGTAGACGATATTTATGACTATATTTGTATGTCTCTTATAATCTCATAAAATACAGACATTCCTTCATAATAGAACTATTTCAATTGGTCTTCTATGTAAGTCAACAAAAGCAATTTTTTTAAGACAAGAAAATGTGCCTTTGCAATGTTAAGTTTAAACAAAAATCATTTAGACTTAGCATTGGTGCTATTTTAAACCTGGCGGTTTATGCTTATATTGTTAATTTTACTGTTAGGTAAGTGAGATAAAGTTATCATAAAAAAACAAATTAATACATTCAAAGAATTTGCAGTTACTAATTAATAACTAAGGTCTCAATAAATAGTGAAGCATAATCAAAATCATACTGTTAATCTTTATAATTAATCTTATGCTCAAATAGATCGCTGGTCATATGGTATATGCTCTGAACTCTCATCATGATGGTCCTGAGTTCAAACCCTGACCGCTACAATGCCCTGCCACCTGGCAGGAGTTTTGGGCTAAGGATATAGTATAATTCATTTCTGAAGGAACATCTGAAATGAATAAAGCAAAACAGACAGTTACAACACAACAGTTTTACCTCCAGAAAATTATGAAGACAACAACACTAGCACCAGCCAGGAAGCCTCCAACAAAAACACCTAAAACTATTGGTACTAAACTCTTCGAAGAATGTTCAGCTGAAAAAAAAATTACACTTTTAAAAGAACAATTATGCAAAATGTTTCACTGAATTTTTGTGTCATATTTCATAATGTTTGAAATTTGATAGTCTACTAGTTTAAATCCAAATTTTTTAATTTTTCTTTTTACCTTTCATGGCCAGTTTTTCTGTTACACTAAAATTCTGCCAGTTAGTAACATTAGCCTCATCAGGGATGTCTGACAATAGAGAAATAGTTCAATATACACAGCTGGATAGGCAAAGTGCAATAAAAATATTAAAAATAAATGACAATGAGGCATTTACTTGTCTTTGTATCTCAAGCTGTTCATACACAAACTTTTTAATATTAAGAAATAATTAGTTTTAAAATTAGTTATATACATTTAGTTTACTTGTTTAGATATGACAGCAACTTAAAACTAAACACACCTCTGGTGTACAAGTCTGTGAAACAGCCATTTTCTGTTAACAACCATAGTCAAATAAATGAAAGATCACAATGTGAACGATTCCAGTGGTCAAAAGCTAGCACTGAATCCATATTAATAATTCAATGTAATTTCAACTAGTCATCTTGTTAAAAACTCATTCTTTATTGCATATTTCGGTCTAATAAAATATTATTTTATAAGTAAATAAAAACTAAAATTATTCTTTTGAGGAGCTGAAATTCAGGTGCCTTGATTATATCAGAACTATTTTCAACTATTTTAATATTTAAACTTCTATCAAGTCAACTAACTGCATTCAAGTATTCAATACATATATTCACAAAAGACAAACTCTCACCTGTTGCATTCAATTCACAGTGGTCCCCAGTCATATAAGTAGGACATTTGAAACAGAAGCCAGTGGTTCCATTGCACAGCTGATTCAGACATCCTTTATTACATCTTAGTGAACAGTCTGGACCATAATATGTAGGCTCACAATCTGTCTTGGTACAAAAAATACTATTAGTTCAACGCAAGGATAAAGAACTCTTGTTCATGTTTACATATAAAAAAGTTTAAGCAATATTTATATTTGTATATGTGTCACAGCCTGGTTATTTTTGCAGGTCTGGACGGTCTTGAGCTGGTCTGCCTTGGTATGTTGTAACTAACTAAATACCTTCTCACACGCACTAGATTTGCTACTGCGTGAGAACACTAACATACTGAACTCTCTGACTACAACATGTAGAATTATTAATAGACTCTAGGTCAGCAGACATGGATTTTATTCACATAAAATATAATTCACAAAAGATATTGGCAAGTCCAGCCATCAAGAAATATACACAAAACATAGTACATTAGAATCCAATAGAATACTTTAGATATCACATGTGCTAAAAAATCAACCTTAATATCTATACATTACTACACTGGACAAGATATCATAATATTCCTCTCTCTACGAGAGCCCAGGATCAACTGCCTTGTCCACCTCATGGTCAGCTTCCGACCAAACAAAATCTCGTCCTAACTGCACGGAATAGTTCAGTAACTACAAGTCACCAGATATTACAGGGGTTCTAAAACTGATATACAATATGTACTATCAGATTCAGGGGCAGACTGGCTATATGGGAATTTCGGCAAATGCTCAGTGGGCCTGTGTCTAAATGGGCTCATGGAGTTAACAACGAAAGGGCCACTTTAAATGTAAACATGATTGACATTTACATCCCTTTTGTGAAAGATCTTTAACAGATTTTATTGTAAAATACTATCCTATATTCCAAAATAATGGTTAGTAAAATCACTAAATTTAGAAAGCCTTCAGGACAGAAGACTCAAAAGTAAAGTTGCAACTATACATAAAACACTGAACTATAATCTTCAAATACAAAAACAAAATTTAATAAAATACTCTGAAAGACACAAAGATAAAAGCACATTCCTCGTTCCATATGCTAGGACAAATTTGTACAAATACTCCTTCTTCCCTAGTGCTATTAGAGCATGGAATGAGTTGCCTGATCTAGCCAGGAAAACCAGTGACTTGGCAGAATTTAAGTCATTGGTTAATATTGTTATGACCCTATTGGCGGCACAAAAGGGTTAACTATAGGCTCAGCTGACACACACGAGAATCACTCAGGTCAGCGTGGCCATGGACAAGGGACAGTACTACGATTACATGATTACACGCAAATATGACCAATGTTATGGTCATGTGATCGAAAGCCTGCGTGTACGAGTGACACAGTGTGTAGGAAAGCGGCAGTTCAAGACCGGAGAGTGTCGAGACCAGGACTGTTAGTCGCCATGAAATCGGTCCTGGTTGAGTCCTCATGTGTTGATGTACAAGTCCAGAAAGAGAGACAGTAGAGTTTTGTACGGTGATGTACAGAGTGACATTTTAGTTGTTGATGTGTTTGATGCCAATTGTCTAGTATTGGCTGTTATCTACTTATTCACTCATTATTAAAGTACCCGATATTGTGGAGCTCTTGTTGTCAAGTTCTTGATGTGTTGATGTATTGTGTTGTGTTTAGCAGTGTTTACAGAAGGCCTGATTAGGAGAGAGAATCGTAACAATATGCATGACTAAATGCATGACGCATAGGACGTAATCATTTTCTTTTTTGAAGTAACCTCTGTATTATATAAGAAAAGATAAGAAGATTCACCTATATCCTTATACTGTGCTTCTGTGAGTTTCAATCCTATATCAAACTAATAGATTAACAAAGAATATAAGACATATATATATTTAATAGCCCTATTGAAGTCGAGTTAGAGTGAACATACTCTAGTGAATCTAAACCCTCAATTTAAATATTAGTGTTTCTTGATGTTATGAGGCAGTACCATTTACAGCATCCCCACAAGTTCCAGTCACTTTCTTTGTTTATCATGGTTAATTCTAACATATCAACATTTTTATACACTTGAGTTGATTGTCATAAAAAGTTCATTTTTTTTTAATTTTGGTTTTGTTTTCTGCAAATAATTTTACCTGTCTGACACATGTCACCTACTTTCCCAGGTGGACAGTCCAGGCATATACCTGTTGTACTGTTGCAAGCTCGAAGTGCACAATTGGTGCTACACTGATCTCGACAATTATTGCCGTAAAAGGGAGCATGGCACTCTGAAAAAAAGTGTTGTTTTTTTTAAAAAATCAAACAGTATGGCTTCAATGCTAAATTGTTAGGCTTTCCAGTCATGTATCTGTAATATGAATAAAGATTAAGATTTGATTTCTAATCAAGCATTCTTTCCTTTTAGCCAGAGCACAGCTGGAGGAGTAGTCCTGTTCTAAACTAGAGTTTATCTGATCCCAATTAGCCTTAGTCATATATAAATTACAAGAACAATTTCTGTGCATTACTTACCACTTTTTGTTTTTTGGTTAATCCTTAAAAACAATTTCCTAGATGCTATTACTTTTAATTTTACTCAATCAGAATTATACAGTCCCACTTGGCAAGATGCTAACTTCTTTCTTTTAGCACATTTTATTTAACTTGGTAGTTTTGTCCAGCTGTTCAGTCTTGTTAGGTTTCGAAAAAAGAGTATAGGGAGTATAAGTAAAGAGCATAAAAATAACAGTTTTTAAACATCAGTAGGATTCCAGGAGGTGCGGAGGCTGAGAGGTCAAGCCCTTGGCTTCCTAACAAAGGGTCCCGAGCACAAATTTTTTTTTTGAAGACTAGGATAATTTTTTGCATGATCTTTGGGCGCCTCTGAGTCCACCCAGCTCTAATGAGTACCTGACATTAGGTGGGGAAAAGTAAGGCGGTTGGTCGTTGTGCTGGCCACATGACATCCTAGTTAATTGTGGGCCTCAGAGACTGATGACCTTTACATCATCTGCCCCGTAGATCGCAAGGTCCATAAAGGGTAACTTTACTTTACCTTACTTTAGGATTCCGGTGTCTACGCAGCTCCATCAGTGACCTACATAAGACAAGACTGAGACAACGACTACCAAAGCTTTACACACTTTATTAGACAATTAGTCCAAGTTTTCAAATTCATGAACAGCAGACAAATACATTCACTTATGAAACTCTTAGATCAAAGTGTTACCTCCATTTTCACAAAAGATTCCAGATTTTCCAGCTGGACACACCAGACATTGTCCACTTATGTGGTCACAAAACTGGTCCAAACAGTTTGGGTTACATTTATTTTTACAGTCTTCCCCAAAATATGTGGGGGCACATTCTGTAGAAATTGATAAAGCAATGGAACTTATTGAAAATCATTTAGACTTTAAAAAAACTTATTCATGCATTTTTTACTGACACATTCACCAAAAAAATATATTTTAATTCTATAGTTAAGAAAGAGTTTCTGTGGATAATAAAGTGTAATAAAATTAATATTATCAGTTTGTTTCAATGTACTGTGCTCAACACTCTGGCTAGCAAAAAAAAAGGAAATATCTAATACTCTACAAAGACAAAAGGTCAGGTCCTAATTCATCCATCAAGGCACAGTGGAGGAATCATATTAAAAAAAAGAAAGTTATCCAAAGAAAAGCTTCCTGGGCAATGTGAAAGAATGGACAGGCTTTTTAAAAATATTCTGCTAAGGACAGATGCTGATCCAGAAATGTGGTGGTATTTTGATACGTGGACCATCACACTAACACTAAAATAGTCATTGTATATGATTATGATAATGATGACGACAACTAGCTGTCTGTGCTTTCTCTAATGATTTAAAATTGTTAAGAAAATTCATTTGAATCTTAAAGCCTAGTGCTATCAAACAGTTAGGACTTCTTAAACGCAAAGAAACAGCTACTATTGTGTGAAAAAAAAAAAGGCTATAATCTCCAAAACTTCATGTTAAAGTTATCTTTATTAACTTAACAACTTTACAGATTGCTTAAAACATGATGTACCTTAGCAATTTGGTAAGTGCATTTTTATTTATTTCAAGCAATCAATTGACTCTTAAGCTATTTTTTGCATCTAAGTGGCCAACAATTTATAGCTATAGATTTCAAAGGATTTATATGTATAGAACAATAGCTGTATGGGGTAGCTGTGGCTGAGTGGTTAATCATTTGGTTTCTAAACCTGGGGTCCTGGGTTTGAATCTCATTGAAGAATGGGATTTGGAATTTCAGAATTTTTAGACACCCCTGATTCCACCCAACTCTAATAAGTACCTGATTTTAGTTGGGGAAAGTAAAGGCGGTTGGTCATTCAGCTGGCCACATGAAACCCTAGTTAACCGTGGGCCACAGAAACAGATGATCTTAACATCATCTGTCTCATAGATGGCAAGGTCTGAAAGGGGAACTTTACTACTTCACTTTAACAGTTGTACAGTCTATGTTGTTCAATTAATGCTAAATGGCTCAAACATGTTCCTGAATAGTGTCTGTGATATCATTATGGATTAAAAGACATGAGGAAAGTAAAATCTTATAATAAAATGTTTAAATTTCATTTTGTTACATGACCCCATGTTAGCATTACCCCATAAAAGCAAAAATCTCAATAAAAATTAAAATGTTCAAGATAATTTAACAAAATGTAATTCAAAAAAGGGGAAATAACACAGTTAGATATTAACTATAAGACACAACAGACCTTCCTGGCACAGCCACCCATCATACCCAGGCTGACAGCCATGGACACAGTGACCGTTGTAGTGATGGCATAGTTCATCTGGCATATTCTCATCAAGTTTACAATGAGGGCTACAACTCATGGAGCAATCGCTTCCGTAAGTATTATTATCACACTCTAGGAAGAATAAGAAGAAATACTCTCTATTGAAATAACAAAAAACACAAGGTCTCATCCAACAATCACCTGGTATATACAGAGAAGACAAGTTAAACCAACATGATTTAACATTTAATATAGACTGTAGAAACCATTAACAAACACATTATTAGGTATTTGACTCTATACATGGACTTGATATTGTCAGTCTTGTGGCTCGCTTACAATGACTCAAGTTCATTCCTGATGTGAACAGGAATTTTTAATAGAGATTTGTCTTGAGTCCATCCGTCTGTCCATCCATTCATCCATCCAATCTATCTATCTATCTATATATTTATCTATATTTATCTATATATATACTGAGTACCGGCACCTAATCACTGAGTACTGGCACCTATTTTTTTTTACAAAAAAAAAAAGCACTGTATATATATATATATATAAATGTACAATAAATAATTGTTTAAAGTATTAACTTGATAGGAGAATGTGTGAGGGAAAAAAAGTGACAATTATTTAAGTGGACTAAACCCAACACATTTAGCCATATCAGTAAATACAGAAGGATTAGTTTCACTTATTGGTATTAAACAAAATAATTACTTACCAGTAATTAATTGACTAGTTGGTTACTTTTTAAAAAAAAGAAAGATTCATGTCTTGTTGATGCCAATGAATGATTGTGCGAAGTGTTAATTTGATTCGAGAATGGGTATGGGAGAAATAACGTGTGCACATTTTTTACCCGACAGACAGACAGGGTGACTTGATAAAAGCTTTGTACTAAAGAAAAATAATATATCCACTGACTTACTGTCTATGCAGCGATCCCCAATGTATCCAGGCTTACATCCGCTTGCACAAGCCCCTGTTGAAGGGTCACACTGACCTGCACCAGCACAGTTTTTACTACAGTTTTGGGAGCAGGCGTCACCAAAAGTAAACACTGGACAGGCTGATGTAGAGAGAAGGTATATAGTGTAATATTTAGTTAAGTGGACGGTGTAGTGAAAAGTCTTTGTTTGTAATAGTAGATGGTCTTAATAGTAGACAATGCACTGTAGTCAATAGTTTTTTAATATACATTTTTAAAAATAAAAATTGGCACAGAATCAAACAAGGTATTACGAATTTTCAGCCCAAGGGACATATGCCCATTTTGCTAAATATATAATATTGAACTTTACTATAATTGCAGTGGCATCAAAAAGGTGTGGGCCACCATTCTTTTTTACTTGTACATAATTAGAGTTAAAACAACATCCCTTTGAGTATTTATAAGATGAGAGAAAAGCTTGCCCAGTCTATACTAAATGCTTATAGCTCAAGATCTAGTTTAGAATACATGCAGGAACTATGTAATCAGATTACTACACTTAAAGAGACAAATAAAAATGCAGTCTTTTGGATTATGGGTGATTTCAACCTACCTGATATAAATTGGAAAATACTAATCATAGATAAACACCAAAACCTTAAGGACATAAATGAGCTTTTCATAGAAACTTTACACAACCTAAGTTTAGATCAAATCATTAAAAAGCCAACTACATTAAACAACACATTAGATCTCTTCTTAACCAACAGACCCAGATAAGTAGTTGATTATGATATTATCCCTGGTCTATCAGACCATGAGATCTTAAAAATACACAGTCAGATAAAAGCAGTAGCCAATACAAAACCTAAAAGAAAAATCTTACTCTGGAATAAATGTAACCTAACACAACTACACCAAGCTGCATTAAACTTTCAACAAACATTCTTATTAGAAAAAACATTAACCAACCAGTCGATGACCTCTGGAATTTCATTAAAAACAATCTTAAAAGCATTATAGAAAATCATATACCAACTAAATACACATCAAACAAAATAAATAAATGCTGGTTTAATAATAGACTAAAGAAGCTTTGTAAACAGAAGGAAAACCTATATAGAAAATTTAAAGAAACTAAGGCAGAAAGAGTTTACAAAAAGTATATAAAAATTAAACACTTAACCCAAAAAGTAAGCAGACAGCTGCAGAGTGAATACATAAACAATATAATATCTAAAGATAACAACAAAAACATATAGTCATACATTAAGTCTAAGAAAATGGAAACAACAGGCATAGCGCCATTAAAAGATGAACATAACATGATGATAATGAAACTAAAGCAACCATCCTAAACAAATACTTTGCAGCAGCATTCTCAGCCCCAGGAGACAAAGACATATTACTTAATTTGAACCAAGTAGACAACATAGAAGATATAGTAGTACAAGAAAATGGAATTCAAAAACTATTAGCCAACACCAAACCAAATAAAGCGTCTGGACCTGATGGTATTCCAGCTAGATTACTCAAAGAACTAAGCAATGAGCTAGCCCCAGTGTTCAAAATACTCATTCAGGCATCGCTTAACCAGGGCAGAGTACCAAAGGACTGGAAAGAAGCTAATGTCACCCCACTATTTAAAAAAGGAGAAAAATCTGATCCAGAAAACTACAGACCAGTATCACTTACCAGCATCACATGTTAAATCCTAGAACACATAATATGTAGCAACATCATAAACCACTTAGACAAACATAATGTCCTCACCCCATACCAACATGGCTTTAGGAAATATAGATCATGTGAAACACAACTAATAGGACTAATTGATGATTTTTCTAAAGGTTTAGATAATAGTGAACAAATAGTCTTGGGTCCACTACTATTTTTAATTTACATAAATGATTTACCAAATTGCATTACTTCTGGAACAAAAGTCAGATTATTTGCAGACGATTGCATATTATATAGAACAATAAAAACAACACAAGACACAGATATTTTACAAAGAGAATTAGATGAATTACAGAAATGGGAATCAAATTGGAGCATGTCTTTCCACCCAGAAAAATGTCAGTTGTTAAGAGTAACAAAAAAACTAAAACAAATTAATTCCACTTATTTTATTCATGGCAAACCAGTAACACAGACTAAAAACGCAAAATACCTAGGTCTTATAATAAATGAAAAACTGTCATGGAATCCACATATTGATGAAACTATAAAAAAATCAAAGTATTAGGTTTTATAAAAAGAAATTTCTAAAAATCAAATAAGAACATAAAACTAAAATGTTATTTAACCTTGGTTAGGCCAATAATAGAATATGCATCCTCCATTTGGGACCCATCAACTCAAGGAAACATTAAGAAACTGGAACAGACACAAAATAGAGCAGTGAGATTCACAACAAACGAATATTCACATTTGACTAGAGTAACACCTTTAGTAAAATCACTAAATTTAGAAAGCCTTCAGGACAGAAGACTAAAAAGTAAAGTAGCAATATACATAAACCACTGAACCATAATCTTCAAATACAAAAACAAAATTTAATAAAATACTCTGAAAGACACAAAGATAAAGGCACATTCCTTGTCCCATATGGTAGGACAAATTTCTTCCCTAGTGCTATTAGAGCATGGAATGGGTTGCCTGAGTTAGCCAGGAAAACCAGTGACCTGGCAGAATTTAAGTCATTGGTTAACATGATTGACTAGATGCATGACGCATAGGATGTAATCATCTCCTTTTTTTTGAGGTAACGTCAGTATTATATAAGATAGAGATAAGATAATATATGTAAACGTTGAACAACAAAAAAGAACATCTAAAAACGTCTGTATTATATAAGATAAGAAGAAGATGTATTGGAATAATTATTTCAGAGGAAAGTTTTAAAAGCCAGAAAAAAAAAATCAATTTAACTTTGATCTAAGTATTTAGTTCATTGCTAAACATTCAATGCAAAATGAAAATTTAAACCTACTTCGATCACAAAGAGAACCAGTTCTTCCAGGAAGACAACGCAGACAATTGCCATTAACATAATGGCAAAATTGATAAAGGCATTTCTCATCACATTTCTGAGCACAGTCTTTACCAAAGTATTTTGATGTGCACGCTTTTTTTGGTTTGAAAATAAAAATAATGGTAAAACAATCTGTGAATTCTAAGGCAAAGAATTAAAAATAGTTGCAACAAAAATAGATATGTCCTCTTTGAGTTCAATAACAAAAAAAATAATGGACAAACAAATATAAAAAAAAGTTGTAAAGGAATTTGGCTTAAGGAACAAACAACAATTTAAAATTAAGGTCCCCATTAGAGCAGGTTGGACTCAGAGGCGCCAAAAGATCACTAAATTAAAAAGCCCAGACTTTAAAGAGATTCAAACTTGGGCCCTCGCAGTTTGAAAGCTAAGCGCTTTACCACTCAGTTATACAGAATATAACTGTGAAAAATGTGGTACTGTTAAACAGTAGTTTGGTTATTGTCATTCAAACAGTTGTTTGCATGTCATGGGACCCTAAATGCCACTAAGGCAGACCTAGGGAAAAAATCAAAACCATGGAGATGAAATTGATGAGGCTACATAATCTCTTTCTGCTTTTTGTTAAAAAAAACTATTATATTGAGCTTAAATTTATCCTTACAAAAACCTAAAAAGACCTTTCTTCAGGGGGAAGTAATGAAAAAAAACCACAATAAGAAGACAATTAAAGAACCCCTTTGCCTGACTCTGTATGAGACCCTGTGAACAGTAGAAATTAAATGTAAGACTGTGTAGCCGCACACGGCCTCTTTCATTGATTGGTCTACGTATTTCAAATATATATAATTTTGAACAAATCAATTCTGGATCATGACTGGATCTAGTAAAATTTAATAAAATACTCTTAAAGACACAAAGATATAGGCACATCCCTCGTTCCATATGCTAGGACAAATTTGTACAAATACTCCTTCTTCCCTAGTGCTATTAGAGCATGGAATGGGTTGCCTGATCTAGCCAGGAAAACCAGTGATTTGGCAGAATCTAAGTTATTGGTTAATATGCATGACTAAATGCATGACGCGTAGGTCGTAATCATCTTCTTTTTTGGAGTAACGTCTGTATTATATAAGATAAGATAAGAAGAAGATAGTTATAAGAAAATAAAAGATATAAGACTTAATTTTTAAGTAGGCTACAAGCTAGGACTTTTCTTTTAAGTTTAGATTTTATTAATATATTTATTCTATTTTTTATGATTTATATCGGAGCTAAAAGAAAGTATCAGTCTCCACAAAAATCCAGCCTAGGGTCTTCACTTAGGGCACGGGCTGTGGTAGTACCTACTACCTACATTAGCCAACAGGTCAAGTAACGGGTAATATCCCATAATTCTTACCCGTCTGACAGCCTGCACCAATATATCCATCCCTACATCCCGATGTGCACCCACCAGTGCTGACTAGGCAAGCCTCGCTTTGATTTCGACAAGAACACGTCAGTTCACAATCTCTTCCATATCTTCCCTTACTGCAGACGGCTTCTGTAAACAAATGAAAGAAAGAAATTGATCTAGTGCCAGAAAGTCATTGGACACTAACATAAAAGTGGTCGGGATTCACCATATAGGTGGTTGAGATTCAACCATGTATTCATTATTCTTGTTTGTGAAATATTTTTTTTATTCATTGTCATCATTCCCGTGACTTGCGTCCGTAGGGGTTCTACGATGACGGGTCACGTAGCTAAATCACTATACTCTTCCCGGCCAGCAGCTGTCCCTAGAAAAATATCTGGAGAGAGGCCGGTCCATTCCTCCGCGTTTACCCGCCAGATTTTCTTTGGAAGACCTTTTTTTTTTTTTTTTTTCGTGTTCACTCCACTGTTCCGTGAAGGCTGAGTTTTGACAGTCATATCCTACATCAGTGATGCCCAACCTAATTCACCCGCGGGCCATTTTAATTTCCGACACTCATCTAGCGAGCCCCTTGACTGAAAAGTTACAAAAACGAAATGAAATAGTTCTGAAACTATTTTGGTAGAAACTTGTGGATTTAATACTTCACTAACAGATTATTTGACAATTATCTTTGTTACGTGTCAGAAAATAGCTTCATTTCTTTACTTAAAATGTGAACAGTGTAGGTAGCTTTACCACCGGCTCATTTTGTGGTCTCTTTTTGGTAAACATTCCCATGGATCCTCCAATCTCTAGTTTAACTATCTGTTATTCGCGACTCAAACCATGAATGCCGCCATATTTATTTTATAATGCCGTTTCTATGTTGTCGTTTTATTCAACAGCTAGACACTTTCTTTATAACATAAATATGTTGGCTAATAAATATGTTCAACAAAAAAACAACTAAAGATAAACCCACTACATCCAGAGTTCCAATGCATAAACACACAAATGTTAAAGATCATAATACCAATCCATCGTAGAAAAAATGAGGGTCCAAACGTAGGTAAAGATAATTTTTTTCAACCTTTTTTTTTTTTTTGGAAGGGAGATTTCTACACTTTGTGCCGACAATTCGGTGGGCCGGATGGATCTGGCCCGCGGGCCGTATTTTGGGCATCACTGTCATTCATTATGACCGAACCATTGAAATATGCCCACGTGGAGTGTCGCCAGAGAAGGCTGACCATGTCCTTTAAAACTTCTCTTTACCATGAAACCCCTACAAGACACTGGCCCCAAAGCACCCCAATAGAAAAAAAAAACTATATGGAGAACTCCCTGATTTGGAATCCACTGCGGTCATCACATACATTGGTCTAGTCATCTGAACGCTCCAACATATAAATGAGAACGAGGAAGAAGAAGAAGAACCAGTTCAGCTCTCTTATCTTCACAGTATTGAATAATTTATTCTTTATATCACCCAATGTTAATATTATTACCATATAGGCCTATGTAAGGCATATTCCTCGTTCCATATGCTAGGACACATTCGTACACATGCTCCTTCTTCTCTAGCCAGGAAAACCAGTGACTTGGCAGAATTTAAGTCATTGGTTGTCATGCATGACTAAATGCATGACGCTTAGCACGTAATCATCTTTTTTGTAAGCTATATAATGGCAATGTCTTCGATCCCGAAGATTAAGGATGAGTAAAGTGTATCACATGACTACGCAAACCCAGTTGCGACCTGCATATTTTCCCGCACCTCGTGTACACAAAGCCGTTGTCCACACAGGCGGTCTATTTAAGTTTTCTTTCCGTCTTCTGCATCTTCCGCGCCTGTCTTGAATAGGGGCTTTTTTATGGGTCTCAATTGTGTCCCCCGCAGCCTTTGTGAGAGCCCTTCAACCATCTCTAAGCTATATATAGATGTACAATCAAATGAAAAGGCAAGAGGGCATTCCAATTGATAGATTTTGTCAGATATTGGTGTCATTTTAATGTTCTACATAAGAGTTGAGTGAAAAAAGCAGAAGTTTTAAAATGTCATATGGGCGTACTTTTCGTAAGTTAACGTTAAAATATTTTGTTATGTGTAATATAATACGCACACATGAAAGACAAATTATTATACTCAAGATATTGTTATTTTCTTATATTATTATTATGTTACTCATTCTCTGGCACTGCTAGGATCCAGCTTCGTTAGAAAAAAAAAAAAATTCGGTATAGTCTCCCTTTAATAGTGTCCACTGAGAAATTGTCTGGTGATGTGGCAGGTCTGCAGCAGTACCGCCCTCTGACAGGCAACGAGGATGTTCCTAGGAATGTTAAGGGCCTTGAAGGTGTCTATTGTTATTATTATATGGTATGCTATACTGCTACACATGGACGTGACACTGATAGATCTGCGTTAAAAAAATTTTGCTCAATAAAAAGCAATGTTCCCAGGCCTAAATATTAAATGTCTTTTTTTAGTCATGATATCTAGACATACTTAAGTGATTGCGATCTACATTCATCATATTAAAGCACTTAAAGAGTTAGAATCCTTGTCAAGCTAGATTATTAGATTAAATGAATGGCTTTTGTCCGTTTTTCTAGTGGTTAAGCTATACTAAACACTAACCTATATTTTGGTATGTGGCTATGAACGAGAACTGTCCACCACCAAGTGACACCATCTTTGAGAATTGAGTACTAACAGATCTACAGGAAACAGCGCTTGTAAACAAAAAATGTCATCTTACTGCTACAAATGAGCGTTAAGCCACAAGTAATGAAGGATTGATTTGATGGATTAACTTAATTCTAAAATGTACAAGTATGTCCGGGTGTTTCCCGTTTGTTTTTAAGCTCGTTTTAAGTTGCCACCGACATAGAGTGAACGCAGTGGAGTAGCTATGGTGTGGGATGAGGGGGGAGAATTAAAATCCCCCGGACCCCCACTTGAAGAGGTACCACCAAATGAGTGTTCGAATTTTTTTTTTTACTTCAAATACTAAATATTACGCCATTATCTCATGTCATGATGTCGAATGTCAAAATGCAGAGGCCCCTAAAGAGGTCAAGCTCCCGGGCCCCAAAATGATGGCAAATTCCTCGCTACGCCCCTGAATGAACGTCTGATGCTTAGAAAATTTGATTCCGTAGTGTTAAAAAAAAAACAAAAATAAAAGACATACTATAGTCTATCTTTGATTTGTTCCTTAGCATTTAAAAAAAACAACAACATCGCTAATCAACACTATCTTTACTTTGTACACCGGATACACCAACAAAGCTCTTTTCATATTTTTTCCCGCCACATATGAAAAACATCCACTATTATGGCGATGCATTGCTTGGTAACGTGAAGGCTGTCAGGGATATAGCCTTGGTTATCGAGTTGTAGATGTTACATATGTTACAGCTTAAACCTAAAATCGACCCATTCGTGAACTAGCTAGCCATTTCGCAAACTGGCTAATATCGTTTCACATTATCCAAACAATGTGCGAAATGGCATTCAAATTTAGTATTTAAAAAAAATGATTGACTCGACTTACCCCCAAAGACTTGAAATTCACAGATCGTGATCATACCCTTTGTATCTTGAAGAAGGTGAACCGCTATGTCGGTCACTGCCTTATCGGAAACACTCGATGGCTGTAAGACTGTGTAGGATGAACTTATCTCGCGTCCTTGGTTTGTATAGTTAAAGACTAGTGTCTGACTGTTCCAGTTCGTAATGTGGAAATTTCGAAGTCTATGCTGGTGAACTGATAATTAATGATAATAATAAATATAAATAATAATAAGTCACAAGGTATAATAATGTTTAATAATTTAAAAACTATTTACTAAGTGATAATAACAGAAACAGAAGGTTGTTATATCGGAAATGTTAATGGATATAAGCATTCCACGATTTATAAAAAAAATGTTTCAAAAGGCATGCGTCTAAAATAGCCTCTGACAATTAGTCCAAATCCGACTTTCTATCAAAACTGTTAACATTAACAGAAGAAAAGGTAAGGGCAAGTAGCTGGCGCCTAGACCAGTGAGCAGGGGCTCGTTAGCAATGTCTAGGACAGAGGTGGGTACTCAACCTGTGGCTCGCGACCCCCCTTGGGGGTCGATTGACCATTTGCCAGGGGTCGCCTAAGACCATCGAAAATATGGATTGTTTTTGTCTACTCTTCTATTGCTGTGTGTGTGTGTGTGTAGGGGGGGGGGGGGGTCACGGCAGAGTGGGGGATTGTAAAAAGGGGTCGCCGAACTTAAAAGGTTGAAAACCGCTGGTCTAGGAGAAGAAAAACTCTGAATCCAAGACATTGAACTAAGCGTTTAGAAAGAGAGGCAGATAAGAACTCGCATATTACGTCCATTAAGATACAACACTTTGCAAAAAAAAAAAATATTAAAATTGTCATTTTGCATGTTTAATTTTAAAACCACAACGGCTTTGCTTTCCGAAGTCCAAAAGTGATCTCTGCAAGTTTCTGCAACTATTTTGAGCACAACAGGTCTACAGGCGACGTTGAAGTCGGACCTTCGAAAGTGTTTTTAGTTTTTGTGATTTAAAGGTAACAGGCAGACTGGTGGACAGACAGACTGCACACAGCTATTTGATGTTTTCTTAAAAAAAAAAAACAACAACAAAAAACAGCCTAATAAAATATCCAGAAAGACAGAATGATAATGGCACATTTTATACGACAGCACGAATTGTGTTGCTTGCTCCTTTTTCCTTAGTGCCATTAGGGCAAGGAACGGGTTTCCTGAATCAGCCAAGAGGGCCAGTCGCAGTCTTCAATATGGTATTTTATAGGCCTATACTTGCACTAGATTACCACAAGGATATGTATAGGATGTAATCATCTTGCTTAGAAAAAAACAACAATATGTTATTGAAAGATTCCAAGGTCAATTATTTCTGTTACATATATATGGTGCCGTGTGTGTAACATTTATATATGAATTTAATTCACAAACCTACCATTTCTGTTATAAATTTTGTATTTGCTAATTAAATATGGCCGTCTGAAATTCAATTTCCAATATGGTTTGTTTTCTTCTATGGTATGTGTGCAGCTCTTTGAATACAAGTCTGTGTTAGTGCTTCCATCAACGGCATTGGAGGAGTAAGAGCACGTCTCATCACATATACTGTCAGAGTAGTCACTGGATTGTTGGGTTGGCTGATGGATTGCAACATTTCTACCTGTTTCAAGGGAAAAAAATACAACAATAACTTAACACAGTAACACTAGGTCCACTACTATTTTTAATTTACATAAATGATTTACCAAATTGCATTAGTTCAGGAACAAAAGTCGGATTATTTGCAGACGATTGCATAATATATAGAACAATAAAAACAACACAAGACACAGATATTTTACAAAGAGAATTAGATGAGTTACAGAAATGGGAATCAAATTGGAGCATGTCTTTCCACCCAGAAAAAATGTTGGCTATTAAGAGTACCGAAAAAAGAAAAACCAACTTAAATAAATTCCACATATCTTATTCAGGGTAAACCAGTAACACAGACTAAATACGCAAAATACCTAGGTGTTAAAATAAATGAAAAAACTGTCATGGAATCCCCATATTGATGAAACTATCCAAAAAATCAAACAAAACATTGGGGTTTATTAAAAGAAATTTCTAAAAATCAAATAAGAACATAAATCTAAAATGTTATTTAACCTTGGTTAGGCCAATAATAGAATATGCATCCTCTGTTTGGGACCCCTCAACTCAAGAAAACATTAAGTAACTGGAACAGACACAGAATAGAGCAGTGAGATTCATAACTAACGAATATTTACATTTGACAAGAGTAAAATCACTAAATTTAGAAAGCCTTCAGGTCAGAAGACAAAAGTAAAGTAGCAATTATACATAAAACACTGAACCATAATCTTCAAATACAAAAACAAAATTTAATAAAATACTCAGAAAGACACAAAGATAAAGGCACATTCCTCATCCCATATGTTAGGACAAATTTGTACAAAAGCTCCTTCTTTCCTAGTGCTATTAGAGCATGGAATGAGTTGCCTGAGGAAGCCAGAAAAACCAGTGACTTGACAGAATTTAAGTCATTGGTTAACATAATTGACTAGATGCATGACGCGTAGGACGTAATCATCTCCTTTTTTTTTGAGGTAACGTCAGTATTATATAAGATAAAGATAAGATAATATATGTAAACGTTGAACAACAAAAAAGAACAACATCTAAAATAATACCTTTCTCTCCTAATGAACGATACCATCGTTGATTTGATCCCATTCAATTAAATTTATTTTTGGTCTGTAACCTATAATTTGTGTTATATAAAAAGAGCATGCATTCTCCTAGAATTCTATGCGGCGAAATGCCAAATGTAACGTTTTCTGATTTCAAAACAAAAATGTTATTAAGTTTGATCATAACAGGGTAGAATGCAGACATATGATAAATGCACAATTTTGTCCGAACGTGGAAAAATAATTTCGGAATTAAAAGAGTTAAAACAAAAAACAAAGCTTATATGAAGTGTAATTGTATCAATTAGTTTGGATCAGTCATGCAATTATACTCATGACCGACTTTGACAGAATAAATCTGTGTGATTAGGAATATTTTTATCAAATTTTGTTTAGCTTTAAGCTGAACTCACCTGATGTGACGTGCACAGAACACAAGAACGGAACTACATCTCCAGTAAGAATGAGTTGATTGATTAGAACAGACTTGTCACAGTGCACTTCAACAGAGACTAGATCAGCAGTAGTCATTTTCTTATTTATACATTTGGCTGGTGGTTTAAACTCTATTCCTATAGTTTGAAGCTTGTCTCTATTTCCTGGGAACAAAACAAAAAAGATTCGTTTCAAACGTTATAACCTTGACAATTGAAATTAATACAAATATTTCCATACATTTTTTAGCTGCCGGGGAAAAGCCGCTAAGAGTTTTGTGTCGTCTGTCTGTCCGACTGCAACGTTAAGATCGCGAAGACTAGAAAATCTATTAAAAATCTGATTTCACTTTTTGGTAAGAAAAAGAAAAAAGTAATCTAATTCAGAAATCTCATTATTGAAAATAGGTTTTTCAGCTTGATTTGAAATTTAAAAAAAAAAGGTTAAATTACTCTTCAAAATCGCTGTTATGACTTTTACTACACATGTTAAGAAGTCTTATTCAATACAATATGTTGTTCATTTAAAACACCTAAATGATCATTTCAAATCGCTGTTTTGAGAGAGAGAGAGAGAGACAGAGAGAAAGAGGGATATATATATATCAGCAGATACTGTCATACTTACCCATGTCATTGACAGTCAATCTCAACCACGTCACCGGGTACAACGATGATGCTTCAAATGTCAGGGTAAAACTTCGACTTTTTGAGTCACTGATGCAGGTCGAATCATCACCGTCTGTTAGATTGTTGTCTTTGGGGCCAGCTAGTATTGCAATATCCTCTTTTTTGTTTTTTAGAATAGAGATTAATTAAATCTTTCGATTGGTTTATTTGAAAATTTTACAGATATATATTTCTATGTAAGTGTATCTATAAACTATATTTATTACGCCTTATTACGGTATTAGCTAACATATATAAAACTATATATATATATAAGATCGCTGAATTTCGTTTCTGTAATAAAAAGATACACATTTACAATAAAATTCAAAGGATCCTTTTTTCTCCCTTAACAGTAAAGTTTCCCTTTCAGACCTTGTGGTCTATAGAGCAGATGATGTAAAGGTCATCTGATTCTGTGGCCTAAGGCTAACGAGGGAAACATGTGGCCAGCACAACGACCAACCGCCTTTAAAGCCAGGTACCCATTTGAGCTGGTGGACTCAGAGCGCGCTCAAAGATCCCGAAATTATAAACCCCAGTCTTCACCAGGATTCGAACCCGGGAGCTCCGGTTCAGAAACCAAGCGCTTTACCACTCAGCCACCGCACCTCCTTCCGATAACAGTAGTAGAGTAGAGATCAGGAAAAGCCACTTTGAGGCATTAGACAAATGGGAAAATGAAAAGGCTATTTTTTCAAGGTACCAGTAATGCCGGATTAGAACTCCACCAAATTCTGTGTCTGAACAACCACAAAATCATTAAACTGCAACTATTTGATCGGTCTCTACTCCTAAAGCCTCTCCCATCCCTCAATCCAGTGGCCCCAAACTAGTCGAGGTCGGAAGCCGAGTGGCGAAGATGGAGAAAGTCACTTGGATAACAGCTCCTGCGAGGAATTGTGATGGGTAGAGGACTGAAAACTAGCCTGTCTTTCCTTCGTTGTCCACACGAGCCTATCCTTGGTACTATGGTACATTACAGTAGGCTACAATCATTTTCCATGTTCACGCTTTCAATATTTCGTTGTTAAAGTTTACATGAGGGTACCAGAAGGAAGCCAGGAAAACGAATTATCTCCCCTGATTTTTACCAAACCACATTGAACACAAAAACATACCGTACTGACATTCAGGTCCGAACCATCCTTTTTGACAGCCTTGTTCACATTGTCCATTATTGGAACATACACCTTTACAGTGGCATTGATACTGGCATTCCGGTCCAAACCAGGACATTTCACATTCTGAGATAAAGATAAAAAAAAAGGAAAAGATAAGCTTCAAGTCTTATAGTAACCTTTACTAGACGTAAATTGTAGCCCGGATCGTCTTGCGATGATTTTAACGTGGGGATGTCTCCCAATTGTGCAGATAGAGCACCAACATTGCACTCATCGAAACCACTATGCCTGAAAATAATAAACTTTAATTTGCTTTTGCTTGAATGCATGTGTGGAGGAATGAGATTCATAGCTCTTGCGATAAACTTTTGTCGACGACCATGCATTATGTTGAAACTTTAAACTATTAATTATAGAACATATGAATCAATTAGAAAATTAACCAATTAGCCAATCAATTATTGGTAATTAATGAATTAGTCTGATATCAAAGAATGGAAATAACTTTTTCTCTTAGATAAGCTTTGTTGTTGTTGTTGTTTTTACGATATCTATAATAGTTTACTTGTTGACTATTAATAATATATTAGCCAATTAGTTAAATATAAGAGACACTCTAGGACAGAAGACTAAAACTTTACGTGGCAATAATCCATAAAACACTAAACAGTAATGTACACATTCAGAGACAACCTAATAAAATACTCAGAAAGACAGAAAAATAGATACATTTCTCATATTCCATATGCTATATCAGTTTTGTAAAAGTGCTCCTTTTCTTTCCTAGTTCCATTAGAGTATGGAATAGGTTGCCTAAATCAGACATGAAAAATAATGAATTTGAAGAGTTTAAGTCTCTAATTAACATGCACGACTAGATTAACACACGAATGCGCGTAGGACGTAATTGTTTTATCATTTGAGGGAACCCCTGTAATTTAAAAGCTAAGATAAACTTTTAAACGTAGATCTATAACGTATGTTTCTGTTCTGTCTATGTACAAAAGATCTTCATTAAATAACGACACGTACTTTTAAAGTAATATCATGTTGACCTAAGCGCCGGTACCAAAGGTTGTTAGTTCCTTTGTAAATAAAAATCTTAAAAAAGATAAGTCATGTTTGGAATACAAAGTACGTACTGATTAATGTTTGATGAACATTCTCTTGGCATGAACTCGTTTAACCCTTAAGACGCGTGTGGTTATTTGACTTCTAAGCATTAGAACTGTAATTCCATTCTGTATGCACTCATTGTAAATAAATAAAAAAAAAAGCTCAGCACTTTGAGGGTTAAAAACCACTTCTTCCACCAGTTATTCCTGAGTTATTTAGATAAAAGAACAAGAAAGTGCGAATACCTATCAGGATGTGCGTGCCTGGAAAACATTACAAAACCAACCACAATCTGACCCTCCGCCTCCCAGAAACGTTGACCCCAATGTAAGTGCCAAGTATGGCGTAGTCACCTTTGCTTCTAAAATATGTCTACAGATAATTCACCTTTGCTTCTAACTAACAATTATATTTTACTTTTCGTATGCAGAGAACCTTAACTAGACAAACGAATGTTGTAGTGAATATTTAAACATTTTCTTTAGCACAAAAAAAGAGGACATGCGCTGTCGACTGCAAATCGGGTCCACTAAATCAGTGTTTCCCAAAATTTTTATCAAACGGAACGCTTTGCTTATTTTGTTTAGAGAGATTAATTCACATGGTGGCCTACAAGTTCATTATTCTAGTACTTCGTAGACAGGGCCGGCCCTAACAATTGCGGGCCCTATGCGAAACGAATTGCGCGGGGCCCAGTCTGGGTAGGGATAAGGATAAAAAGTGAAAATTAAGAATTTGTATTAGAAAATAAATTCGTCTTTGAAATTTGATTCATTCTTTACTAAGTTCAATTTCACGATCAAATTAACTTGACGAGCCTTGCGTGTAGCGAAGGCATACAGTATATCATCGAAAGTTTGTTTCCTACATAGATCACGCTCAGTGTCGAGAATTGATAAATGTTTCAAGCTATGTTCGTGAACCTCAACATGACAATTTTGTCTATTTTTCAGGAGATGTTTGTGATTTCAGATTTTCATGACCCCGTGGGAAATCAGGAGGTCGCGGGAACCCTGTAATATAAGTTGTAATGGTTTAATTTAATAATATACACCTAGAATTAGCGCGAAGCCTATGAAAGTGCGGGGCCCACTGCGGCCGCATAGGTTGCAGTGGCCTAAGACCTGCCCTGTTCGTGGATCACATAGGCCCTATTCAGGCCTCGCGAAACACTAAGGTTCCGCGGAACACAGTTTGGGAAACACTGCACTAGATGTATTAAACCAGGTCAAGATAGGTGGTGGGGGTCAACACCAGTTTTGTAAACAAATCCATTGACCAGCAGGAAACAAAATAGCTTCAAGAAAGTTGACAGGAAGGGTCAAGAATACCGTAATCATCTAGAAAAGCCTTTTTTTGAGGCTATAAGAAGAAAACGACGCAAGATAACGGGGCCATTGGTCGGTAGGCATTAGTGAACGGTCATTGTTCATTATTAGCTTTTTGCTAGTCAGGCTACCTTAAAAATATTTCTATGATTTGTACAAATGATTTATGTTTGATGTTTTATTTATATTTAATCTTTGATTTATGTTTTATTTATAATTGATCTGTGATTTATGTTTGATGTTTTATTTATATTTAATCTTTGATTTATGTTTGATGTTTTATTTATAATTGATCTTTGATTTATGTTTGATGTACATTTTTGTTGATAGTTGAAATTATTTACTTGCAAAAATATCCAACTCTAATCGAATTGACATCAACATTGCGTTTCTTCAGTGAATTACTAAGAGCGTGCAAGTGTGTGCGTAAATTGAGAAATAATTACAACTCTGAAAGTTAAGCAAACAAATGGATCCAACTAAAGGTATCTCTTCTAGATGTAACTAAATTCAAGATTTCTCGTCTAGATATTATTAAACTAGGGGTATCTCTTCTAGATGTAACTAAATTTAAGGTTTCTCGTCTAGATGTTATTAAACTAAAGGTATCTTTTCTAAATGTAATAAAAGTAAAGGTATCTCGACTAGGTGTAATTACTCAGGCTACATTCATAACTTACTGTTTCTCTTTGAATCCACACTAACAGCACACAAAAGCAAGAACAGTAATCCAGATATTGTACTTGAGCCCATGGTGTTCTGTTTCCTAACTCAACAATCTGTGTATCTATATGCTAGAAAAAGTTCATGATTCTCAATGGTATATATCTAGATGACAAACGAATAAGCGCTCTATGAAATTGACTTAGACGATCTTTTAAATTCAAAATTATTATTTGAGAAAACTGTTACTATTAATGTCAAGGTAAAGATAATTTTAGAATAAAAAAAAAAAAAAAGCCTCATTCCGGATATAAGCTATGGCACTACAAATAGTCAATTATTCCACAAGTGGTCTTCTCTTCCCAGCGTATTCAGTCGTCTGCTGTCCAAACTGGCGCCATTACATAAGAGAGACTGGTCTACATATAGACCTATGAACAATAAAACGATTATTGGATGAATAACATTTTATGAAGATCACAAAATAATGAAAACATTGTTTCTAAAAATGTTTAATTAAATGTAGAAAGAAAACACCGTGTCGTCAAATTCCATTTCTACTTATTCGGAGTATAGTGTTACATAGGCCTTCTCTTTTAAGTTAGCTTAAAGTTGGCAGATATATTTCATTGAATTCTTAATGCCATCACTCATAAAAGCACTTTACGAATAGCTAAAAATAAAGTCATGATACAAACTTCTCCACCATGGTGCAACGCGGATTTATCAAGTTTTAAGTCAGAACATTACCATTTACGTTTTACAGTTTAATGTAAACAAAATAAATACTAATACCAAGAAGCACTTAAGCGTGTATGTGTTCGCTTAATACACTTGTACTCAGATTGCTGCCGCTGTCCCAAAGTGATACGAACAAGGCTGACACATCGTCGCTGGTCTCACAGTCTCACCTCGCGTGTCGTGGAATAACTTGACATATAGTAACACTTGCTTTGAATTATTTTTCTCACGCGGCTTGCCGTTTCATTCAACTTTAAGACCATTATTTTTTCCATCTGTCAGTTCTGTTTGACTTGTAGAACGGGAAAAGAGGGATGACAATTTAAAAACTTTTTGAAGTCAGTTTTTTCTACAGACCTATTTATTTTTATATAATGATATAAAAAGAAAAAAAAGTAAAGTTCCCCTTACAGACCATTGATCTATAGGGCACATGATGTTAAGGACATCTGTTTCTTTGGCCAAAGGTTAACGAGCAGGGTGTCATGTGGCCAGCACAAACTTAAGTCAGGTACCCATTACCGTTAGATGGAATCTCGAAATTCAAAGTCCCAGTCTTCACCTAGATTCGAGCTCAGGACCCCGGGTTTGGAAGCCAAGCGCTTAACCACTTAGCCATCGTACCAAATATAATGATATACCATTCATTGTATCTTATTAATTGTATTAAATCAACTCCCACACAGAGAGCTTTGTTCATGTTAAGGGAAGCAGAACGCGCCAATGAGCAAAATTAAGTAGAAGAACGTTTGTTATTTACAAGATGTCTTTTAACTCTTGGCCCTGATGACTCACTGACTCATTCTCCCACTTGCCATGGACGAAAAATACGAAATATAATCTCTTAATGCTTCCCGTATAAGCTACACAGAACAGGTAAGCCACTTTCACTATCGAAACCGCAGCGTTTAAATTTACCCAAAACGATTTTTAAGTACGCAATTTCGACCGTAGGCCTATACGTTTTTTTGAAGCCGATATTTAAATGCCTAAGGTACAAAATTATATTTCCGCTTTCAGCACTTATTAACTTTTGCTCCAGTTTCTTTTTATTTATGCTTATTTCTACACAGATCTAGGTCTAAATCTAATGCTGGCTGTTTAACTGAATATACAGGGGCCAAAAGGTGTGTGGGTGGCTAAGTGGTAAAGCGCATGGCTTCCAACAGGGGGTCCCGGGTTCGAATCCTGGTGAAGACTGTCGTTTTTAACATAGCGTCCATCCAGCTGACATTAATTGGGGGAAAGTAAAGGCGGTTGGTCGTTGAGCAGGCCACATGACACCCCTCAAACCGTGGGCCACAGAAACAGATGACTTTTACATCATCTGCCCTATAGATCGCAAGGTCTGAAAGAGGAAAAAAAAATGTGCTGTTGAGTAAAGCCGTTTCATTTAAAGTTGACAAGAGTTGAGTTAAGCTTTGCAAAAAGTACAGTGACCTTAAGAGTGTCCTCGAGATTCTGATCTATGACATGCTCATGTAGTAAACAAAAAGCCGAGAGGCTCACCGTTTAATGAAATCTAAAATGGAAGTGTGGCCAAAGGGGGTGGGGGGATGCATCTGTGGGATTTTTTTTAGCACGCTGTTTTGGAGCGATGGTCAATTTAGCGTCGAACGTTTTGTAAATATTGTAGAAATTAATTAATATAATTATGTGATTCTCAAAGAATAGAAGATCCACATGATTTTGTTTTGCATGTGTATTTCAGTTCACATTACGTATACTTATAACGGTACGTGGGAAGCGTGGTCGAGTGGCTAAGTACGCTTGAACTTGGCTTGGCTACCTATGAAGGGGGCTCCCGACTCGAGCAGAGTTGTGTTTACTGAGCGCCTAAATTTCTATAAAAAAGATCATTACGTTCTAGGCCTATCCATTTGTCATTCTAGCCATGCATATTAAAAGTCATTTTGGTTTTTCTGGCTGATTCAGCCCACCCGCTTCATGTCCTAATGACACATTAGGGAAAAAAGAGATCATCCTTGACGATGCCTGGACAGCATTGTATTGTGAATGAGAACAATCAGATCAGGATCTCTACCCCAATGCAAGAACGTTTCATGTTAATTGGTGACTGTTACGAGCAAATGAGACTCTTAATCCTAAACCAAACTCATATATATACTATATTATGAGGACTTTAATCTTGCTCAACAAATAATAATATGTTAATAATAACCTCGTTTACATGACTCTGTTTTTAAGCCTCCACTATCTTAATCTTTCAACTCTCGTTTGCACAATTCCACATTCACACTATGCTGCGCACGTAACTGTGACAATTATGTTTAAGATATTAAAACAGATTTATTAGTAGAATGATAGTTTTAAAATTTTCACTGGGTTTTAGGTGTAGGCGTGGTGACATTGGGTGCATATTATAAACTTCTTATATTGTAGGCGTTGTCAGGTTGAATACTTCATACGTTCATACATCTCTCGGAAATGAGGTAATAACTTCTTATGTTGCAGACACAAATAGTATATTTATTATATATATATATATAATGATAATAGCAACACATATGGAGTATGATACAATCCACGAATAATCCTTTATAGAAATGTACTCATAGAATTACGGGTACACATCTCAATTTACTTTATAATGGCTCCTTACAGTTTCTGACTGTCTCGTACAAACTTACTCAAGGTTAAAATGGTTCACTTTATAGAATCATGACTTGTGAATAACACTCACAACATTATAACAGGGTATCAACCATATGGCACCAACTTTGATGTGGTGACAAAAAACTTTGTAAATCAGTTGTGTCAATGCATTTGAGTTATGAAACAAAATATTTTAATATAAGTGCCGGTGCTTATGAAAATGGCATGCAAAAAAACTGACAGCGAACCATGTTATGACAATACAAAATTAAAGAAAGAAAATGTAGCTGCGTTTTACCCTGTAGTAACCACAAACTACTGGCCCGAATAGCTCAGTCCACAACAGCCCTTTCAAAACTTAAAATAATAAGGAAAGACAAAGGCATAGCCCTCGGCACCAAAATCGGACTGATGCGCACCCTGTTGCTGACTGCAGAGCTAGAGGAGAGAATCTTAGCAATGGAATTGAGATGCTACAGAAGGATCCTAGGTATCACATTTAAAGACAGCATCACAAACCAAGAGATTAGAGAGGGTTACTGCAGCGATTGGACCCCACGATGACCAGCTAATTATCGTAAAAAAACACAAGCTAAAAATCTATGGCCATATTACAAGTCTTCGGGGCTCGCAAAGACCTTCCTTTAGGGAACTGTACCAGGAAAAAGAAGAAGAAGAGAAAGCGATGGGAAGACATAAAAGAGTGAACGGCCCTTCAAATGAATGAGGTTATATCCAAGGCAAAAGACAGAGAGGAATGGAGAAAGACGGTCAGCAACTTTTGGTCCAACAGACTAAGGGACAGGTAAAGGTAAAAAATGGTAAACCATAAAGAATTAAATACCAATAAGTGATCTGAAGGAGCTAAACTTTGAACATCGAAAAGGGGGCCTAAAAACAAGGGTGGGACATAGTAGTGTGGTGATGTGTTCTGTGTGGTGCAATGTGATGTGGTGTATTGTGGTAAGAAGCAGAATGGTAAATGTATGGTGCATTTTAGTTAGCCATCTTATTTTGTAGTGTATTGTAGCCTTATTGTGTAGGGCAGGATGGTGTTCTGTGATAAATTAAACAACCAAAAAAAGCGCTCAATAGACATAAAGACAACTTAAAAACTCACTTTGCATGCCCAGTAAAAAGTTGGTACACCTTTTTTCTCCCACACCCATTCTCTGATAAGTTGAAACTTTGCACAATTATTCATTGGCTTAGACAAAACATGAATCCATGAAAAAAAAAAGTCAATTAATTACTGGTAATGAATTATTTTGTTTGATACCAACAAAGGAAATTAGTCCTCAAGTATTCTTTTATGGATAAATATGTGTGGTTTCATTCCCTTAGATAATTGAACACATTATTTCTCCCA
The DNA here is from genome assembly GCA_030265305.1 of Biomphalaria pfeifferi. NCBI lineage: Eukaryota > Metazoa > Mollusca > Gastropoda > Planorbidae > Biomphalaria > Biomphalaria pfeifferi. Next base: position 1,388,530 of record JASAOG010000162.1, on the reverse strand, counting down.
CATCAATTCTCCGATCAAGTTGAATTTTAAACAATTATTTATTGTACCTAACAAAACAAGAATCAATTTTTAAAAAAAAGTAACCAATTAGTCAATTAATTCTTAGTAATTAATTATTTTGTTTGATATCAATTAAGGGAAACAACTTCTACATTATTGACATAGTTGTGAGTACATAGTTCTTTCCCTTAAAAAAGTTTTGGTTTTTTAAATAAGATTTTGTATAGTTTGCTTGTTCCTCATGATATTGCATAATGTGAGATGCCCTTTAAGTACTGAGGAATATAAAAAGAATGAAAATTCCTCTGTAAAATCTCAGGTTCAAAAGCAAGTACAGTTACAAAATACAAGTGAAGTTGGTTTAGCCAGGTGTATACAAATTATTTAAGAAAGATAACCCATACACCTTATTGGGCTTGGGTTTGGGCTAGAATGTAATTTTCATCCAATCTGAAGGAACATTCAAAACATGTGAAACAAACAATGTAAGACGATGTAAATATCACAATGATAAAAAAAAAAATAAAAGGTTGAGAAAATTATTTCTATCAAGGGCTTATCAAAGTAAAAGTGAATCCCTGGTCTTAACCCTAACCCTAACCTTTGACATTTTGATCCCATTTTAACTTCTTTAAGGAATAGATTTCAGTTTGAGAGAAAAGGAAGATAAAATGATGGTAAAATGTGGAGGTCACCAGAACCTAAAAAAAAAAAAGGAAAAGAGGCATTTAGAGAGAGATTTGGAAATAACCAGATAAAATAAACATTGTCCAGGGGTCCATATTGGAGGATCACTGGTACCAACTAAATAACCAGATACAATAAACATTGTCCAGGGGTCCATATTGAAAGATCACTGATACCAACTAAATAACCAGATAAAATAAACATTGTCCAGGGGTCCATATTGAAAGATCACTGATACCAACTAAATAACCAGATAAAATAAAAATTGTCCAGGGGTCCATATTGGAAGATCACTGGTACCAACTAAATAACCAGATACAATAAACATTGTCCAGCGGTCCATATTGGAGGATCACTGATACCAACTAAATAACCAGATACAATAAACACTGTTCAGGGGTCCATACTGGAAGATCATTGGTACCAACTAAACAATAATAATTACTTTGTGCTGCGCAAATGAGCGTTGACTTATCATTCTATAGTGCTGAATAGTGCACAAACAATATTATTACTTACTTAGACTTAGGTCCTCCCGCACCGTTCGGCACATTAGGCGGCAAGCTGTCTCCATAAAGATCTGTCATTGGCAATGTCTGAAGCCTCCTCTCACCTGGTGTCCACTGTTCTGAGGTCCTCCATGAAGGTGTGATGCCAGGTTAAACGAGAACATCCCTGTTTGCCTTTTCCATGTACTGGCCTCCATGTCATTGCAACTCTTGGTATGAGTAGTTCATTTTGTCGTAGAACATGTTTCACAAACCTCATGTGATGCTCTGTCACAACCTCACTAAGAATTTGACTCCCAGTTAGGCATAAGATTTCCTTGTTTGAGACCTAATCTGTGTAACTGACTCCCAAAATCCGTCTCAGCCATTTTTGTTTAGCCACATTTAGTCTCTTCTCAATTTTGACAGATGATTATATGGCTTATTAAAAATACTTTGCTAATCAATACTTCCAAATTCTGTACACCAGTTACACCAAAAAGTTAGCTATTTAGATATTTTCCTTCCTTTAGTAAAATTCCAACATTAGTTTTAAATAACATCATAGTTTAGATATTTTCTTCCACTTGTTTCTCTTTGATGACGTCTTCTTCAGTTTAGTACTGCACCATGTCTTATAGTTATTGTCTTATTGCAAGTATTAAGAATTTTGTTAACTGACACAAAAAATGTCTGCGTCCATCATACTGACAATGACTAGCAGTAGAGATCCAATGAAATCCATAAGTTTCAATGAAACAAAATCCTAACTACTTCTTCTTTTTGAAACAAGGAGCCAGAAGATTTTCGATATATTCTTGGTAAATGTCTGCGAGTGAAAATGAAAGAAAAAGTTTCTGCAACTCATTCACAGATTCCAGTTCCATGACGGAGAATTCTGTAATGCTGGGGAATACAAAAAAAATTAAAAAGTAAAGTTCCACTTTCAGACTTTGCGATTAATAGGGCAGATGATGTTACGTTCATCTGTTTCTTTGGCCAACGGTTAATGAGCAAGGTGTCATGTGGCCAGTGCACTAACCAACTACCTTTATTTCCACAACTCAAGTACCCATTAGAGTTGGCTGGACTCATTTTTTATAAAATTGACCCTTCTTATACATTTCATCAAGCTAGACATCTGTTTAGATTCTCAAAACCAGGTTATATGACTTCCAGAATTAAGAGAATGTCCATTATAAGTACTGCCTTGTTGAGTGGTTTGTGCATCAGAATAATTTCCAATGGCCCCCTATTTTAACCCTGCCTGATCTCACGCCTCACCATTCTGCAGAAGGTTTAGGCTAAGACGTAATGATCTTCATTTTGAAGGAATGTTTAAAACTTGTAAAACAAAACAGTTTGAGCATCTATGTTATGAAGCATATCTTACCTTACTCCTGGTTGAACTGGGAGCTCACAGAGCACCGTAAGCATCTTCTCTTTGCAGCTTCTTCCTTTGGCATCGACATCAACATTGATGGTTTTGTTTCTGATAATGTAGTCCTAAAGTCATATGTTTTGGAAGAAGTTATTAGAAATATTATAAAATATTGCAAGTACAAATCATGAAGAGCAACATCATCTTCCTGGTTAAATTAAACTTCTACTGACTTGGGTGGAGGCGCTGTGGCTGAATTGAGGGGTCCCAGGTTTGAATCCTGGTGAAGATTTTTTTATTTTGGGATCTTTAGCGCACCTCAGAGTCCACCCAGAACTAATGGGAACCTGACATTAGTTGGGGAAAAATAAAGGCGTTTGGTCATTGTGTTTTCACTTGACACCATCGTTAACCCTGGTTTACAGTAACAGATGACCTTGACATCATCTGCCCCATAGATTGCAAGGTCTGAAAGCGGGAACTTTAGTTTACTGACTTGGGTGCTTTAATGGTGAGAAAGCTGGATGCTAAATACTGAAGCTGAGAGAAGAATTTTTGCCTTGAAAATAAAGGCATAAGAAGATTGCTATGCAAATAAAGAAAACAAGAATTTGTCAAGTTAATCACACTTCTATAGACAAAAGGACAAGATCCCAAATACTGTGATGATCTGGAAACTGGAACAATGCAAATCTGACAGGATTGGAATGCCAAAATTTTACTTCTCATTAACATGGAGGGTTACCAAAAGAAAAGCAGGTTTGATGATGGAGAATTCAGTGCAGGTTTCTCTCTTGATAGAATAATGTTGACTGAATTGACCATAATGAGTTAATAATAAATTTGATGCAGACTTATTGCACAGCACTTCTGAGACCAGGTTAAAAAATAATGATGATAGTTGTCTGTTATAGTTGATTTCTTTTTTCTAAGCATTGTTATTCGCACTTGCCAATACAGAGACATATTCTGAGTCATCGCACTTGCCAATACAGAGACATATTCTGAGTCATTGAAGAAGAAAAGTTTAAATACATAAAGGTTTAAAAAATATATTATCTAATGAGTAAAGTAAAGTACCCTTTTCAGATCTTGGGATCTTTGGGGCAGATGGTCTAAAGGTCATCTATTTCTGTGGCCCACAGTTAAGGAGGGTGTTATGTGGCCAACACAATGACCAACTGCCTTTATTTTTTCCCCAACAAATGTCAGGTACTCATTAGAAGTGGTTGACTCAGGGGCATCCTAAGACCCCGGAAATTCAAAATCAGAGTTTTTACCTGGATTCAAACCAAAGACCCTTCATTTTGGAAGCCAAACGCTTTGCCACTTGACCACCACACCACCCTATTAACTATTAGTTTAATTCAAATATATTAATAAAAATGAGACTTAATAACAAAAAGAATAATACATACATGTTATACAATTATTTTATTTAATTTTTAAAAGTGTATCCTAATTATTGAAAATAAAATAGTATTAAGACATCTAGAATAATTATCTATCTTTGTTAAACATAATTAAAATAATATTAAAAGTACAGACATTAACATTTTTGGCATCTCCCAGTAAGAGAATCAAAATCAGCTTGTTGCAAAACAACAATCTTCCTGTTAAGCCAAGCTCTAACACCCATTTCTTAATTAATTTTGTGTAGCTCTGCTTCGACCTCATGTGGTCCAATAGAAGTAGTGCAATGATTTTTTCTGGTAGTTTGTGATTTGCACAATTACATGTACTGTTACAAGACAATAAAGGCATGGAGTCTTTTTCAATGAAACTCGAAGGTAACAATTCATGTTGGGCTGGTCCTCTTTCAATTAAAGATTGAGATGGACTGGGTGCTCCACCCAAACACATGTTTTCTAATAATTCCTTAGAAAGTAATTCCTGAGCGTAACAAATCAAATCCATCAGCATAGGGTTCCCTTGTAACTGAGTAGCTTTGTCATGAATTTTGTTTGTTAAAGTTTTGATAGAAGCTTGGGGGAAGAGCGAGCATGTCAATGTAACGTGAGGAAAGTCTGTAGAAGGATAATACTGTGGAAGTGAAAATTGAAGGCTTATATTTTTCCACAGTTCATTAGTGATGTTTAAGTGTAATGCACTTTTTAATCCGTTGTTTAAGACTGTTATATGTGTGCCAGAAGAGTCTGAAAAAAAATCAAAATAATATCATTGAAGTATCACAGATGGGGCCGCAGTGGCTGAGTGGTTAATTGCTCGGCTTCCAAACCTGGGGTCAAATTTTGGTGAAGACTGGGATTTTGAAATTTGGGATTTTTAGGGCACTCCTGAGTCCACCCAACTCTTATGGGCACCTGACTTTAGTTGGGGAATGTAAAGGTGGTTGGTCATTGTGCTGGCCACATGACACCCTGGTTGTTAACCATTGGCCACAGAAACAGATGACCTTAACATCATCTGCCCCATAGATGAAAGGGGAAACTTTACTTTTACTTTCACAGATATTATTCATGCTTTATTAATCGTAGCACTTTTAAATATCCACCTGTAGCGACTATCAGGAGCCAATCTAACAGACTTATATGCCCTTCAGCTCAATATTATGTGCCTCAGTTTTAGCAACACTGTTCCTCACAATAATATTGTCAGGACTGAGTTCTGGTCAGCCTGGGTCTCCTGTTTACTGTAGAGGAGAAGGGGGGGCAATTCAGGTTGTTGACTTCAAAACTGTTATTGTTTTGGGTTGTTTTGATTTGGTGAGATATTTTTGTTGAAAATAATGTAACTCATAATAAGGTGTGTGGTTTTGTTCCTAGTCCAGGACAGTTGGACTTTAGGATATAGATATAGTCGAAGTGTGGACTCTAATTATTTTCTCTGTGTTGTCACTATTCAGTCTATGGAATATTAAGCTGATATATTTTAAATTGATACTGGATATTTCAAAATGTCTGAACTGATTCTGTATTATAGTACAGATAATGTAATAAACATGTTATATGTCTGTGAGTTGGCATTCTGAATATTTGTTCTATCGTTGTATGTGTCGTTGTGGTATTGCCCAGGATTTGGGTACATTTAGTAATACACATATGTATATTAGAGAAGAAATGAGTCTTGACATTTTGGGGGCTCGTCCAAAACAACTACATGCGATGGATGCATCAATCTCCAGTGAAGCATCTGCTGCATCCAGATAGCGTATATCTCTGAGTACTATAACCTGAAGTATCTGCTGTATCCAGACAGTATATATCTCTGAGTACTGTAACCTGAAGTATCTGCTGTATCCAGACAGTATATATCTCTGAGTACTGTAACCTGAAGTATCTGCTGCACCCACACACCCATAAGGAGCGGAAACTCGTCGTCTGTATTTTAGGCTGTCACTATCTAATAATAATGATTTAACAGGCCTACTGTGTTCACTATTAGCAAGTAATAGTAGCACCCCTTAGTACGTCTAAACATAAAGGTATATGCAAGGGCAAGTTCGTCCCTCATAATTGGATTACCAATACGCTCATTCCTTGGATTATACTGAAGAAGCTGCTGCTGGATCTAATACTTATATGAATTTAACTTTTGTGGTACATTCTTTTTGGATTATACTGAAGAAGCTGCTGCTGGATCTAATACTTATATGAATTTAACTTTTGTGGTACATTCTATTTGGATTATACTGAAGAAGCTGCTGCTGGATCTAATACTTATATGAATTTAACTTTTGTGGTACATTCCTTTGGATTATACTGAAGAAGCTGCTGCTGGATCTAATACGTATATGAATTTAACTTTTGTGGTACATTCCAAGCACCGGTACCACGCGTAGGTATAAAGCCATGTTGGGATTACCTGTTGGATTATCTACCTGAAATAGACTAAGAGAAATCACCTTATTGGATAACCTTGGACTATTGTCTTTAACCTGTTGGAGTACCAGTTGAACAACATTAGTAGGAGCAGAGGTATTAGTATTATTTTAATTTTGCTTTAATTGTTTTTGTATGTATATCATTTTGTGAGCTAATATTGTAATAAAGGACACTGCTCTAGGAAAATGTCAGAGTTTATACCTCGTTCATTTGAGGAGATAGTAGCCCAGGCTCAAATGTTGGGGTTTAAGGGCAAAACGTTAAAAAAATTTATAGATGCCCAACAGAAAATTGACTTAGATAGACTGACAAGGGAAGCGGAGGAGAGAAGACATATAAGAGAGATGGAGGACAAACAACTAGCAAGACAACATGAAATGGATAAGAAAGACATAACAGTTAACGACAACCCCAAACAGAGTAAACAGTTAGACAAAAACCTAAAATGCATGACAGACAAAGAGGACTTGTTATTCTACTTAGAACTGTTCGAAACAACTGCTACTGCTAACGACATTCCCAAGACAAGATGGCCACTTGTCCTCACTCACAAATTAAATGAAAAATTAAAATTGTTTATGATACAAACAAAACTGATACATAACACTGACTATGATCTTGTTAAGGGGGAGCTCCTAAAACAAGCCCAACTAACGGAAGAAGCCTGTCGGACACTGTGGCATGAACTTTCCCCAATGACGGACGATATGAAAGATTTTTATGTCCATTTGAAAAGGACATTTGACAACTGGCTTAAAACATCACAAACCCCAATGACAGTAGACGGTATAATTGACCTGATAATGAGAGACAGACTTTACAGTGTGCTATCTTCTGAGGCCCTGAAAGATATTTTGCTACGAAAGCCTACTTCAGCCCAAGAGGTCTTAGACTGTATTGATCAATTTAGAGATGCCACGAAAGGCTCTACACATATTGTAAAGGGAAGTAACAAAGTAACTAGTAACGATATCCCATATGTAGCATTTGGTGCCACTGGTCAATCTAACAGTCGTCGCCCGAATAATATAAACACAGATGGGACACAAGTGATATGCTATAGATGTGGAAAGGGCGGACACATTGCTCGATGGTGTCGGGTAAAGATAAATGAGAATAGAGGTCCAACACAGCAATGACTAAGAATATTACCAGAAAGGGGGCAACAAGTGGGATTGTTTGCATGTCACACTGATACATACAATTTTTTAGATTATAAAGATAAATCAGTTGGTGGATTGAAAATAGTTGAGGGATTTTTAGGAGATCGAAGGGTATCGGTTCTACGAGATACAGGGGCGAGCATAATTGGGGTCCGAGAAAGTTTGATAGAAGAAAGTCAGAAGATAGATGGGTTTTTCACTTTAAAATTAATAGATGGACAAACTTTTCAGTATCCACTTGCGTGGATAGACATTGATACTCCATTTTTAAAAGGAGTCTTTGTAGCGGCCATGTTTAAGGACCCAATAGCAGATATTATTATTGGAAATGTTGATCAGGCTAAAGCATTTTTATATGGGAATGCTGTTACTAGGGCAATGGCGAAAGCAGAAGACACTAGGGTCAAATCGGAAGATAAGGACAGGATTGGTTTAAGTAAGTGGATGGAATTGGACAGTGATTTTAGAGAGGATCAAAGAAATGATAGTTCTTTAGTTAGATTATGGGAAAAAGCAAAAGCAGGAACGGTCGAAGATAAGAAAAAGGGATTGGTATCATTTATTGTGGAAGAAGGTCTACTTTACAAAGAATTTGAGAGAAAAGATAGCCCTGGGGTAATAGAACGACAACTTGTAATCCCTACGAATAGACGTGAACTAATATTGGAAATAGCACATTCTACACCTTTAGCTGGACATATGTCTATAAATAGAACCAGGTATCGGATATATTCGCATTTCTTTTGGCCTGGGGTAGATAAAGATATAAAAACATACATTAAATGTTGTGACCTTTGTCAAAGAGGTAGACACCCAGGAAAAGCTGGAAAGGTAGAACTAGGGTGCATGAATATTATTTCCACTCCATTTGCTAAAGTTGCTATTGATATCATAGGACCACTCCAAATGACAGATCGGAAGAATAGATTCATTTTAACGTTAGTTGATTTGGCAACAAGATGGCTGGAAGCTGTACCACTACCTAATACAACAACACCAGTAGTAATAGAAGCTCTAAGTGCTATTTTTACTAGAATAGGATTCCCGGAACAGATACTCTCTGATAATGGATCTCAGTTCAGATCCGAATTATACAAAGAAATATGTCAGTTTTTTAAAATAAAGATTGTTAAATCAACACCATTCCACGCCATGTCAAATGGGGGCGTAGAACGCTTTAACGGGACTTTGAAGTGCATGCTGAGAAAGACGGCCGAAGCAGAACCTAAGAACTGGGATAGAGTTATAAATGCACTTCTGTTTGCGTACAGAGAGGTACCAAATGAGTCTACTAACATTTCCCCTTATGAAATGTTGTATGGAAGGAAAGTCAGGGGGCCTATGTCAATTCTAAAAGATCTTTTTACTAATCAACAGGTAGAACCAGAAATAAAGAATGTGTTTGACTATTTATTAGACCTAAAAAGTAGGCTGGCTGTGGCTTGTCAAATAGCTCAGAAAAATAGCTCAAAATGTAAGGAAAGTTATAAAAGGTATTATGATAGAAATAGCAAAGAAAAAGATATTCAAACAGGTGATTCTGTGCTTTTACTGAAACCACAGAGACAGAATAAGTTAGCCTTGCACTGGGAGGGGCCCTATAAAGTAGAAAAAAGAATTAACAAGTTTAATGTAAAAATAAAGAAAGGCAATCGAGTAAAAATTCTCCATGTTAACAGACTTGTAAAATATCATGAAAAAAACAACACGGAATGTACGGTTAAGGAAAATAGTGATCTACAACTCTCGGGAACTGCGTCACATGTCTTGTATGGGGGTCAAGAGGAAGAATTATTACATGCGTGCATAGCGTCCCTTGTAACCGACCAGGAAGATGATAACCAAGAGGATGAAGTTACTGAGTTACCTACTCTTGAGAGTACTAATTCCAGGGAACATATTAATATCAATACTGAATTAACCGAATCCCAAAGAGAACAGATTCAGACGCTAGTTGAGAAGTATAAAGATATAATTACTGATATACCGGGTAAAGCGAAGGTTAAAGCATTCAACATTGAGCTCACAACAGAAAAGCCTATTACACTGAGGCCATACGCAGTTCCTATTCATATGAGAGATGTCTTAGACCAGGAGATAGAGAACATGATTCAAATGGACATTATTGAAGAGTCTCAATCGCCCTATGCATTTCCTGTTGTTTTGGTTAAGAAAAAAGATTCAACAGTACGTACTTGCATAGATTTTCGGAAGTTAAACGCGGTTACCAAATTTGACGCGGAGGCTATTCCAGACCAAGAAGATCTTTTCTTACCACTTAATAGTGCCAAATTTTTTACAAAGATAGATCTAACAAAAGGCTTCTGGCAAATACCAATAGAAGAGAATAGTAGGAAGTACACTGCATTCAGGGTACCAAGTGGTCACTTTCAATTTAAATATCTACCGTTTGGTCTGCTTAATTCTCCTAGTTTTTTTAATCGCACTGTTAGGACCATTCTTAAAGGACTGGAAAATGTTGTGTTTTATTTTGATGACATTTGTGTATTCGGGCATGATTGGTCATCACACTTAATAGCACTAGAGAAAGTGTTGTCCAGGCTAAAAGAATATGGGTTTACTATCAAGCCAAAGCAAACTCGAAATCGCGTATCATAAAATAACTTTCTTGGGTAATATTGTAGGTGAAGGAAACATATACCCAGAACCCAATAACAGAGACAAGGTATTGAATATAAAAGCACCAAAAACGAAAAAAGAGGTTCGATGTTTGCTAGGTATTGCTAATTTTTATAGCAGATTTATTCCAGCGTTCGCGGAAATAGTATTTCCAATTACTGGATTGTTAAAAAAAGGGACACCGACGAGGGTCAATTGGACTCCAGAATGTGACCGGGCATTAAGAAAAATTCAAATGTGCATGACACGGGATCCTATACTGAAATTACCAGACGTTAATAGACCATTTATTGTGCAAACAGACGCGTCGGACATAGCCATATCATGTTGTCTTTTGCAGGAAGTAGAAGGAATATTCCATCCTGTAAAGTTCTTAAGCAGAAAACTGTTGCCCAGAGAACAACGGTATTCAGTGATTGAGAGAGAATGCCTTGCCATTGTTTGGGGGGTGCAACGCTTGTCCAGATATTTATATGGCGCTAAATTCACAATTCAGTGTGACCATAGACCACTGGCCTTTTTGAAGAGCGCAACATATGGGAATAATAGAATTTGTCGTTGGGCTCTACTATTACAATCATTTAACTTTGATGTAGAACATCTAAAGGGCAAACTAAATGTAATTGCTGACTTTCTATCTAGACTAACAGAATAGACCAACATAACATTGATTACAGATAACTGAAATTTAATATTTATTCATTTCAAAGTTATTTGTTTGCTAGGATTGGGGATATGTAATTAAACGCCTTTTACAAAAGGTAGAATATATGTTTGCACACTAATTTTTGTTTACATGTTGATATGTATATATACGTATAATGCTAATTGCTTAGTATGTTGTATATAACATTTAAATATGCTTGTTCACTGACTAGTTGTTTTTGTTTACATGCTGATATATATATATATACATATACTTATTATTGCCTAGCAGGTTGTGTATAGTAGTGTGACATTTCATGGGGATACATCGTTTTTTTTTGTGTATTTTTGTTTACAAACTGTCGGCTATGTTTTAGTACCAAGATTACTTTTGTTTGCATGTTGATATATGTACGTTTTGGAAATGTCTTTTTTGGAAGTTTGTCTGTTTTAAATGAACCCAGAAACAGACAAAAATTAGAGGGGGGAGAAATGTCAGGACTGAGTTCTGGTCAGCCTGGGTCTCCTGTTTACTGTAGAGGAGAAGGGGGGGCAATTCAGGTTGTTGACTTCAAAACTGTTATTGTTTTGGGTTGTTTTGATTTGGTGAGATGTTTTTGTTGAAAATAATGTAACTCATAATAAGGTGTGTGGTTTTGTTCCTAGTCCAGGACAGTTGGACTTTAGGATATAGATATAGTCGAAGTGTGGACTCTAATTATTTTCTCTGTGTTGTCACTATTCAGTCTATGGAATATTAAGCTGATATATTTTAAATTGATACTGGATATTTCAAAATGTCTGAACTGATTCTGTATTATAGTACAGATAATGTAATAAACATGTTATATGTCTGTGAGTTGGCATTCTGAATATTTGTTCTATCGTTGTATGTGTCGTTGTGGTATTGCCCAGGATTTGGGTACATTTAGTAATACACATATGTATATTAGAGAAGAAATGAGTCTTGACAATATCCAAGGACATGCAACAATACATGAAACTATGATGTGGTTTACTTAAAGATATAAATATGAGCCTTATTCTAAGAGACTTTGGAAACACTGTGGTTGAGTGGTAAAGCACATGGCTTCCAACCTGAGGGGTCCCAGGTTCAAATCCTGATGATACAGGAATTTGTAATTTCAGGATCTTTAGGGTTACTCTGAGTCCACCCAACTCTAGTGGGTATATGACATTATTTGGTCATTGTTCTAGCCACATGACACCCTTGTTAACCGTGGGCCAGAAAAACAGATGACCATTTAATCAAATTTCCTCATGGATAATAAAGATTATTTTTATTATTAATTTAAGTTGCTATTAAGGAAAATTCGGTTTTTAAAAATTGGTAAAATTCTTATGTTATAAATTTTAGATGTTACCTCAAAAGAGTATCCTATATAATATAATGAAATTTGGAAATTTATTGAACTTAAAAAAGAACATTTTAATAAAATACCTTTCTTTATCTCAAGTTCTCCATCTTGACAAAAAATGGCTTTCAAAGATTGAATTTCTTCTTCCTGCTCTGCTTCCATTCTACAGAATATAAAAAAAATATAAATTTTTAAATGTTTAAAATAAACATTCTGGGTGTTTACCATGCATATAAGAATCTAGAATTAAACTTGATAGATGTAGTAGGGGTTGGTAAAATACGAAAAGTAAGGGTAGCAAAAGCATGAAAAACTAGAGCCCAATAAACTAAATGATTCATGTTATAAAGACAGGTTTTCAGTCAGACATAACATGGGTTCGTAAAATTTGTAAAAGGGAGGGTGGTGGCTGAGTGGTTAAGCACTTGGCTTTAGATCCTGGGGTTCTGGGTTTAAATCTCAGCGAAAACTGGGATTTTGAATTTCGGGATTTTTAAGTATTTAGCCCCTTAGTATACCCAGCTCTAATGGGTACCTGGCTTTAGTAAGGGAAAGTATAGAAGGTTGGTCACTGTGCTGGCCATATGACACCCTACTCATTAACCATTGGCCAAAGAAACAGATGACCTTTGCATCATCTGCCCTATAGATCGCAAGGTCTAAAACGGGAACTTTAAATATGTAAAACATAAAAAAATTAGAGCCCAATCATTATATTATGCCTTAACACTAGACCAATAGCTCGATTCTACGTCACAGGTCTCGCATTCGTCTCCAATGCCCACATGTTGTGACGTTACAGGTCAGTGATGAGGCCTACTATAACAATTGGTCTCAGCCCAACAAACTGAAAGTTTCATGCTATAAAGACAAGTTTTCAGTCATTACGATAAACATTAGGAACATCTGGTCATAATAAATTAATTTGGGCATTTCAAAAAAAGTTAAACAAATGTATTTTTATAATATTTATAACAAAAAACATAGTTAGACAAAGTATTGCAATTCTGCTAATGCTCCACATCTAAATCTAGTCTAGATCTAGATAATCTAGATCTAGTGTCTAAATCTAAGTAAATAGCTAATAGAAAAACAAAACCTAATGAAATACTAAGAAAGACAGAAATCAAGAGGCACATTACTTATTTCATACACAATAACCAATTCAGGTCATACTAGTACTCCTTCTTCCCTAGTGCCATTAGAGAATGGAATGGGTTGCTTAAATCAGCCAGGAAAAACCAACAACTTACCAGAATTTGTAAAAAGTTTTACATGTTTTGGATGTTCCTTGGAAGTTGAAATTAATTTATTTCCTAGTCCAAATCTTCTGTGGGATGACTGGGGATGGCAGTGAGCAGGGTACAACATGAACCCAGGACCATTGAGAAGTTTGAACGACAGTCCAGCATGCATACTGCACGACCAGGCAGTCATCATAACTAAGACTAAGACTGCTTTATTGATCCTTTCAGAAATTCGTTGTGATTACAAGGACTCTTTTCTCATATAAAGACAACACAACAGAAAAATACACATAAATACAACAGACACAACATAAAGAGTTCATTCAGCGACTACACACAGGTATTTTGGTGCATTTCATGTTCCCTGATCAATGAGTGACAGTGATAGGCTGACTGAGTGAGGTAAGAACGAGTTTTTGTACTGCTCCGTTCTTGTTTTGATTGACAGCAGTCCCCCACTTCGCGACAACCTGACGTAGTTCTGATGGAGCGGGTGGCCGTTGTCTTCCAAGATTTTTTCGATTTTTCTTAGGCAATTTTGTTCAAAAGTTCCTTTAAATGTGGTAATGTTGTGAATGTAATTTTTGATGCTTTTTTTATGATGTTTTCTAGACGTCGCAACAGTTTAGATGAGGCATTGCCTTGCCAACAAGTTATTCCGTATGTTAGCAGATTTTATATATTTTGTATTTAAATCATTGATTAACAATATTTTCAACTCCCAAGGACTCACATGACTTTTAGCTGGCTCTATAGCAGTCCTTCTTCCTGTCTAAACATGTCTTCCACTACTTGTGTTGAATGGCGCTCTGATGCAAACCATCAGTGTGGCTCGGGAGCGGAGTAACAACAGGATTATATAGGTCTAAGATTAACTCTATCTCTCCGTAATTATTTTTCATGTTCAGAAGGAAGTATTCATTTTTCTCATTTCTATTTCACGATCCTGTTAGGGTTAATCTTCAGAAAATTTTAAATTATAATAGATAAATGCTTGCCCTTTTTAAATAATACAAATTAAAGTTAACAAACCCTAAAGTTAAGTTAATTGAATAGGGTCAAATCAACGATGGCATTGTCAATCGGGAGAGAAAGAGTTAAGAAGACTGTGTGAGTGTAACTAGTGTAGTAAACTAGTTTTTTACTAGAATCTATATACTAACTTAGTAAACTAAAATTTGACTAACTTTTTGTCTTTTAGTCTAGTCTATTAGTAGTATTAATTACTCATTTACTGATTACTAAAGTAATTAACTAAATGAGTAAATCGTCTAAATTAAATCAAGTAAATCTATTAATTATTATCTGTAGGTTAGCTAGACCGTCAGTGCATTACCTAGAAATCTAGATCTCTGATATCTAGGATAGATCTAAGCACTAAAATTAGGTAATCATGAAGATGAGCGTCAAAAATTAATGATTCACCGAAAATTCAAATTTAAAAAAAAAAAATTGATTGCAATAAATCTTAAAAAAAAAAGAACTATTTTATTGTGGTCTAAATTATTTTGTCTAACATTAATACATCTGTACATAATGGGTATTTCTCATTTTTAGTTGGCAGCACTTAATGTTGCCAAAATTATTTTTGATTAACAAATCTGGATTTGTTTTTGGCCAGGAAGAGACAACAAGGAATGTCGCGAAAAATAATTTTTGACGCTCACAATCATGATTACCTAAAATCACTCTAGACTTATACTTATATAGATCTAGATCTAATATCTAGATTATTAGATCTAGAATCTAGAGCATTTATCTTCTAGTCTTGATGTCTCTAGCATCCGCATCTTTATGCGAGTACATTCCCTTTGTTCGTTCAACTTTTAATGCATTATTTTTATGGTCCAACGTTTCTTACTTTAATCATAGAACTATAGTTCCATGCTTTAATATTGTTGTAACCCTGCCTTGCACCAGTGCTTGAGGTGCGCACTAGTGAACGTAAACAGGAAGACACTAGGAGAGAAAGAATAACAGTGCATCAGGGATTGTGAAGAGTCTGAATGTTTGGAAACTAAGAAGCCAGCTTTTGTGCTGCCTGAAGGTGTAGAAGGGACCTGGAGCGAAGCGGAGAAGGCTGTCGTTGGTCCACATTCGGGTTAAGTAGCAAAGGACTGGTATAGTTAGAACCAAGGCTAAGGAATCTGAAGGATGTTATGTGTTTGTCCTAGTGAATAAGCACCTGTATTTATTTCCTGTTAAACTGTGTTGAGTTGTCTGCCATACGTTGAGTGCCTACCCTAGAGTTACAACAATATGTAGGCTTAGGGTTTATTTAATCATTGATGGCTTTCCTTGTTCTGTGTTTCTGTCAATGGGTAGACACATTTCTCCACTCCACTAGTAAAGAGACAGTTTGCATTATTAGTGTATCAAGAGATAAATTTGAATGGTTGTTCCATATAAAGCTTAACAAAATGAACAGTTGACATATTTAGGGCAGCGTTACGACTAGCGATGAAAAATCAAATCACGATGTTGCTTGTCGGATAGAGAAAGACAACTACGGGCTGTCTGGGAAAACAAATCTGTCAGCCTGGAGACCAAGATCCACTTCCTCAATGTAATCATTGTCCCAACCTCCATCTACACTTGCCAGACCTACGTGTGTTCCTAGTTATATCTAGTCATGCATGTTAATCAATGACTTAAATTCTGCCAAGTCATTGGCATTCTTGGCTGACTCAGGCAAAATATTCCATGCTCTAATAGCACTAGGGAAGAAATAGCATTTGTACAAATTTGTCTTAGCATATGAAATGAGGAAAGTGTCTTTATTTTTTGTGTCTTTCTGAGTAGATTTTGTTTTTGTATTTGAAGATTATGGTTCAGTGTTTTAAATATAATTGCTACTTTACTTTTGTCTTCTGTCTTCAAGGGTTTAAAAATTTATTGATTGTTCTAAAGGTGTTACTCTAGTCAAATGGAAATATTCGTTTGTTATGAATCTCACTGCTCTATTTTGTGTCTGTTCCAGTTTCTTAATATTTTCTTGAGTTGAGGGGTACATTACAGACGTTATTCTTTGTCCTAGGCGTATCCGTGTGTTAATCTAGTCGTGCCTGTTAATTAGAGACTTAAACTCTGCTAAAAGTTAATTTGCCTGGCTGGCTTAGACCAGAGGCGGCCCTAGAGGGTGACGCCCAGCGCCCTCGCATTAGGTGGGCACCTCCATAAAGAGAACCTTTCGTCACCATCTTATAAATATTCGTGACCCTGAAATGACACTCACCCAGGTCCCTGTTAAGTCCGCCTCTGAATTCAGGCTACCGCTGCCATGCCCCAATGGCAATATGGAAGAGAGATCACTAGTATGAATTTAGAATAAGAGCTTGTGTAAGCTTGTTATGGCCGGAAGTAGTAATGGATGTAAGCACAACACTACCTGAAAAATGCTTCCAATGAATTGAATAAAAAAATAGCCTCTAACAACCAGTCTAACTCCCGGCTTGTAAGTGTGGCTCAGATATTAACAGGAGATGGGGCAAAGTTATGTTTTTGCAGTCATAAGTTATGGTTTCTAACAACGAAGAAGAAAAAAAAAAAGAACCAGGAAGGAGAAGTTATGGTTCAGTGTTTTGTGTATTATTGCTGCTTCACTTTTAAATCTTCTGGCCTGAAGTATTTCTAAATTTAGTGATTGTGGAATACAAACATACCGTCAACTGGAAACGCAAAAGAATGAGAGAGTCTTTATCATGTTGCACAAAATCAGGGTCGGCCTTAGGGCACTGCAACCTATGCGGCCGCAGTGGGCCCCACACTTTCATAGGCCCCGCGCTAACTCTAGTTGTAACTTATTAAATTAAACCATTTTAAGTTAACAGGGTTCCCGCGGCCTCCTGATTTTCAAGGAGCTCCTGGAAATTTCGTGAAATGCAAAGTACCGGTATGCGAGAAAAGTCATGAAAATCTCCTGAAATTATTAAAATATCCTGAAAACTCAAAAAAATGTCATGAAAAATAGATAAATTATTTTATTTTAGGGTGTCATTCAATATGGAAAACGCCAATCCTACTCGCGATTTTAAAAAAAAGGCATTGTCAGTTTTTATTTAATAAAAATAATAGGGCGAATTTTAACCAAAACAGGAAGTTCCAATACTTAATTTACTTTAATAGTTACTGTTAAATATAGATCTTAATCTATCTCGACCTCTTAAAAAAATCAAAAGCGATATTTTGCTAGTCGATAGTAAAAATCTAAAAGGCAGATCTGAATGTTTATCGGCTTTTTGTTGGAAACTACTATCTACTGGAGATGGCTCGTAAAGTTAATTTGACCTTGATTTTGTACTTAGTAAACATGAATAAAATGCAAAGACGTATTTATTTTCAAACAAAAAATCTTAATTTTCCCAAATTATTCTTATCCTTACCCAGACTAGGCCCCACGCAATCCGTTTTGCAAAGGACCCCGCAGTTTGTAGGGTCGGCCCTGCACACAATTACACAAACTCTTATAAATGCAAATTATTTGGTTTAACGGTTAGATTATGACAAATAACTTTAGCTCGAGAAGAGACTTTTTTTTAAAGAAAAAAAGTATCAAGTATGTTGACATAAGTAAGGATCGTAATGAATTGAATTCTATTTAAACAATAGAATCTACAGTTTTATATTTTGGTCTTCTGAAAGAAATATAAAAAATACTATAAAAAAACAAAAAAAACAAACTTATATTGAGTGAAGGGAGACCACCGTTCAATCCCAGCTATATCTCTCAATATTTCCGATTTATCTCCCTTTTACTGTGTAAAACGATACTTATTTATTACCACTAACTGTTTATTGAATTGTTAGCGAACTGATTACTCCATATGTCCCTGAGAGAACACTGCGCTAAATGAACTTTGCGCTTTTAGTGTCTTGTCTCCCTCAAAAGCTACGGTCTGCGGGCTTTTTCAGTGCATGGACAAAATGTTTGGAACTCACTCCCCATTGATCTCAGACAGACAACATGCTACACCACTTTTAAGAAGAACATTAAGACCTATCTGTTTAAAATTTTTAAGATTAGTTTGTCATTTTAGCTCTCGTATTTATGTTTGTATTGTTATCGCGCGCCTTGAGCCTACATTTTGTTTGTTAACAGCGCTCAATAAATTAAATTAATATTATTATTTATTTATGTGTCGTCCTCGACAATGAGTAATTGTGCGAAACTTCTGATCTGAGAATAGGACGTGGAAGAAGAAAAAAAAAAAGTGTCAAAGAATTCACCCAGACAGACCGACGAAGTGAGATAAGCTTTTTTTTTTAAAAAAAAAAAAAAGTACTAAAATTAGTGGATACTATTGAGTAGTTCACCCTTTATTGATCTCATTCCTTAATTAACATTCTTTTAATATTTTGGCCTAGGCTTATAAGATACTATACTTTCATAGAGTCGGTCAACCTTTTTTTTTTTTTGTCCTTGCGAGCACCAGAGGTTTCAACGTCTTTTAGGAATCTGTTTGTATCAATAAGCAAAATATTTTTAAAAATCTTTAAAAAAACAACAACAACACAGCTTATTTTAGGGAAAGAACTCTGCACTTACAACTGTATATCTCAGTTATGTAGAAGTTATTTCCTTATTCAATGACAAAGAACATATTGAATTACCAATAATTCATTCATTCATTGGTTGATGTCAAAGAAATGAATCATATTTTGTTAGGTACAATAAATAATTGTTTAAAAGTTTCAACTTGATCCGAGAATGGGTGTGAGAGAAATAACAAATACAAACATTTTATCAGACAGGCACACTGAGTGAGTGAGTTGATATAAGCTTTGTAACAATAAAAAAAACAACATCTGAAAGTTTTATAATAAATTTCAGTGGCTTGTTGATAAAATCCTAAGAATGCAACTTTCTTTGTCCATAAGAGTATTTCCCCTTAAGTAAGCATTATTTCGGGCATTCAGGATTAGTCATAAATGTCTATGGCAGGGGTTCTCAACCTGGGGGTCGATTGACGATTAGCCAGGGGTCGCCTAAGACCATTGAAAATATGGATTGTATTTGTATACTCTTCTATTGCTGTATGTGAGTGTCGGGGGGAGGGGGGTCGCGGCAGATGGGGGGGGGGGGGGGTTGTAAAAAGGAGTCGCCGAGAAGAAAAGGTTGAGAACCGCTGGTCTATGAGATTAGTCTTCTTATTAGGTTAACATTACAACTAGAAAACAAAAATCAGTTTCCGAATATAAACCTTTATTTATGGTCATTGTAAATAGGACATTATAATCATTATTCTATTTAACAATAATATAATGAAATAATCTATAACGAATAGTACTATGCATTTAATAAATAGTTTTAAA
Source organism: Biomphalaria pfeifferi (assembly GCA_030265305.1). Taxonomy (NCBI): domain Eukaryota; kingdom Metazoa; phylum Mollusca; class Gastropoda; family Planorbidae; genus Biomphalaria; species Biomphalaria pfeifferi. Next base: position 1,368,743 of record JASAOG010000162.1, on the reverse strand, counting down.
TTAGCAAGCTGAATTAAATACAATTAAAATACGATGTTCTGACTATGTATAATTTTGGATAAGGCACCCTGTAGACAGTGGTAAGGCCAAAAGTACAACGGCAAACATGTGTAGGAACGAGCCTGATCAATACATTTCATGATTTCACAGTTTGATATAAACCATTTTCTGCTACAGTCGGGACACAGAACTTCATGGGTATCAGGATCTGTGAAATACTCCATTACTTCCTGGCGATAGATATAGTGCAAGTGTTTCAGAATGCTTGCCGCAATATCATCCGTTGACAGATCTGAGTTATTATGCTTAGGCTCATTCAATACATTATCACGAGATCGGTTGAACTTGATAACTTCTAGCAGAGAGTTCGGTTCGAGAACGGAAATTTCCGTTTTTAAAGTATCGCCGGTATTCAAGACATCTCTTAAACATTGAGACAACTGTTCGATTTCTTTTTGAAGATGACATATGAGACTTTCCCTGCAACTTGACTGGATGTGAAAACAAAGTCCTGGATAAATGTTTCGCTTCTTCCACTGACAGTTTGTCGCTGTCTCCGTAGAGGCATTCGTTAGGAATGTCTGTATCACTGTTTGACATCTTGATTTAGTGCATTCAACATTGCTGGTCGTATCAAGGGAGGCGATCGCCCACGTTTCCTCAAACTTACATCCAGGAAAACAGGCGACTACCCCTGTCCAAAGAATGCATCTGTCTTTCCTGAAAAGTATTAGCAATGCGGACATCTTAGCGAAATAATCTTTTGTATAGTCGCAGAGAATTTCCATGCAAAACTGATTGTCGAAATGGTCTCTCTGATCGCTAGTGAATCCATCGTACCAGACGTTTTGAAGATTGACTGGTTTCCCTTCATGCAAGGAGCAATGGGTAGCCAGAATGGTTCTCCATATAAGGTCTGGAAAGAGCAGGGCTAATTTTGTTAAAGGCTTGAGGACGAATGCTGGTAATCTATAAACAATCTTAAACAGGTATGACTTGTGGTAGTCCGTGAAGTTCGAGTAGGACGAGGCTAAATTGTGATTCCCTTCAAAGATTCCAGGCTTGGTGCTAATGGTCTGTACAAGCCACGTCAACAAAGAGTGATGAAAACATTCCAGCGGATAGAAAAGGCTGTCACGTGACAGCAATGTCTTTCCGGAAGTAACTGCATTGTGGGTGTAGAACCAGAGGTGCATCAAATTCGGCATTTCTTTTGGGACCATATCGTAGCTAATGCCATCATCTAAAACAAAAATGTGTAATACAAATATGAATATTACATATTGTAATGCATTAGAATAGAAATTTGATTGTTGTAATGTATTATTATTACTGAACTATAGATTCTAAAATTTTAAGGTCTGATAGTTTGATTTTATTATTTGCAAAACTTATTTGAAAAAAGTTGATATAATTATGACAAATATGAACTTTTCAGACATTTTCATTAAATATATATATATAAATATTATATATAAGAAACTACACAATATGGGCGTGGAGGAATAAAGCTCCTGAATTCAGTCTGTGGAGGGTTAAGAGTTTGAATACCGAAGAAGACTGGAATTCGAATCTCATGTTTTTTTAGGGTGAGGATTTTCTCCCTCTATTGCAGAATAAATTACGTCCAAAATGGGAATCCAAAGCAATCTTTGTCACGTATTTCTGGGCTTACAAAAATATCGCGAGGCTATTCTACTTTGAGCCCCTACTAGGTTACTCAATTTCCACATGTCTAGATCCTGAAACATGGACAGTGAGTGTACAGAAAACATGCAAAACAACTGAACCACTGACCTGTCTAAGAAAAATACTGAATGTCAAATGGCAAGAAAAATACCCTATACTGAAGTCCCTCGAAGAGCGAGTCTGCAAAGCATCCACAGCAGGACATGTCTGCAGAATGGAAGACCGGCGCATCCCTAAACGACTCATGTACGGCCAATTAAGAGAAGGAAAGCGTCCACAAGGTGAACAAAGAAAAGGGACACCCTCAAAGCTTCCTCGAAAGCGTTCACCATAAATCCAGCCGCCAGGGAGACAGAAGCACATGACAGAGCATCATGGCGTCGCGCTATGAAAACTGGCGCAAACATTGCTGAAGAAAAGAGAACAGCGCTGGCAGAAAATAAGCGTCAGAGAAGAAAAGCAAGGTCAATGACACTAGCTCCAGCTGGAATAACCTGCCCAGTGTGCAGCCAAACGTTCCGGGCTCACATAGGTCTCGCCAGCCACACGAACAGGCACATAACCCCATCATCATCGAACCACGATGGACGAACTATAGATATAAGATCCTGTAAGAAATGTACCAACCTTTCCCGGAAAGCAGACCAAGGGTGCTTCTAAAATGTCTGTCTAGAAAATGATGATGTTGTACCAAGTCTTTCAGTTTAGGATGAACCTGGCAGCAAGCAGTCAGAGAACTTGAAGGTAAATACTGAATGATTATCTGGTGAACAAAAATTGTGTAAATACTGAAAGATAATCTAGTGAATAAAAAGTAGTGTAAATACTACAGAAAGATAATCTGGTAAACAAAAGTAGTGTAAATACAGAAAGATTATCCAGTGAACAAAAATTGTGAATGCAAATACTGAAAGATTATCCAGTGAACAAAAATTGTGAATGCAAATACTGAAAGATTATCCAGTGAACAAAAAGTAGTGCAAATACTGAAAGATTATCAGGCCACCAAAAAAAGTAGTGTATCTGAGATATCAATCATTTTAACTGACTATGATATAGCATCTAAACACTATTGTGACTATTATATAGTATATATTCTTTAAGGAATATTTTTACAGCACCCACGCTCAAAAAGGTGGCACCAGCTTGACCTCTGCATCACCCGAAGGATGGATCTGAAAAGTGTCATACCATAGTGCGGACTGCAACTCAGACCATTCACTAGTGCTAAGCAAAATCAAACTACTTCTCAAGAAGGCTTATACTTCCACTCAACCCAGAACTAGGCGAATTAACGTCAACCATGTAGGTGACCCAGAGAAGTGTGCACTCTGGCGAGCTCCTGAACAGTTCAATACCCTCGTTAAGTGATGAAGAAGACATCTCTATCAGATAGTAGAAATTAAGAGATGTAATCTACAGTTCGGCAATCACCGCCTTTGGGCCTCAAAACCACAAAAATGTAGACTGGTTTGAGGCGAATCTAGCACATATGGAACCTTGCATCGAGAAAAAGCGATCTGCACACCTCGCTCACAAGACAAAGCCAAGTCCAAGATCTTTGGAGGCCTTCAAAAGTGCTAATAAAGAGGCGAAACAAATGGCTAGAAAATGTGCTAACAACTTTTGGAGGGATACCTGCAACAGAATCCAAGACAGTCTCCACTCAGGAAATAGCAAGGCTCTATTTGATGGCATTAAAGCGGCCCTGGGTCCAACAGTGTCTAAGCCTGCCCCCCCTTCTATCCAAATCAGGAGAAAAAATTACAGATCAAACCAAGCAGCTAGAACGTTGGACAGAACACTACCTCGAAGTCTATGCCACACAGAACAAAGTAGACGATGTCGCCCTGGCTTCTCTACCAGATCTTCCAGTACTGGAATGCCTAGATGATCTTCCGAGCCTCAGTGACCTTAAAAAAGCAATTAACTGCATAAAAAATAGAAAATCTCCTGGGAGTGATGGTATCCCAGTGGAAGTAGTGAAAGTCAACGAATCACTCCTGCTCCCTGAACTCTATATTCTCCTCTGCCGCTGTTGGGAAACAGGTCATGTCCCACAGGACATGCGTGACGCAACTATAGTCACAATATACAAGAACAAAGGGGATCGGAGTGACTACAACAATTACAGGGGTATCTCTCTCCTCAGTATAGTGGGCAAGATCTTTGCTAGAGTGGCACTATCCAGGCTGCAAGTGATAGCTTCTAGAGTCTGCCCAGAGTCTCAGTGTGGATTCAGGAGTGGTAGATCCACTGTAGACATGATATCTTCTCTACGACTACTGCAGGAGAAATTCAGAGAGAGAGAGAGACAGACCCCTTTACATCGTTTTTATTGATCTGACTAAAGCTTTTGACATGGTCAGCAAAAGTGGCCTTTTCAAACTCCTGAGGAAAATAGGTTGCCCTCCCAAACTACTGCAGTTCATTGAGTGTTTTCAGGAGGAAACTAAATGCACTGTCAAATTCAATGGAGCCCAATCAGCACCTTTTGAGGTTTGCAGTGGTGTCAAGCAGGGATGTGTGCTCGCACCTACTCTGTTTGGCATATTCTTCTCCTGTCTACTGCATTATGCGTACAACTACATAAACGAAGGTGTGTTTCTCCATACAAGATCCTCTGGAAAACTATTTAATGTATCAAGGCTGGGGGCAAAAACCAAGGTTAGGAAGCTACTCGTCAGGGAACTCCTGTATGCTGATGATGCAGCTATTGTGGCTGATTCTGATATTCAGCTACAGTACCTGGTTGACAAATTATCTGCCGCTTGCCAGAAGTTCGGCTTAAACATCAGTCAAAGCAAGACTAAGATACTTGTCCAAAACACAAACACTGCACCTCAAGTAAGCATTAATGGCCAACCACTAGAAATTGTTGATCACTTTTGTTACCTTGGCTCCATCATATCCAACAACACTCTACTGGATAAAGACATAAATAACAGGATAGCCAAGGCAATGGCCACCATGTCACGGCTGCAGAAAAGAGTCTGGGACAACATATTGCTGACTAGCAGTACTAAAGCCCTAGTCTACCGGACCTGTGTGTTGAGCACCTTGCTGTACGGAAGTGAAACATGGTCAACCTACTCATAGCAGGAAAAAAAGCTGAATGTTTTCCACCTCCGATGCCTAAGGCGGATCTTTAAAATCAGGTGGCAAGATAAAATAACCAATGAGGAAGTGCTACAAAGAGCAGGGTGCCAGGACATCCGCTCCCATATCAGCAGCAGACGCCTTGGCTGGCTTGGCCACGTTCGTAGAATGCCAGTAGGTCGACTTCCACAGGACATCCTGTATGGCGATCTAATAGAAGGCAGGAGAGCCGCTGGTCGCCCACTTTTACGTTATGCGGATGTATGCAAACGCGATATGAAGCTCTTCAAAATCGACACTGGCAACTGGGAAGAGGTGGCACTGGACAGATCCTCATGAAGAGAGAGCATAAAGGAAGGGTCAAAGATTGCAGATGTCATACACAACAGAAGCAGAAAGAAGGGTGAAAATGCAACGGCGCCTGGTAATTATATATGCCCAACCTGCGATCGCAGCTGTGTATCAAGGATTAGCCTCCTTAGTCACACAAGAAGTTGCAAATGCCACAGATTTTTACATTTCATTTTGTGCTTCTGTATCTAGGAAAGTAATAGCCAACTATTGTCACTGAGATGATCTCCGACATGTTTAGAGGTTATCCAGTAAATAATTTAGGACTTTGCCAAGTAAATCGCTAAGGGCGCCTCTGAGTCCTAATGGGTACCTGACATTAGTTGGGGAAAGTAGAAGCGGTTGGTCGTTGTCCTGGCCACATGACACCGTCGTTAACCGTTCGTAAAACAGATGACCTTTACATCATCTGCGCTAAAGATTCCAATGTCTGAAAGTGGAACTTAACATTTGTTTTTTTTGGCTCACGGTTAACGAGGGTGTTTGTGGCCAGCACAACGACCAACCTCTTTTACTTTACCCAACTAATGTCAGGTACTCATTAGAGCTGGGTGAATTCAGAGGCGCCCAAAGATCCCAAAATTAAAAATCCGAGTTTTCACCAGGATTCGAACCCGGGACCCTTCGTTATTTACTTTACTTTACTAGCCTAAATATCATTACTTACCAAAAGTATTTCCTGTGGTAGATTTAACAGCTGTGACTGCTCATTGTCCATACTGTCTCAGAAGAAAAGCATCAACTAGGCTAGGGGTATATAGCAGCCAGACAACTATTCCATTCTGTCGAAAGAGAGATGGCTGGGCTAAGAAAGACACAGAATAACATTCGCTCTCACCATACCCCCCCCCCTGACAATAAAGGCACATTCCTCGTTCCATATGCTAGGACAAATTTGTACAAATACTCCTTCTTCCCTAGCGCTATTAGAGCATGGAATAGGTAGGCTGAGCTAGCAAGGAAAACCAGTGACTTGGCAGAATTTAGGTCATTGGTTAATATGCATGACTGAAGGCATGACACGTAGGACGTCATCATCTTCTTTTTTTTAAAGTAACGTCTGTATTATATAAGATAAGATAAAATAAGATAAGAAGTGTAAACTGATAATAGGAAATATTATTTCCATGGCATATTTACGGTATTAAGGTTATTTCTAAATCCAAGCAAGTAGACCTATATAGGGCCTAATATGTAGGCCTACGCACAGGTTTGTATTAACGTCTATATCTGCAAGTGTATGAGGAAAGATGTTTGTTTTTAGTTTGACAGTTAATTAATACCGTTGAAAAAAAAATGCAACAGCTATCAGATCTAGTGATTCCACACAAAATCGTGTCTAACGGTTATTAAATATGCAAAGCTCTGCTTGTTTTCTGAATATTGCATTTCATTGATGACGTGAGTAAAGAATGCAGTTGTACTCTCCGTGACGTTGGAAACAAGCAAAGAGAAAACTTGGTTTTCAAATCTTATAATTAAACATTTTCTACGTTTAAGCTAGCAATATGTACGCATAATTATTTTTCTTCTTTTTTTTAAATTGGTGTTATGGAGTGTGTGTGAGTGTGAGTGTTTATACGTTTCCAAGGTGATTATAAAGAAAGGGAGCATTCATTTTTTGAGTTGTGGGGAAAGAGGAAATCTTTGTACATTATGTTAATGTAAACAAACGGAAGACAGATTTGAACGAGTATAGACGTGTTTTTTTTTTCGGTGAGTTACATTTTGTTTAAATATCAGTTTATTTCATAACTATTAGATAAGATAAATCTGTGAATATGGTTATAAGAGTTATATTGAGACGTTTGTTCAAGTTATTTGTAGTTTATTTATTAAAACTATAATACGCCTACATAGGTTTAGCTATACTAGTTGTTTGTAGCTGCAAGCCAACAATCGATCATCAACAATTTGGCGATTTCAGCAGAGCGAAACTTAATCTTGCACCTAGTAACACATATTTAACATTGTTTTACTTTTTACAAAGCTTATATCAAGGCATTCTGTCTCTCTGTCTGTCTGTCTATTTATATGTCTCTCTTGTAAACGTTTCTACGTTATTTCTTCCACACGTATTCTCAAGAAGAAACCCTGCACAATGGACCTCATTCACCAATCGTAAACAAACATCATTTAGTCACGTGATAAAATTAATAAAACAACGAAATTAAAACTGTCACGTGATAATAATTTTGTATTAAAAATTAGATCGTAATTTGTAAAGAAGAGATAGAGAATAACATGGCTAAATGTTGTTTGTTTACGATTGGTGAATGAGGTCCATTATTCATCGGCATAGACAAGACAGAAAAAAAACAATTAGTCAATTAATTACAGGTAATTAATTATTTGGTTTGATACCAACAAGGGAGATTAATTCTTTAGTAGTTACAGATACGGCTAAATATGTAGGGTTATTTTCCCTTAAGTAATAGAACATCCATTCTCGGATCAAGTTGAAACTTTAAACAATTTTTTATTGCAGCGAGAAAAAAATTATGAATCAATTATAGAATTAATTAATTAGTCAAGCAATTGTATTTGATTATTTTGGCTTATTTCTAATAAAGGAAATAACTTCTACATTTTTGAGAGATATATGTAAGTGTGGAGTTCTTTCCCTTAGATAAGCTTTTTTTAAAGAAGGATTTTTTTTATAATTTGCTTGCTAATTAATGCAATTACTTTGAGGAGGAGATGACAGCTATTTTATGGACACTTGCCAACAATATTTACTAGGATACCTAATTATTGCTCTTCCCTAAGTGGCCTTACAAACTAGTGATTGTACTCCAAAGCTTATTTTTTTTTGCTCAAGGGGCTTAACCTCGATTCTTTATGGATACTTCATATTGATCTAGAAATAAATAAGAAGAAGAAGATCTTGCAAGGGAGGTGCTTCATGATGTCTCTTTATATTCATGTGCATAGTTTTATAGTAAAGCAAGTAAAATCTAGATGTCGATGTTTTAAGACAGCGGTTCTCAACTTTTATGCTCGCGACCCCTTTTTACAATCCCCCACTCTTACGCGACCACCGCACACACACACACACACACACACACACACACACATACAGCAATAGAAGAATAGACAACAGCAATCCATATTTTCGATGGTCTTAGGCGACCCCTGGCAAACTGTCAATCGACCCCCCAAAGGGGGTCGCGACCCGCAGGTTGAGAACCCCTGTTCAAAGAGGTCATTTAGTTACACCAGACTGTACGTAAGCCTATGTATTAAGGTTGTGAAAGCTCTCTAAGAACAGGGGCTCTTTATCTATCTTATAAAATACAAACGTTACTTCAAAAATGAATAAGATTACGTCCTACGCGTGTTCCTAGGTCAATCTAGTCTAATGACTTAATTTCTGCCAAGCCATTGGTTTTCCTGGCTGAATCATTATATGACTTCCCTGTTTCAGTGACCAACGGCTAACTTGGTTGTCATGTAACAATTACCGCTCTTATTATCTTATCTTATAAATTAACAGACGTGCCTTTAAAAAGAAGATTATGTGTTAAGCGTGTTAACTAGACGTATATGTTAATTAGATACTAAAGCTCTCTACTAATTCATTGGTTTCTTGGTTCCGTGCTATGATCGTATTTGGAAAGATTAATAGCTATCCAAGCGGTTTCTGTCACACATCCCACCCTTTTGTGTACGGTAAAGATGACGATGCAATTATTTCAAATAAATCTTCTTGTCTAGTGATCTTAACGTGACAGACGGCCGACAGACAGCACAAAACCAAGATTAAATTCCAAATCTCTCCTTTTGGTGAAACGCTTAAAGGATAAGAAAAATTGAGCGTGCTTTTGAAATGGAGTCCAACCTTATGAAATAATTAAAATCAGCATACAGCATGAGCCACAAATGACCTTATAACATTTTCGTGAACTAAATGAGGGAAGAATTGTATAGAAGATGTCTGAAATATGTAGATAGACTAGCATTACACACCGGCTACTCCCGTTGATTTGCACGAATAGTCATAAGAAAAAGAAGACGACATTATGCAACTATTCTCTTGCGCACGCTCCATTGGCTTCCTGTGAAAGCGAGAATCGACTACAAGGTGGTCACACTTTGTCATCAGTGTTTCTATAATAAAGAAATGCCCTTGTTCCTTAGCGAACTGATCACTCCATAGATCCCTCGGAGAGCCCTGCGCTCAATGGACTCAACGCTTCTAGTGGTGCCACGTTTCTCCCTCAAAAGCTGCGGTCTGCGGCTTTCCCATTAATCTCAGACAGACAACATGCTACACTACATTCAAGAAGAACATTAAGACCTATCTGTTTAAAACGTTTTTAGATTAGTTTGTCATTGTAGCTCTCGTGTTTGTGTTTGTAATGCTATCACAGCGCCTTGAGCCTACATTTTGTTTGTTAACAGCGCTATATACATTAAATTTAAGAAAACCATTCTTCCCAGGTTTTATATTTGAACATAACTTATATTGATAGACACTAGACAGACAGACAGATAGACAGGAATACAGACAGAAAGACAGTCAGATAGATAGATAGATAGATAGATAGATAGATTAACCCATTAAACCACTATTACAATCGATCTGAACAAAGTGGTCGTCTCCTTTCCATTAGAACTAAAACAGAAAGATTTAAAAACTTCTTCATCCCACTTTCGGTCAGAGTGTTACAAGGTCAGCTGTCATCATCGAGAAGTTAATAGAAGTCTAATTCATAAATCGCTGGTTGTGAGTGTGTATGTGTGTCGTGTGGGAATGTTGTTCGTATTTGCATCTATAATGTTATTGTTACAGTAGTTACGCTGAGGTTGTCAATTGTTGTCAAACTAAATTTCCATTTGATTGGATCAATAAAAATTATCTTATCTTATGTTATCTTATTTACACGAGCATATTCCTTAAACTTGTACGATGGTATAAAGCATATACGAAATTAAAACGTAATTTGCAGCAACCTCACAGTTTATTTTATTTTTATTTCCTTCTTACGTTGTGACGTTAGAGTATCGACTTTCCTTGAGCAAACATCAAATACGTGCGACTTCCTAGATTCCACATCGCAACCAAGATTGTGTTCGCACGTCATTCAATATGGCCAAGACATACTCTACGATTATGTTAACGGCGTCCACAATTAATGGCAACTAAAAGCACTACTAATTTAAAAACATCACATCTGTAAAATTAAAGAGCGTTTAGATAATTGTTGATTTGTCTTCCGTTTTTAAAAATTCACTTTCATGGGAGTGATGTCGCGGTGAAATGTAGCAGACGATCTGTTTATTGTTGTGAGGAAGTGTAAATGTTGTTACAATGCTTTTCCCTTTTTAAAGCTTCCTCTTGTGGTGTACCCTGTGGTGCTCTATGCAAGGTTAACTGGTGTAACAATTTATGATATGTGTGAGTCGTGATTTCGTTACATGATTGATAGATATATTGATAGATATATTGATAGATATATTGTAAATTATTTAGAGAAGGAAAAGAAAGAGAGATAAAAATATTTAAAATCGTTAATCTCTAAAATAATGTAAAAATGGAAGGTATTTACTGGAAACTAAATAGATTACCCTGAGATCTCTAGAGATTGACCTACTTTAAGGACTTTGCAAGGATTTGCTTCTTTCAGATACCCAAGGATGTTTTTTTTTATTTATATTAGCCAGCACCAACCCCGATTCGGCCTTCGTATTGAAAGCTTTATTTTGATTTTCTGCAGGTTTATAATGCCACTCCACCATCTAAACATCATTCTGCCTATTGCAATTAGGCTAAAAAGGATTGGAGGGGGGGGGGGGCGTGCAAACAAACTCTAGGAGCAGGGAGCAGTTTCAAAGTCAGGTTTTTTTTTTACAAAGCTTAAATCAACTCTGTCTGGTACAACGTTTGTACACGTTATTTCTCCCACATCCAATCTCAGATCAAGCTGGAATTTTGCACATTTTTTTTGTTACCTGCCAACACAAGAATCAATATTGGTAATTAATTATTTTGTTTCGTATCTCGAACAAGGGAAAGAAATTTTACTTTACTAATAAGGTGGTATAAGCTTTATTGTTTGTAGAAAGAAAACGTTTATAACTAAACCCTTTTTTCATAAGCATCTCCCTGGCACAGTGGTTACCGTATTGGCTAAGGAGGCCTTAGCCCTCGAATTCGAATTCAGGTCTCTGAATTTTTTTTTATAAATATATTTTAAAAGCGATCACCCAGCTACCCCTTTCTTTCTTCCCCCTACCCATTTCCAACTAGTTCTGACAAGTGATAAGATCAAAGCGTATTGAGAAAGCTAAAAGCATGATATGGCGCTAAACAAAAACAATTGGTAAAAATATTTCCTAATCGCACAGATTTATTACAAATGTAATTACATGACTGATCCATTTGATAAAACCACATTTAATATAAGCTTTGTTAATTTTTTTTTTTATTTTGCTTGTTAAATCTCTTGTTAAATATTGCGATCGACAGATGGATTCTGGTCGTGTGGCATGTTCTGGGGTATGTCGTTTCGATGGTCCTGGGTTCGAACTCTGCCCGCCGCCATCTTCCGCCGTCCTATGGGAGGTTTCAAATATGAGCTTTAAGTCTGCCGGAACACTCCAAACATGTTAAACAAACAAAACTATAAAAGGTGAGAATTCTATCCGAGGCATCCTTAAAAACACTCTCTTTCCTCCACCCGAACCCCATAAATTGTTGGCAAGACGTGGGAGAACCACAGAACATTTACCAATTTCTTTTTAAGTTGGCAATACCATCAATCAAATCAACGATTTCCTTTTAATAAAGAATGCATCGATTTTTTCTATTATTGTTTTATTTTGTTTTAAGATAATATAAAAATCACACACGCTCACACACGCTCACACACGCACATTATAATGTGACCATAGACATAAAATATATAGACTGGAAGATGGAATTAATTTCCTGTAACGTGAGAGGCTGGGTATTTCTGACGCAAGTGCTTCTATAAATTCTGGAAAGTCGCATGATCTTCAATTTTAAAAATTAAAAACAAACTAAAAAATTGGAGTTCTATGTAACATGGACACAATATATATATATATATATATATATAGGTCTGTGATCTAGATCTATTTCTTTTGCTGTTGACGGTTTCCATAATCTGAATCTTATTCATGGCTGTCGTCTAATCGATTCAAATTTTTTGGTTTTAAACCCAAAACGTCGAAGAAGTAAATGAGCAGAGCGTGTTCGTATGTTCGTAGTCATAAAGCGCCAAAAGGACAAGCCTTTTAGGTTAATAATGATTTATATCTATTTATAATTATGATCACCTGAATAGATCTAGATTTAGATAGAATACTAAGAATAGAATAGATTAAAACCCAAGACTCTGAAGTAGTTATAGAATAATGTCAGGTATTATTAGAGCTGGGTGGACTCAGTCACATCCTAAAGATCCCAGTTTTCACATGGATTCGAACCCAGGGCCCTCGATTCGGAAGACAAGCACTTTACCACTCAGCTACTGCACCTCCTGTTTATGATGCAAAGGACAAAAAAATATTTAAGACATTTTATGTGTGTCCTTAAAAGATATTTTTTGCAATAGCCTATTCTTCATTCTGGGAGAATATTTCAGTGTAAAGACTAAAGCATTATGAATAGTTGATAGTGAGAGAGAGAGTGAGTTAATAAAATGGTGGTCCAGTTTGTTGCATTGTATTAAGTAATAGTTAAATTACTTTTATATACCAGTAGTAAGAATGCTATGTAATGTTAAAATGTAGTTTGTTATAATTAGACATCGTTGTGTTATATTTAAAAAAATAGTTACATAGAGATTAGAGATAATTTTAGGTCTTTCTGTGTAGCAAATATACTACACTCTTTTATCATTTCTTCCAGTACATTGTCATTTATTGAATGATATTGAAGAGCTTCCAAATAATTATGTTTTATTATAATGCTTCACACACACACATTATAATGTGACATAACAATAATTACACAACAAAGTTGACTCACAAAACTGATGAACACAATTAACCATTGTTCTTTAGAATACAAAAACACATACACAACTTATGTATTTATTGTTTTTTTTTATAGACATAATAAAACGAACATATAAAATACTGCTAAAATAATTAAAAAAAACCAGGTAGCTTTGCAGAGGCGTAATTAGGGTTTTGTGGGGGGGGGGGGGGGGGCTTGATCTCTTAAGGAGTCCTTGCATTTTAAAATTCGACATCATGACATGAGATAATGTACTTATTATGTATGTAAGTCTAATGTGCTTAATAAATGCAACAAGGTTATTATTTTACATAACAACGTGAATACCAAGATTACATTGCAGTGGCGTAATATTTGATATTTAATGTAAAAAAAATAAACGGAAACTCATTTGGGGGAGGGGGTCCCCTCAAGTAGGGGCCGGTATACTTTCGGAATACTTTCGGATAGGTTAACACGTTTACAATTTTTTTTATATCAAAATTTTATTTGATATTTCACACCACATGTTGCTGGTTGATTCTCCTGGGTAGACAATTATATCAATAAAAACAAATAAAATAGTATAGCAGCCCAGTTGATTGATGTTTATAGTTATGGTCTTGACCCTGTTGTCTCATCATGAACTATAACGAACGATAAACAAATCTATCTATCTATCTATCTATCTATCTATCTATCTATCTATCTATCTATCTATCTATCTATCTATCTATCTATCTATTTATCTATCTATTTATCTATCTATTTATCTATCTATCTATCTATATCTATCTATCCATCTATCTATCTATATCTATCTTACGCTATCTATCTTCTTCTTCTTATATAATACAGACGTTACTTCAAAAAAGAAGATGATTACGTCCTACGCGTCATGCATTTAGTCATGCATATTAAACAATGACTTAAATTCTGCCAAGTCACTGGTTTTTCTGGCTAGCTCAGGCAACCCATTTCATGCTCTAATAGCGCTAGGGAAGCAGGAGCATTTGTACAAATTTGTCTTAGCATATGGGACGAGGAATGAATATATATATATATATACATAAATTGTGCAAGTTTCAACTTGATCCGAAAAAGGTTGTGGGAGAAATAACGTGTAAAACTTTTTACCAGAAGGACAGACGGACAGATTTAGTTGATATAAGCTTTGTAATAAAAATAAGATGAAAAAAAAGTATACTAAGAACAATATTCAAGGTTAGGGGACTAATTGTAGGGACGTCAATGAAAGAATTCTTTTTTAGCCAAGAAAACCAAAGGGATACAGAAGATATAAATACATCTAGCTGTATCCTGACTTGCACTAATCAATTAGACCTCTAATGAGAAGCAATGAAAATAGTTTCCCCTTAATAAAAGATTGGTAATTACGTTGACAATAAAAGAAAATGTATCTTATATATTACAGACGTTACTTAAAAAAATAAATAATTACGTCCTACGCATTTCATTTGGTCAATCAAGTCATTCATGTTAATCAAGGCATTAAACTCTGCTAGATCGTTGGTTTTCCTGGCTGATTCAGGCAACCCATTCCATTCTTTAATAACACTAGGGAAGAAGGAGCAATTGTACAAATTTCTTCTAGCGTATGTAAAATGAAATGTACCATATACTGAAACAAGAAAAATATAAAAATAACAACAACATAGCTTATATGAGGGGAAGAACCGCAGGGTTACTGACATATCTTTCAATACTGCAAGTTTTGACTTCCTTTTTCCAATATAAAATAAATTTAATTAATTACCACTAATTCATTATGAATGATTCATGTATTGTATTCGACATTGTATAATTGTGCAAAGTTTCAATTTGATCCATAGGCGGTATTAACCAAGCAAAACGAATTTTTGTGCGACCTTTTTCTTGGAGTATTTTTTATCAGATTGTGGACCTACTTTGTGAGAAGAAAGCCTCTCTTTCTCTCTCTCTCTCTCTCTGAGCCAATGGACATTCTATTTCTCTTTTGTCCACTATGCCGAGACCGTGTGTTGATCTATGAAAACTTTTTTTTAGAAGTAAAAAAGAGTGTTCCTGAAGAGCTCTGACCAACAAGTTTCATATAAAAACAAACAACTTCACCTATCCCTTAGTCTGTTGGATCATTGGGGTACCTCACAAAATCTGTTGACCGTCTTTCTCCATTTCTCACCTGCTAACTATCGTAAAAAAAAAAACGCAAGCTAAAAATCTATGGCTATATTACAAGATCTTTGGGGTTCGCAAAGACCTTCCACCGGGGAACAGTACCAGGAAAAAGAAAAAGAGGCAGACAGAGAAAGCGATGGAGGACAACATCAAAGAATGGATGGGCCTGCCATAGAAAGAGGTTCTAACTAAGCCAAAAAAGAGAGGAACGGAGAAAGACGGTCGACGAATCTTGCATGGTGCCCCAAGGTCCAACAGACTATGGGATAGATAAAGGTAAAAAAAAAAAAACCTCTTTCAATGGGAACCACCCGTCCAGTGTTTTATGTTGTCTTCCCATCGTCTGTCTTTTCTTTTTCTTTTTTGCTGGTACTGTTCTCCGAAGGAAGGTCTTTGCAATCCATGAGGACCTTGTGGTATGGCGATAGAGTTTTAGTTTGTGTTATTTGACAGTGATAGCAGGTCATCGTGGGGTCCAATCATTGTACTAAACCTGTCTCTAATCTCTTCCTTTGTGTTGAGGTCTTTTAATGTTATTGTTATGGAGTGTGTGTGTGTGTGTATGTTTCTATGGTGACGGTGGGACAAGGTTAGCTAATGATTGTGAATGATGAAGATAGGTGAGATTGTCGTCTTTGGTCTTAGGGCAGATGACTTCAGAACGTGAGACTAAAAGGTTGTGTTATTGTATTGAGTTAGACTTTGTTAAGAAAAATATCATTACTAAAGTCTAGTACATTTATTTTATCTCAAATCAACTTGATTTTGTATATATCTTATAGTAGAAAGTAGAAAGTAAGGCGTATGTGTGTATGTATGTATGTATGTATATATGTATTTGTGTATGTATGTATGTATGTATGTATGTATGTATATATGTATGTATGTATGTATGTATGTGTGTATGTATGTATGTGTGTATGTATGTATGTATGTATGTGTGTATGTATGTATGAATGTATGTATGTCTGTATGTATGTATGTCTGTATGTATGTATGTATGTGTGTATGTATGTATGTATCTATGCATGTATCAATGTATATATGTACGTTACGAATATATAAAACTTGGCATAAATGTTCCTTGGGAGCTAACTTTGACCGTATGTATTGTAGCCCCAAAACAAACTTAAGACCCTCAAAAAAAAAGTTTTCCAACGCTATGAAAGCATTATAACTTCATTGATCTAGGCCAGAAGGCATGTCAACTACCCTCCTGTGAATAGTGTCATTAGATATGTAAATCGCACTAAAATTTATACACGAATTCGTCTCCAATCATTACTCGTGCAATGTACAGACAATAGCTCCTTGGTAGGCCTAATGGTGTGATGTTTAATAGCTCAGACAATTCCAAGAGCCACCAAAAAAGAAGCTTCGAGGGCTGCTCTGTTTAATTATGGTACTTGCCATCTGAGTTTAGTCTGAATTTCTCGACTCCATCAGCCTTTAAAACTAAGATACTGGATGTCCCTATCGGCAAAGCTCGGATGTTTGTTCGGTCTCGTACATTGGCCGAGAGAACTTCTTTTACAAATGATGAATTCTTTTCTTTTCCTTCTTAGCGTTATTTTGTCCATGTTCACGAGTTGTTCCATACTGAATTTATTTATTTCAATAACATGGACTATAATACCATGGCGTTTCATTGATTAAATTTCTTCACGACGTGATTAGATCTTCACCATAGAAAAGTTTGATCCCGTTATGGTGTGGGTGATACATTTAATGGACATTAATTTCATTGTTTAAAACATTTTCCTTTAGAAACAAAGATGTTTATCTGCATATCTTTTTGCTAATGGCAATTAAAAATAAAATGGATGTTACAAACACGCTAGAAACAACCCCACCTCCTAAAAAAATAACAACCAACAAACAATTTTTCGATGGTCTTAGGCGACCCCTGCCAAATGACCATTCGACCCCTAAAGGGATCGCGACCCACAGGTTGAGAACCCATGATCTATGCTATGTTTACCATATTTACATGAAAAGATCGAACGGATCTAGATCTAATTTTAGAAACTACACTTTGCGCAGATAGTTTTTTTACTTTGACACATGAAAATATAATATATAGTCTATTGACTTCTTTATTTAATAAAATTAACATTCAAATTTGTTTTTCTAAAGCATTTTTCATACATTCGTTCGCTAAAGCTGGGAAGCCGTGTTGAGATATATTCTAATAGTTTTATTGATAAATCGCGTACATCTGATAAAAAAGGTCACGCATGCACAGAGCGAAGAATTCACGCACTCGCAGAATGATCTCTATCCAAGATAAGTCTAGATCTAGATCTATGTCTAACTCAAGATCTACTTTATACTTTAACACATGAACATACAAAATTAAGTCTATTCATTTAAAATTTTAATCTAATATATGTAGGCCTACAAGCAAACGTTTTTATTTGAAAAATTAATTTAAGTCGATTAGCTATTTTGATAGCTCCATTCATACTATTTTTACATTCACGCATTCCGCATACGCTTTACTTATAAAATTATTATTTTGTTTAATTGTTTACAAAGCACTCTCAGTGACTATATCTTTTTTGAAGTAACGTCTGTATTATATAAGATAAGAAAGTGAGACGCAAATTAAGACTTTAGTCGCGGGCCGAGGGTTACATATGGCTAGTATATATATATAAATATTAAGCATACAGCGGTTTAGTTGCCTATCAGCAGTTTTGTGCTACAAGTCAACGACTGTCCACGGTCCACAACACTTATACCTAGGGTCTTTCTATACTTTATAGTGTATCAATTCATTGCTTTAATCCTCCTCTCTAGTTCTGCAGTCAGCGTCCAAGATTCGCAAGCATATAAGAATGTGGCCATGGCCAGGAAGCGCATCAGTCTGATTTTAATCAAACACAACCTAAGTCTAAAATATACATGTTTACCACTGGTCACAAAAAAAAAAAGGTTGTCAAAAAAGACGTCTCTTTTTTCCAGCAAAATCTTTCAAGTGCCAGTACTGGTAAATGAATTCAATCTCCTTTACAATACGGATAATAAAGATTATTATTATTATTATTATTATTCCTTTATACAAGCCAATACATCATAGAAAAGAGAAAATATTAAATTAATTTGATTGATAGACTATTTTTGGAATTACATTAAACATAGTGGAAGCAGGACATTTTCACACTTTAACCATACGGGATACTACCTCAAAAAAGTAGAACATGTCTTGCTTTTACCGGACTTGTGGTATAATTCTAAATTGGACCATTACTAGTTTAAAACTTGCAAAGAGAATCAATAAGAAACTCGATACATGCGCATCTTTTTTTTTATCTTCTCTCTAGGCAACAGCTGATGAACGTTTGTCAGTATGCAAGTGACTTTTCTGAGCTCAGGCGAAGTCTTTGTTTCACCTTTAAGTATATCTTGACGCTTGCTAAAAGGGTCGTTCAAAATAAAATCGAAGTGTCAAGTTGTTTTAGAACAAAGCTTGTACATAATGTCTGATAACTACGAGATGATGTGGTATCTCATCAAGAATGATGGTCTAACATGACTGTTGGGGCACCACATATGATCTGTTGACCGTCTCTCTCCATTCCTCTTTGCCTTTTTTTTTTTTGCCTCAGATAGAAGGTCTTTCAATGACAAGCCCATCCATTCTTTTTATGTTATCTCCCTTCGTTTATCGTTTTCTATTTCCGCCTCTAATTTTTCTTGTTCTGTTCCATGAAGGAAGGGTTTTGTGAGCCCTGAGGACCTTTGTGATATGGTCATAAAAATTGTAATAACTTATACAGTGGTTATTATGTCATCATGGGGCCCAATCGAAGTTGTAATCCTGTTTTCAATCTCTTCGCTTGTATAGCAGTCTTTTCAGGGGCGTGGCTAGGAATTTTCCATCGTTTGGGGGCCCGGGAGGCTCAACCTCTTTGTGTGGCCCCTGCATTTTGCGTAGTATTTATTATTTAATTAAAAAACACTCATTTGGGGCCCGGGGGTATTTTAAAAATCTCCCCACCCCCTCCCCCACCCTAGCTACGCCACTGAGTCTTTGTATGTGATACCTAGGATCCCCTATAGCATCTCTATTAAATTGCTGGGGTTCTCTTTAATTCTGCAGTTTGCGTCCTAGATTCGCAAGCGTATAAGAATCGAATGTAATGATAAGTATAAACAAGAAAAACATTTTTTTAAAATACTTTTTAAAAAAATGACAATACCTCCTTCATACAACTTTACAGAGCGATTGTTTTTTTTTCCTCTTAAAAACTAAATGAATGGAACAATTGAATCCTGGCTAAGCGAATGCATAGATCTACTACACTTTATAATATTCCGAAGATAAAAGCGATACGTAAACAAAACTTTTCCTGAATATTAATTTATTCAATTGGTGAATCAATAATGCTTTACATTCGCTAATTCCCAAAAGCGATAGTCCTTTCAACAAGGCGATAATCCTTTCAAATCCGACGTTGGATTTAGATCTAGACCTAGTTCTGCAGCCAAATTTAAATTTATTCATTTTAAATTTAGTGTGCCCAATCCTTTTCTCTGCGATACACATCAACTGTTAAATTTCTAAGAAAATTTTAAGAGCCGTTTTTTGGTGATCCGTGTCCAGGTCCCAAGTTCCTCCATGAAGTTGCGACTTGAATAGACGTATTGTGAAAATAGTGACTGCAATGTCTCGTATTAATGTCATACATTTTAAAATGAACATGACTCTTAGAAAGAGTTTTCTTAAGTTATCAGAATAGTAAGAACATGTTAATCCCACTTGGTAAAATTCATACAAAATCTTAAGTATGATTCAGTCACATGCCCCTTTCAAACCTTTACACCAAAACCTGACTACCATTATGTTTCTCTGGCCATAGTGTAAATCTTTCACCTCCCCCTTTTTAAAGCTACAATTATAGATAATATTATGCTGCAATAAACGCTGTATAATCTTGCGAAGGTATGATATCACAAATAAAAAAATACAATCTCAGTTCATTAAAAACTAGATCTATATTACAATAATATATATATATATATATATATATTCTTTGTACCGGACTCTTGCAAAGGTAGTCGCACCCAATAAAAGTCTTAAAGACTTTGAATCCGATAAAACATGGATTAGATAAAAACATGCTTACCTGTCTTTATCGATGCGCTGCAAGATGACGGATATACCATTGCCGTGCACTGTCGCTTTTAAAACCAACTTTCCCCCTACCTTAGACCGACCACGTCGTCAAGCTGGTCGATACTGCAATAGGCAGACACTGCGTCCCCTCCACCCTACCCCCCCCCACCGGAAATGCAAGGCAGTTACTTACTTGTGAGGTCGTGTGCGTGAAAGTGTAGTGCAGTGTAATGTAATGAAGCAATGACAATGAATCGCGTGGTGCGATCAGTGATTGTCATTTAGATCTATTAACCAAGTAGAAGAGAACATTGATGGAAATAAAAGATTTAAATGGGCACCCGATTGGGTCAAGTAGATTACCTGCCTATCGTGTGGCATGCGCTTCGGACTTCCATCATGAGTGTCCCGAGTTCAAACCCTGCGCGCTGTTACCCCCCCCCCCCCCCCTGCCGTCCCGCAGAAAGCTTGGGCTAGGGCGTAATCATCTTAAAGTACGTACTGAATGTATAAGCCTAAATCTAAAACAAGAAAAACTTTTAAAAAACAAAGCTAATACCAAATGTAATTGTATTAATTAGTTTTGATCAGTCAATCAATGAAACGGACTAATTCAGCTTATACCATCACTTCAGTCAAGTACAATTTTTTTTCTTTGTTCGAGATACCAAACAAAATAATTAATTACCTATAGTTAATTAACTAATTGGTTAATTTTTAAAACAATTGATTCATGTGTTGTCAGTTAAAAGAAATAATTGTGCAAAGTTTCAGCTTGATTCGAGGTTTGGGTGTCGGTGAACCAACGTGTACAAACATTTGACCAGACAGACAGAGTGAGTGGATATACGCTTTGTAACAAATGTAGTAGACTTTAGAAACTAATTATATTGGCCTCCTTCAGTCGTAGGACGACTATGGTTCATTTCAGAGCACACTTCCTCATGTGGATGTGGAGCCCTATTTTGGAGAGACACTCCCGTCCACAAATATCGCAGGTTAAGGTGGCTTTTGCTTCGGTGGTAGAGGAGCTGGTCATTTTTCGGATTGTACGTTTTTCTTCCTGAGCTGAGATCTATGTACTTTCACTGTCCATAGCCTTCTTGGTCACTGTCTCTCTCCATCTGGTGTGGTCTAGAGCTATGTCTTCCCAATGATCAGTATTGATGTTCACTGATTTGAGGTCCCGTTTTATTACATCTATGTAACGGAGGTGGGGGCGACCCGTTTTTCTTGTGCCAGTCGCGAGTTGTCCATAGAGGATGACTTAGAAATTAATCTGTTCAACAAAACTTAGCTCACTACAAAAACACGTCTTTTCGCTCTGGCATTCTGAAGTCATCTCCTCTATATAATATTAAGCTTATGGCAATACCGCCTAACGTTCACACTGCATAGCTACCAAACAAATTGCTTACTTCTTCGTCACCATAGAAACATTCACACACACACATACACACACTCCAAAACACCTATTTGAGTTGGGTGGATTCAGGGGCATCCTGGGAATCTAGAAATTCAAAATCCCAGCCAGCTACTACTTTGCCACCATGACCCGTGTTAAATTTAAGGGTTGTGATTAATGGGCAGAACTGTGAGCGTTCTGAAATATGAGGGTACCATTATATATTAGTTCAGTGTATACAGTACTAGATATTCGGGAGCGTTAAATGTGAGAGCTAATTAGTTGGTCAGAGGAGCTAATCAGTTGGTCAGAGGAGCTAATCAGTTGGTCAGAGGTGCACAAGAACGAAAAGGACGCAGACTTTTTACAACGACCAACGTCATATTTTTTTTCCTGAAAAAGTGTATTTGGTTACAAATGGCCCAACCAAATTCGACCTCAGACCGTCACTTAGAAGACAGATCGCTTTACCACCTCGCTATTTCTCTCCACAATGGCTAAACAGAGTTGAAACTATTGAAGCGCCTAAAACCTGATCATCATCATCATCAAGACATCAGCAAATCGCTAGAATGACGTTAAGGTTAGAACCTGACGGAAAGAGATGAATGTGATGGGTCGCTGAAACGGCAATCAATATCCCAGGTAACCTTTTACATCCGCTGCCTCTTTTAAAACCCTACCCTCCCTGCTCTTCGTGTTCAGCTGATTTATTGTCAGCATTTATTCCTATCTTTCAGCAGTACTCTAGTCTCGTCGGGTTTGATTTCATCTTCTTAAATAAGAATTGCGAAATGACATTGAAGGGTTTCAGAAAACAATGGATCCCGCCATTTCTGTCCATAAATATTGAAAATTATTAGAAAATTTTGTGAACGAAATATTTTTATTAATCATGTATGTCATTTTTGAGATAGGAATCTGGTTTGGAAAATAACAAGGTCATTTATCATTCTTTCTTCGCTATTCGTTTTTTGTCTGTGTGTGTGTGCTCTAATTTAGATGTGAAAGTAGGATGTTGAAAGCTGAAAGAATTATTTAAGCCTTTGAGAATAAATAATACAGAAAACTGATGGCTATCAAATATCAGGAAAAGAAAATGAGTTTCTACTTTAAAATGTCAACACTTTGTTTGGTAAATAAGAGTAAGTCTTATTTCTGTGTAGAGACGGAAGCTGAACTGGTTCGGTCATAGTGTAAGGAGCGACTCTTGTTCGTAAGTTACCCTTCGAAAGAAAATTAGGCTGGAGAAGGTCCTTCTAAAGACAGTTTCTGACCATGAAGAAGGAAAGGGAATCGTCACAGCACCCATACAACTCAAGTAAAGGGATTGATGAAGATGATGATGATGATGATGACGACGACGACGATGACGACGACGACGATGACGACGGCGACGATGACGACGACATTCTCTGTTCATCTGACTTTTACACCAAACTATAACATTCTCTGTTCATCTGACTTTACCACAAACGACAAAAAAAGTAGAAAAACTTGTAGAAGTTACAGTTATAATTTAAATTCTCAAACTATAACTAGGAAACAAACGATTGTGTTTAGATTTTACTTTGAGACTTTGAGGTCCTAGAATAGACTTATAAACATGACTTACATGTGAGGATAGACGATGTGACCTACCTGTGAGGATAGACGATGTGACCTACCTGTGAGGATAGACGATATGACCTACCTGTGAGGATAGACGATATGACCTACCTGTGAGGATAGACGATATGACCTACCTGTGAGGATAGACGATGTGAACTACCTGTGAGGATAGACGATATGACCATCCTGTGAGGATAGACGATGTGACCTACCTGTGAGGATAGACGATATGACCTACCTGTGAGGATAGACGATGTGACCTACCAGTGAGGATAGACGATATGACCTACATGTGAGGATAGACGATGTGACCTACCTGTGAGGATAGACGATATGACCTACCTGTGAGGATAGACGATGTGACCTACTTGTGAGGATAGACGATATGACCTACCTGTGAGGATAGACGATATGACCTACCTGTGAGGATAGACGATGTGACCTACCTGTGAGGATAGACGATATGACCTACCTGTGAGAATAGACGATGTGACCTACCTGTAAGGATAGACGATATGACCTATCTGTGAGGATAGACGATATGACCTACCTGTGAGGATAGACGATATGACCTACCTGTGAGGATAGACGATATGACCTACCTGTGAGGATAGACGATGTGACCTACCTGTGAGGATAGACGATATGACCTAATGTGAGGATAGACGATGTGACCTACCTGTGATGATAGACGATATGACCTACCTGTGAGGATAGACGATATGACCTACCTGTGAGGATAGACGATGTGACCTACCTGTGATGATAGACGGTATGACCTACGTGTGAGGATAGACGGTATGACCTACGTGTGAGGATAGACGGTATCACCTACCTGTGAGGATAGACAGTATCATCTACGTGTGAACGAAGATGATATGAACAGTTGGGAATGTTATAATAGACTCATCAAATTGAACAGATTTGAATGCTATGATGAATGTTAGATATTAGAATTAAGTACAACAATTTGAATGTTATAGTACAAACTTCCATAATAGCAATGTCTTATGCGAGCAAAGAACTACATACATATAAAGAATTTCTTGACAACTAGTTTAATTGTTATAACAGACAGAGTTTTATGTCCTATTAATTTTTTTTTCGTCACTTAAAAAAAATGATGATAAGCAAGTCTTCCATTCCGAAGATTAGGCTTGAGTGCAGCATATCAAGTGACCACTCCATTAAAGTCATGACCTGCATATTTTACCACATCCAATGCGGAAAAAGCGGTGGTCCACTGGAATAAAAAAAATTTTGTCGTCTACGCCGTCTTTAGCAGATCACATAACACACACGCACACACATATATATACACATACACACACACACATATATATTTACACATACAAACACACATATATATATATATCTATACACATACACACACACATATATACACATACACACACATATATATACACATACACACACACATATATACACATACACACACATATATATACACATACACACACACATATATATACACATACACACACACACATATATATACACATACACACACATATATATATTCATACACACACACATATATATACACATATACACATATATATATATATACACACACACACACATATATATATATATATATATATATATATATATATATATACATACACACACACATATATATACACATACACACACACATATATATACACACACACATATATATATACATACACACACACATATATATATATACATACACACTAGGGTGGCCCTTATTTTTGAACTTTTTATTTTCTAACCTCTGACCCTCCAGAAAGTGTCCTTATGATAAGAAAACATTGTTTGCAAAATTTTACGCAGATATTTAATCATTTAGGGGTAGCTCAATAACATTGAAGTTTACAATAGGCACTCATTACTCAGCAGCATGACATGTGAAGCAATATTGCATCATCATCATGTAATTAATATGTGTGATGCAACATTGCATCATCTAAGTAACAACTCTAGGTGATGCAACATTGCATCATCTATTTAATATGTCTGATGTAATATTGCGTCAGCCTGCAGTGTTGTGTATTACCTAAGCAAGCATGCGATTACATGACAGACTGTCATTGTTAAGTGGTCTCTTTCACACTGTCAGTGATGTAAAGCATTTTTGTTTAATTAGTTGAACAGTGAACACTTCAGTGAACACTCATCTTTTTAGTGTTATTATGGCTTCTGTAAGTACCACCACCAAAAGCAGAAAACCTGTGTACTTATTGGAGAAGTTTACAGAAGAAATCAGAGGTCAGAAGTTGCCCTCAAACCGGCAGGCTCTTGGACACTTCCTCTTTCTGCACCTACAACAGAAGAAGACTGTCCGCGAATCATCAACGCTTACTGTTGATGAAATTGAACAATTCTGGAACCGTGCACGAATTCCGGTTCGTCATAAGCAGGATTCAATCAAGAAGATTGAAGTATTGTTTGATCAATGGCGATCTCTCAAGAAAAATGCCTCGAGACGAACAGATACACAGCAAAGGAATGAAGAGCAATTCACAGAATTGTTTGATGATCTGTTTGATATAGCCCATGGTGAGGCAATGAGTATGATAAAAATTGATGAGGATAAAGAATTTCTAATTGCACAGAGAGAAAAGGGGCGTAGAGGCGGCATGTCATCAGTGGATACTGTATTAGCGAAGAAAGAAACAAAACAGCATCAGAAGTTAATTAAGGAGCAGGAACGTCGATATAAATCTGCTTCTGAACAGGACAGTTTGCAGGAACAAGTTAGTATTGACTGTAGCAGCAGTAGCAGTAGTGATGACGACACTGATAAAGAT
>JASAOG010000162.1:1252500-1337500 GCA_030265305.1 Biomphalaria pfeifferi | reverse complement strand
CTTTTCACCGTTTTGTCTCTAATCCGTAGTCTTTTAACTTTATAGAATTTCTGTCAATGACAGGACGGCCTGTTTAGGTTGTCTTCCCATCGCTTTCAATGTCTGCCTCTTCTTCTTTTTCCTGGTACTGTACTTTAAGGAATACCATTACGAACTCTGAGAACCTTGTGAAATGATCTTCATAGGTATAAAATATTTGGTGAATCTGGTGTGAATGTATTTTTTTGTTTTCTATTGTTATAACGTTTTGTTTGATGTAATGCACAAATTGTAAGATAATTTTCCATTCTCAAGAAAATTATTAGTACAATTTATCGACGCATCATTTGTAAAAAAAATCATCATGATCATTATATATAGTGCTTTTTTGTGACGGTACTCACCGGTACGGCGTACCGGCACCTTTTTATATGTGGGGAAAAAATTATGCTTTTTCTTGTATTTTAACGTTTATTATTAATTCATTTGTAGTTAAAAGTTAGGCAATCCATCACTGGGTGATATGACTATTGTTTTGCGAGAATGAGAAACTGTATATATACATAATATATATACATATTATTATTATTATAGCTTTTAAATGGCGCTACTTTCATGCTTAAAGCACGCTCAGAGCGCTTTTGGTCCAATCTCATTTGTGGACAAGTGGGGGGGGGGGGGGGGGGAAGGTATCTAGGAGTTGGTTTTCCGTGCTGCCTTTAGGCGCTCAGTAAACACAACTCTGCCCGAGTCAGGTGTCGAACCTCGAGCCCCCTTCTAGGTAGCCAAGCCAAGTTCAAGCGCATTTGGCTTCTCGTCATAGCAAAGTGTGTGTATGTAATATATATACTTATATATATACTTACAATTGTCTTCTATTTGTTAAATGCCATCGAATATTATTTAAAGAAAGCACTAATATTGTTTGAAAATATACATTTTATAAGTTGATCCTATCAGCACTTTAATTATCAGCACATTAAACTAACGTAAAATATTATTTTAAGAAAAGAGTTTCGATCAGCCCTAATGGACTAATAGATAACTTTCTCAACAACTGTTAACGCACAGTTTAGTGGTCTCCCTTTGTAAATTACTAAAAATAGAGATCTACGAGATTTGTATAGGGCTACGGTAGAAAAGAGGATGGACATAGACAATGACCCCCCCCCCCCCCAAATCCTTTACATTGTAGTTCTAAAAGACCTGCCCAAACTCACATTCCTTTGTTGGAGACGATCAACACCGGGTCAATATGGTTTGGCCAGGTGAAATGGTAGCAGCTGAATATCACGCTTCACTTTGTATACTATACTTCAATACGATTAACTTACTATTTGTCTACTGGCGATCATGACATAAATAGTGAACACTGAATTAAAATAAATACGCACAAACAGTGGACACTAAGATTTTTTAAAATTGAAGCACAAAAAGGTAAAGGAAAATTTTAAATTCACAATTCCATGGCATCCAATTTTTACTGAGTCGTCTTCAATTGTTCAGTTATCGGTGACTTAAAGGCTGCTAACCTTGAGAGGCTGCAAGATCGATTTCATGTGATATAAGATTCCTGAAACAAACAGAGTTATATTTATAGAGACTTATAGTTCAGAGAGTGATAAAATGAACGACAGGATGGGAGTGGGGATCTAGTAAAAGAGAGAGACAGTGAGTAAATGCGAGAGACAGAGAAAAAGAGAGAGAGAAAAAGAGAGAGACAGAGAAAAAGAGAGAGAGAGAGAAAAAGAGAGAGAGACAGAGAAAGATAAAACGACTAACGAGAGTACCACCACAACGACTAGCGGTTTTTTATTTTCCCCAACAAAGATACCCAATAGATTGGTAGAATCAGGAGCGTTCTAACTATCCCGAAACTCCAAAGGCCAGTCTTCAACCGGATTCGAACTCGAGATCCTCCAGTTTAGTAGCCAAGTGATTTACCACTCAGCCAACAAGCCCGCTCCCCTTTCATTATCTTTGTTTTTATCAGCTGGTTAGTCTTGAAAGGAGGTGGGGGTCTTAGTGGGGTCTCAGTGTAAGGGGAAATAAATATGAAAGCAAAAAAGAAATGTACCATGTCTTCTGATCACACACGTAAAATTTCAATGGGGGTTCAATGCCGTTGAAGCCACACGCCTGAGTGACGGAGTAGGCGCCCATGTTTTGGAAGAACAGCCACTGACCAACACTGAGCTCAGGTAGAAGACATTCTTTCATAACACAGTCTGATTCAGCGCAAGTGGGCCCCCATAAGATGGACGTGTGCTTTGCCTTGGTCTTACAATCCTATAGAATACAATTAAGTGTGTCAGTCCATCTCTGTCAAAAATGAAAGAAGCAAAAGAACAAATCTGAACGATTTTTTTCCCCTCTAGCGAAAATGTTAAAAATATAAAGTCAGGAAATTTGAGTGTTAACATCGTCTGCAGACGTAAATATGAAAATTATGCATTAACGTTTTTAAGATTAAGAAAACTGACTTGTAGAAAATTCTGACCAATAATCGTGCATTTTATGAAACGAGAATTGTGAAAAAGAGTGCAATAATTTAAAGTACTAAGAGGTAGTGCAGTATTGAAAGCTTGAAAAGTGGTGCAGTAATTTTAAAGCACTGTGTGATACTTTGTATTAGAAATATTGTCATGTGAAGCACTGCTTCCGCTAAACTGAAGAAATGTGTTTACCTTTAAGAAAGTTGGTCTCGCAACGAGCTGGTCAGTGCGGACGTTACTGAATGTCCCAAAGAGACCGTCGTTGATAAAATACATGTAGACACAGGAGGTCTCTTGGTCAGATCTTTCTATGCGGCCGGTTTCAGGGCTGAGTCCATTTTGGAATCTGTGCTTTTCCACTGTATCTAGATTACTCAAAATAGCGTGTCCATTCGCAGAGGTGTGCCTATTTACTATTATATGTCCGTTGGCAGAGGAGTGCCCATTGGTGATGATGTGGCTATTGCCATTGGTATGCTCACTCGGACTCTCAAGCGTGAGTTTGTTGTCAGGGGCGCATCC
Source organism: Biomphalaria pfeifferi (assembly GCA_030265305.1). Classification (NCBI taxonomy): domain Eukaryota; kingdom Metazoa; phylum Mollusca; class Gastropoda; family Planorbidae; genus Biomphalaria; species Biomphalaria pfeifferi. The sequence continues at coordinate 1,334,504 of JASAOG010000162.1, read as the reverse complement.
GTTTAGATAAATGTGACCATTCTGATGAATGTGTTCGTTCACAATGATATGTTCGTTTACAATGGTATGCTCGTTTACAATGGTATGTTCGTTTACAATGGTATGTTCTATCATCTTGACGTTCTGGTCATTGTCTATAAAATCAAAACAAAGTCAGTGGTGAAAAATAATAGACACAAGCTACTTTTTAGATAGTATATAGATCCACACTGTTATGTTGTGTATGTATGAATTGATTAATATGATGCTATTGTATAAAAGATAACAGCGGCTGAATGAAAGAAGAGACAGAGGCACCTATGAATATTGAATGATAAAAGCAGTATATTTTTAAACAGATGAGATATAATATGACATGTTTGAAATTCTATAAAAACTTGTAATTTAATTGGTATTTTCCATATCTCTTCACTGATATTTCAACCAAACCTGTTGATATTTGTAATTAAAAAAACTAACTTTATTTAGTTCATTAAAGAGGACTTCAGAATTTTATTCAATTTTGAGCGAGAGTTGATAAATGCGTTATCAAATCAACATAAAAACGAAGTTTGAGCTCAGATAGTTTTAGTTTTGGTGATTACATAGTACGCTTAACTTGGCTTGGTTCAAGGGGGCTCGAGGTTCGAAACTGGACTCGAGCAGAGTTGTGTTTACTGAGCGGAAAAAAAAATTCTCCACCAACTGGTCCGTAGATGAGATGTGACCATAACGCTCTGACCAAGTTATAAACATTAAAATTGCGCTATATAAAAGCTTTTTAAAATATTTTGGAAGTCATGGAACAGGAAAGGAGGTCTTTTCTTTTCACTACTATGGGGGTCATGCTGGCGTAGAGATTTAAAGAACTACCTTCAAAACTCTCGGCGATAACTTTCTTGGACATAACCTGAACAGCCAAGGTGAAACACGAGGTCACAAAGTAACGCCCTGGCTCCGCTATCACGTCGACGCCCCTGGATGTGGGAAAGTGTCTCTCCAGTGCCTCGTTTATCTCCTTCGCCACCTGGAGAAACAAATCTGAAACAGCATGTGGATACATCGATCTATTCCATATAGCATATGGCTAAAACAGTTTGTCTCATTTTATCTAGTTTATATATAATATAAAGTTATATGCAATATAGCTATATAACTACTTAGCCGCTGTCAGAAATAATAATGATAATAATAGTCTTTACTATCCCTAAGGAAATGTGTGTTACAATATGTGCATTACACCAGACATTACACCAAACAACACATTAGAACTTAAAAACGAAGTATACGTAACAGAATGATTACGAATCATCTTTTTGAGAATTAGGATAGAGTCAGGGATAGAATTTAAGGATGTGAAGCTGTAGACAGCAAAGCTGTTCTCTTCATCTCTTCAAGCAGCTGGTGGATCTATTAGAACTTTAAAGAGCGAAACAGATTGGTGTATCAGTTCCGAGAACTCTGATACAAACTGTCGATGTTCTTTGTCTCTTTCACCATAATATATTTATGGAGCTTGTTAATGGGCTTTTGAAACAAAATAATTTTGCAGAAATAACAACATAATATCTATATAATAGCATATCTATATAATAACAGTTCTTTTTCCAATATTGCAGCTTGCCAGCTAATTAAGACAATTCATCTAGGATTTCAATAGATACTCTGATTTTTTAATATTTCAAACCCCAGCGCATTTATGTAGTTAACTTTTAAGAGGTTAACTTTTGTAATGTACACTGTGGCGTAGGCCGTTGACTTTCAATCACATTTCTTGCAATAGTTTCTGAAACTAATGTGGTGCTAAATGTAATGCATAGCGTTCTTTTAGAGTTCTGGATCTTATCGAGAGGAAAATTATAATACCTTCTTTGCCCAGGAATCAGCCTTTGTTATGATACAAAGCAGGTAAGCTATCAAAATCAGTTATTCATCTAGACCAGTGTTTCCCAAACTGTGTTCCGCGGAACCCTAGTGTTCGTGTTCCACGGACTACTAGAATAACTAGTAGGCCACTACGTGTACAAATCTCTGATAAAATAAGCAAAGTCTTCCCCTAAATACTCAGAATGTGTGAAGCGTTCAGTTAAGGAAAAAGTTTGAGAATCACTAATCATATGCATCGTTTTCTCTCAAGATAAGAGTCTTGGTATCTTATAATTTATAAACATCATATCATCGCTAGTTCGAATAAAAATTAATATATATTCTGATTAATGAAAAGAAGTATTTCCATAGTGGACAATAACTAACATACTTTTTGAAAGGATTGTTTCTCTGTGTCCACGCCTGGAAATCCTCCACCTATGTCCAAAATGGTCATCCTAAATCCCACTTCTTCTCCGATTTGAAAGAGATCACTAACATCAGCAATGGTTGTTGTGAAATACGAGTTCTCTTCTGGTAGACTTCCAATGTGAAAACTAAACAAAAGAAGATGTATGAACACGAACACAAATAATTTATTAGGCCACTATACGTTATAAAAGTTTTACAAATGTGTTTGTATGTTTTTATTCAAAGTTTATAAACCACTTCTTAATTGATACAATTACACTTAACACTGAACCATAGTCTTGAAATGAAACAGATCCACACAGCACACAACACTCGGAAAAACACAAAGATAAAGGCACATTCCTCGTTCCATATGCTAGGACAAATTTGTACAAATCCTCCTTTTTCCCAAGTGTAATTGGAGCATGGTTGCCTGAGCTAGCCAGGAAAATCAGTGACTTGGCAGAATTTAAGTCATTGGTAAAAATGCATGACCAGACGCATGACGCGTAGGACGTAAACATTTTCTTTTTTGAAGTAACGTCTGTATTTTATAAGATAAATAAGATAATCTTTTTTATCAGTATTACTATATTTTTGTTGTTTTTATTTCAGATGCCAGGGCTACTCTTTTCAAGTCAGATTGTACCAAAAGCCTTACCAATGCACGACTTATGTGGAGCTAACACGCCATTACAGCCTGTTCAATATGTTCGTATTAAAACAATAAAAAAGTAATGGATATAATGTTGTGGAAAAGTGATGCACATAGAAGCAATGTGTTTAGGTTAGGCAAAAGACAGAGACGAATGGAGAAAGACGGTCGACAAATCTTGCACGGTGCCCCAACGGTCCAACAAACTATGGGATAGGTAAAGGTAAAAAGTATAAAAAAAAAAAATAATAATTTTGTATGTATTCTTCATTCTAACAGACTTGAAATAAAACATGCATTATCAAGTATAACAAGATACAATTAAAATATTACTTTCGTAAAAAATATAATAATAATAAAACTACTTTTTAACAAACCAAAGCAGGAACAGGTATAGATTTTTTTATTTCTACATTAGATCTATTCATAGACATAAATAAATATAGACTGGCCGAAGGAAGTAACTTCATGTAACTTGAAAACATGTATATCTATTGTATTCGGATTTCCGAATTATAAAAAATTGCATGATCTTCATTCTTAGAGATTTAAAAAAAAAACACTAGTGAAAATAATGTAATACTTATATAGGTTATGGCTGAAATGGATATTAATACTTAACTTTTATAATGCTCATAAATGATGTATAATAAAGTACACAAAATTGCAAGTCGCAAATTTTCGTTTCATAAAACTCTTTAATCGGCCAGTCTATATTTATTTATGGCTATGGATCTATGGCTCCAGCCTAGAAAGTTCTTACCTAAATCCCACGACATTCACAGACAGTTGTTTGCATTGTTCCAACAAAGATCGGACGAGAGAGGGATCACAGCCAAATTTTTTATTAAATGTGTGTCTTGCCCGGAAATGTCGTCTGGTTTTAATACGCAGCAAAAGTCTGTAATAGAAAGAAAAGAAACATAGCTTTGAGAATTTAGCTTTTAACTTATTATAAAAATGTTTAAAATGTTACTATTTTTCAGTCTGTTACAATTTGTATGTCCTCTACTCGGTATTTTACAACATTGTTACATTCACTATGCTGTAGCTTCTCTGCTTTGATAAATTCATATGTTTCATAGATATCAGTTTTTTTGTAAACAATATTAAAGCGTAGTATAATTTACAAATAGAAAAACAAAACCTAATGAAATACTTAAAAAGACACAAAGATAGAGGCACATTGCTTATTCCATACGCTAGAACTAATTTGTACAAGTGCCCCTACTTCCCTAGTGCCATTAGAAAACGAAATGGGTTGCCTGAGTCAGCCAGGAAAACGAGCAACTTAGCAGAGTTTAATATGTTAATTAACATGCATGACTAGTTGACACATAAAATGCGTAGGAAGTAATTCTTTTTTTTTTGAAGTAACGTCTGTAATATGTAAGATAAGATAAGAGGCTGGAGTTTAAACTCTAACCGTCTTCATTCACTAACGTCCATAATAAATGTGCTTCGACGTAATTATCTTTGTTATCAGAATGGAAGTCTACCAACGTACATTTCAAGCCATGATCACTAGTATGTTCTGAATGGATTACCTGGCATTTGGAAAAGATTGTTTGATTTTCAGGACCTCGCAGACGTCGTCAAATGTCATCAGGTCGACGTTGTTCTGGGCAGCAAACCGTAGATGTGACATGTGTTTGTTTGGGTTGGCGAACACAATCCTGGAGGGATGGACTCCAAGTTGAAGAATTTGTTCAATCTCAGACTGGAATAGATTGGACACACAAGATAGACGTGAACTTTTCTCAGTCTCTACATCTTTCAATGAAGAATGTTATTGTGGTGTTGAATAATGCAACAAGGTAAATAAATGTTATGCAGTGTGTGTGTGTGCGTGTTTGAAATGACGAATGCCGATGTAACAGTTAAGAGGGTTGATGCCGATGTAACAGTTGAGAGGGTTGATGCAGATGTAACAGTTGAGAGGGTTGATGCCTATGTAACAGTTGAGAGGGTTGATGCCGATGTAACAGTTGAGAGGGTTGATGCAGATGTAACAGTTGAGAGAGTTGATGCCGATGTAACAGTTGAGAGAGTTAATGACGATGTAACAGTTGAGAGGGTTGATGCCGATGTAACAGTTGAGAGGGTTGATGCCGATGTAACAGTTGAGAGGGTTGATGCAGATGTAACAGTTGAGAGAGTTGATGCCGATGTAACAGTTGAGAGAGTTAATGACGATGTAACAGTTGAGAGGGTTGATGCCGATGTAACAGTTGAGAGGGTTGATGCCGATGTAACAGTTGAGAGGGTTGATGCAGATGTAACAGTTGAGAGGGTTGATGCAGATGTAACAGTTGAGAGGGTTGATGCAGATGTAACAGTTGAGAGGGTTGATGCAGATGTAACAGTTGAGAGGGTTGATGCAGATGTAACAGTTGAGAGGGTTGATGCAGATGTAACAGTTGAGAGGGTTGATGCAGATGTAACAGTTGAGAGGGTTGATACAGATAAGTTGATAAACAAGCAAAATAAAAAAATCTTTTTTTTTTTAATGTTAACGAAGCGGAATAACCGCAAAAATTACTTCCATATAACTTAATGCTGCAGGAATAAGCTCTCTTTTTCTATGTAAACCAAAATTAATCAATTACCACTATTCGATTAAATGATTGGCAATTTTTTTTTATTGATTCGTTTATTGTCATCGACTATGAAATATAATCCAAAATTTCAACTTGGTCGAAAATAGGAAGTGGGCGAAAAACGTGTTCGAAACTTAATAATGGCAAGAACTCCAAATATACAGCCACATCTCTCAGAAGTAGCATTCATATCCCTTTTTCAATACCAAACTAAATAATTAATTACCCATGACTAATTTGTAAAAAAAAAAAATTGATTGATTTATGTTTAATTGTGTCAAGTTTCAGCATGATCAGAGAATGGGATAGATAGTGTGTACAAAAAATTGTACCGGACTGACGGAGTTGATATAATCATGTGTTTAAAGGATAATCGGTTGGGGACTTGGTGTGTTTACGGCACGACGAAAACAGTAAAACGTAAAAGTGGATTGAGATACGTCTTAAACATTGTTGGACGTATTACTTTTTCATTGTGTGACTCTTTGTAGAGTTTCTTTCCAGACGTTACGATCTATAGAGCAGACGATGTAAAGGTAGCCCACGGGCCACGAGGGTGTCATATGACCAGCACAACGACCAACCGCCTTTACTTTACCCCAACTGATGTCAGGTACCCATTAGAGCTGGGTGGACTCAGAGGTGCCCAAAAGGTTCCGAAATTTAAAAAATTACAGTCTTCATCATGATTTGAACCCAGGACCTCAGGTTCGGAAGCCAAGCACTTTATCGCTCAGCCACCGCGCCTCCTCAATTCTTCATATATCTACATTGAACTTGAAGATCAAAATATTGTGTAAATAAAAGCCCATTTTGTTTAAAAGTTGAGATATCAAGGTTTACTTATTTGGACTAGATGTCTGAAACTACAACCCTCACAGACAAGTCCTACTAACAAGAGGACACGAAGACAAAATAAACAACGCGACTGACCTGACTGGCACAATCAAAACCAAGTCCAATATCAGCCAGGACTTTGGTCACTACGGGATCATTGTTGCACTTCAATGCTAAAGAAATAATTTTCTCTGTATTAGTACAAGCAAAGACAACCCTTACATCTAGTCTTTACCTTATTACTTATTACTTAACCTTATTACTTTACCTTATTACTTATTACTTTACCTTATTACTTATTACTTTACCTTATTACTTATTACTTTACCTTATTACTTATTACTTTACCTTATTACTTATTACTTTACCTTATTACTTATTACTTTACCTTATTACTTATTACTTTACCTTATTACTTATTACTTTACCTTATTACTTTACATTATTACTATTACTTTACTATACACATATTCGCATATACAAATAGACGAGGCACATATACATACACACTCCTGAGGAGAAATACACATAACTCTGCACACTCCTACATACCATGAAGCGCACATATAAAAACTTGCTTCAACGGATGACACACATCGGAGTCGCACAAACTTTTAAAATACGCCTTTACACACATATTTAATAGTGTTACAGGTTTACACTAGATCTGATATTAGATTTCTGGGGATATTTCCTGGGATTACGCCGCCTGGACTTCAAAGTTACAATACGGAAATAAAGAATACACCCAATTCAAAATGGATAAGCGTCAGGAACATTTATAAGAATACGAGCTAATGTAAAAAGTAAAGTTACTCTTTCAGACATTGCGATCTATTGGGCAGATGATGTAAAGGTCATCTGTTTCTGTGGCCCATGGTTAACGAGGGTGTCATGTGGCCAACTGTCGGCCAACACAACGACCAAACACCTTTACTTTCCCCAACTAATGTACCCATTAGAGCTGGTTGGACTTAAAGGCTGCCAAAGATCCCGAAGTTACAAATCCAAGTCTCATACAGGATTCGAACCCGGGACATCGGTTCGGAAGCCAAGCGCTTTACCGCTCAGCCACTGCGCCCCCACGAGATAATGTAATTTCCCGCTAATTATCGTTAGCAAAAATCCTGGCATATCATCTTACTGACATTAAATTACGTGTGTACAAAATGCCGAGTTTAAATAAAGTTGACGTCAAATTTTACCTATTTCATAGCATTATTTAAAGGAACGTCTCATAATGTAATTGGAAAAGTCAAAATTGTCATTAGCAAGATCTCTAATGATTAACTAGAATTCAAATGATCGCTTTAACAATCCAAAAAAAGAAAAAAAAATAGAAATGGAAAAGTGGTTTGAGTGTTGTGAAAAGTTCAGAAAAGCCAGCGGAGTCTGGGAGAGCATGAGGCGCCTTGACCACACTTCCCGAGGTGGAAGCTAATATGGCTCAGTGCAGGACAGGCCACTGTCCAGTTGGCTCATATTTCTCATCATATGGCCAAACTTTAACTCACGGTGCCCCCCGCTGCGGGGAAGAAGAGGAAACCGTGTCTCATATTCTTTTTGACTGCCCCAGACTTGCTGATCTCCGTCTCCACTGTCATATACCACTTTTAGAACCCTTGCAACATTTGGTGACTAGTAGTCACTGAACTATTCCGTGCAGTTTGCACGAGACTTTTCCTGGTCGGGAAATGACCACGAGGTGGACACCTCAGTTGATTTTAGACTCTTGTAGAGAGAGGAATGTTATGGATATTTTGACAAGCAGAGTTATGTATAAGTATTGAAGTTATTATAATTGATTTATATTCAGAACATTTCCTCGGATGTAATTTGTGATGGCTGAAGTCGCCAATATCTTTTGTGACTTATTTTATGTGAATAAAATCCATGTCTGCTACCAGAGTGTTTATTAATAATTCTAAATGTTGTCATTGGAGAGTTTAGTATATTAGTGTTCTTACGCACCTGCAAATTTAGTGCGTGTAAGAAAGTATTTAGTTAAGAAGAACATTATAGTAGTAACAGGAGAGGTATCTACAACACACAGAGACATTCGCGTCATCACGCCTGTAACAAAACCAGGCTGTGACATATGGTGGCCAGTAAAGGTGTCTTAAAGACAGTGAACCTACACTTCTCGTTTTGCGCAAGATTACACCTTAGACCGGAACATTTTTTTCTCAAGAGGGCGTCAAAATAAGCATGGACTAAATCCAGATTGCTCACAAGATCTACAAGGCAATTAAGGTATTGACAAGACATTACAGTCCAACCTGTAATAAAGCAAGCTATAAAACATCATCACTAGATCTAGTTAAGCTAAATGACTGACATTCTGGGTCGAAACGCAGGACGCCACAGAACACACTTGCCTGTCCTATGTCTAGACAAGATTCCAACACGTTGAAATTCAGGTCATCTCTAACTAGGTCATTAAAAACTAGTTAGACATCAGCACCAGTTACGGCATTACAGACTGACCCATTCAAGTAACGCAGATAGCTTTGCCAAAGCTATTCCACATCTGCATGCTGAGATTCAACTACACCATCAACCCTGTTCCTAAAGCTACCTGTGTGGATCCGAAAGCAGAAGTCAACCCTGGTGCCTGGTCCTAAAGCTACCTGTGTGGAACCGAGAGCATAAAAGCCTGTTCTCAGAGCTACCTGTGTGAAAGAAAGAGCTACACCACTCAAGACATCGTTTGATGACAGATACACCGCTTCATCATCGAGAACTCGCCATTATTTATCATTGGCACACTCAGACTCTGACATGGTCACTACCATTCAAGTCTTGTAGAAAGATTGCTCTCAGTTGAGACTCTTCTACTTATGGTCAATATTTTTTTTTTCAGCATACTGATGGATATCCTGATTTGATGTTATTGAATGGGCTACTGAGGAGTTATATATAGCCTAATATACAAGTGACTTTCCGATAATTGGATTATATTAATTGGAACTAACAGAAGCCCCTAGTAAGTGATTATCTTGGATTACCTTTTTGTGAACTTCCTAACCACTGTGGATTATTTTGTTGATTATTTTGGATTACTTGACAGAACTTGCATTAATTGTAAATCGGAGCATTTGAGCCATCCTATGGCATATGACTGGATTATTTTACTACTACCACTTTGATGCTCACACTGATGTGTATTCTTAATTGGATTACTTAAAGTTACATGGATTATTATCGAACTACTCAAGCTGTATTTGCATTTGACAAGCTACAAGAGAGAACAGGATTAATCTACACTAGTCTACAAGAGAAGAGTCTGTAAGTTATAATTAACAAATTGTATATATATATGATTATAAAGTACATTGATTTTGCTTTGATATAGCAGTAATTGAAGTTGATTATTAATTAGAGTTAGTGATTGATAACTCTTGGATCTATATTGATCTTCATTTTTTCTAACTGTTTTTAAGGGTGGCTGGAGAGGGACTATTTATGACTTATCATAATAATAGGATCTATTAGGGAACATCCCATCTGTTCTTTTACCTTCAATAAGACCCAACGCGTTTGAGGTCATCCTTGTTGGTAGGGGGTACTAGATCATATCAGGAGTTATTTATTAGTTGTTTTAGTCTTGTTTATATATTTTGTCAGAGTATTCTGTTTGCATTTATATTGCTGTTGGTCTAAAGTCTTATATCTACATATCTGTAACTCTCCTGTCTCATCTCTTCTTGTTATTGATTTCTTTTTATAGCAGACTGTGTCGTCATTCCTATTGTTTCTGTGTTTGTCTTTTTTTTATATACATTGTACATATATTTTTTACTTAATTTTAATTTTTTTTTCTATTGGCATATATAATAGCCATACATACCGTACTTAATATTGAGAAATATCTAAGCTCAAAATAATGCTACATTGAAACATACTTGAGCTATTGGATTTGTGAATAATATTGATTTGATACATATACAATTATGGAATATATACTATTAATTAAGATCATTGAACTTATATTTATTTTGTAAAAATATATTACAAAATAATTCACACACATTCCTCCAGTGTAATATTTGTAACATATCTCATTTTTTTTGCAACTATACACTTTGATTGATTTACTTCCTTAACTACTCATTAGACATAAATTAATACATTAACAACAACCATGGCATCATATGATAAAATTCTTGAGTTAGCCAGAGAAATGAAGTTAAAAGGGGATAAGAAAAGGGAATTCATTGAGCGAGAATTAGAGAAAGCTGATAGGGAAAAGAAAGATATTAGAGATAGGGAAGAAAGAGGTGCGGAAAGAGCTCATCAAAAGGAACTCAAAGAACTAGAGACAAAACAAAAAGAAAGTCTGGACAAAGTAGAGTTAGCCAAATTGGAAGCAGCTAAAATTAACCCCAACATTATCACCCAACAAACTAGTAACAAACCATTTATTTCCAAATTTCACAAGTTTAACATTAAGGAGGAAACATTAGAAAATTACTTAGTCCAGTTTTAACATATTTCATCCACTTACAATTAAAACAATGAGGATATGGCAAAACATCTTCTAGCCAATTTATCAGGAGAACCCCTAGACATAATAAGCACACTCACAACTGAACAAAAAAAAAAGACTACATAGCTGTTAAATTAGACTTTTGGAACATTTAGGGGAAAGCGAAGACTATTACAGAAAACTTTAAAAAAAAATTAAACTAAACAAGGATGGAGACTTCAACAGGATTATGTTTGTAAAATGTAAAATGTTTGTAAAATGTTTTACATGTTTCGGATGTTCCTTCAGAGTTGAAGATAATTACTTCCTAGTCCAAACCTCCCGCAGGACGACGGGGGATGGGAGCGGGTAGGGTTTGAACCCGGGACCATCGATAAATCTGAACGACAGTCCAGCGTGCAAACCCCACGACCAGGCAGCCATCCGTATCTATGACATGAAGGCCAACATGCTTAAATGGTTAGAACTAGCTAAGTGTGACATAAAAGATCCAATTCAAATTTTAGACATGATCCTAATTGACAATGTACTGTCCAATGTAACAGATTTAGTGTTCACTTTTCTTAAAGAAAAAAAAGTAAAAACAGAAACTGATCTCATTACTAATCTAAACCTTTTTAATGATAGCCATCCTGGTCATACTATGGATAAAAGAGAGCTACATCAATTTGCCGCAACAGTTAATACATCTAACAGTAATAGTAATGATAAATTCAAATTTTCTAACTCAAAAACTTGCTTTAGTTGTGGCAAGAAGGGCCATGTTAAAAGCCAATGCAGACAAACTAATACTAGCAACTTCAGATATAGAAGTTATACCAATTACCACAACCCTAGCAACTACAATCAAAATAATTACAACAATCCTAGTAACTATAACAATCAATATAGAAACTATAGATCAAACCAGAGTGCAAGCCCCAGAGAAAGGAGCCTTAGGAATAACTTCTATTACAATAACTATAATACTAATAGACAATCAAGGAGAGACACATACAATCACCAGTCTAACTACAACACTATCAAAACAGAAATAGAAATGATAGAGGCAATCACAGTCCAAAAAATAACTATAGCAATAACAATAGTAATAGTCATGGCAATAGGGAAGAATTAACAGCCTACATGCAGTATAATAAGCCAAAGTTAAACTTATATCCCTCATACGTAAATGGAATGAAAGTAGAAGCCCTCAGAGATACAGGAAGCAGTGCCATATTAATAAATTCAGAACTAGTAAAACCAGATCAAAAACTGCCAGAAAAGATCAAACTTATATATGCCAATCAAAAGAAATTTATATTTGTGATACAGCCAAAGTACACTTAGATACCCCATGGATAACTGAAGTAGATATTATTTTAGATACACCAGCCCAAGATTTAATAATTGGTAATGTCAATGGTGTCAATGATATAAGTAAAGAAGAAATTATGGAATGGGCAGCAAAGAAAGGTGAAATTTGTGAACTATCTGTGGCACAAGATACAAGTCCCACTACAAACCTCTTAACTAATGCTGACATTATTAGAGTAGAAAATTTATCAGGATACACTAGATGGCAAACTATCATGAGAGAGTTTAGCAATCTTGCACATGTTAAATGGGTAGATATAAGAACTCAGTATAGATCAAATAAAATTGCATTTGTACACTTAAACACAGTAGAAGATTGTTATAGAATTATTAAAGCATTTAATAACAAGTTATTTAGAGGAAGATATATTACTGTAAGCTATGAAAATGTTAAACTTCACAATATAATTAGAAACAACTTGACATTTTTCAATCAGGTCAACCTGACATTTTTTCTTGTTATCATGTAACTAGGTCATGACATTTTTTTACACTCACTGGTATCATTTTATTGGGTCATGATATTTTTTCTTTCATTGATGCTATTGTACTATCATTTTTTAATTAATCGTACATTACATATTTACTTATCACAATTTGGCAATAACATAGAATTTCATAATGACTAGATGTGCTAATAATTTATATGATTAGTAAACACAGTAATGTAAACAAACATATTGTAAACAATAGTGAACTACTTGAACTGTTGACCTGAATTTTTTGAAAAACTCACAAATGTAAATATTGTTGATTTTTTTCCAAGTGGTACACATTTAAATTCTATCATTTTTTATGCTATTGTACTTCAACTACCACACATGTGTGTTATTAATATCATAGACAATGTCACTGTAACCTTGTATAATGGTGACAGAACTTAGAGTGATATAATGAATACTGAACACAAATATACTTGTATAGATGTATGTAAACTTTATTGGGAACTACTTTAATAAATGCACTTAGTGTGTCAGATGATATACACATTGGTTGTGTTATATTATATAAATAATTGGATGTAAAATAACTTTAAAATTTTTTTTCTTCTCATAATTGAGATGTCAATGTATGTTAACAGAATGAGCACATAGCAATTAAACATGCTCATGTAAAATATTTCAGTATAATTGTAAATAGATGATATATTATTATTTAACTAGATTTCATGAGACTAAAGCCTCAGATTGTATTGATATTTTTTCAACAACATACTTGCATAGTAGATGTAATCAGACTAATGTATATTTTTCTAAACAAACACTTTAAAAGTGGAACAATATATTTGTCAGTTAGTATGTGGAACCATTCATAGTTGAAATGAATGACATGACATCAATGCTTATGTATGATTAAGCAAGTAGTATTGAAGTGATTAATTAGATCAAGCTTGACATGAATGATTAAGCTACTAGATATATGTATAGGATATTACTATCATATGTACTTTTGTCAAAGATTTTTTGTCAAAAATCTTTTCCAGGGGAAGGGGCGTATGTCATATACCAGTTTTAGAAACTTTGCAACATTTGGTGACTAGTAGTCACTGAACTATTCCGTGCAGTTTGCACGAGACTTTTCCTGGTCGGGAACTGACCACGAGGTGGACACCTCAGTTGATTTTAGACTCTTGTAGAGAGAGGAATGTTATGGACATTTTGACAGAGTTATGTAAAAGTATTAAGTTATTATAATTGATTTATATTCAGGACACATTTCCTCGGATGTAATTTGCGATGGCTGAAGTCGCCAATATCTTTTGTGACTTATTTAATGTGAATAAAATCCATGTCTGCTACCAGAGTGTTTATTAATAATTCTAAATGTTGTCATTGGAGAGTTTAGTATATTAGTGTTCTTACGCACCTGCAAATCTAGTGCGTGTAAGAAAGTATTTAGTAAGAAGAACATTATAGTAGTAACAGGAGAGGTATCTACAACACAAAGACATTCGCGTCATCACGCCTATCACAAAACCAGGCTTTGACATCCACATGTCTGGGAAACCAAAAATTCTCGACCTGTATGGTGACATGTATGCACTACGCAAAACAGAAGGGTTTCTGTCCAGGGTTTTTGCAAGAGAGGATTTGAGCTATACATATATAGAATTTCATAATGATGATGATGAATGATGGCTTTGATTCGAAACAATTAACCCTTGTTGTCTTACATTGTAGGAACAGATAGCGATTAAGACTAAAGTTTCATAATGATGATGATGACTGATCACTTTGATTCAAAACAAATAACCCTTGTTGTCTTTAGTTGTAGAAACAGAGATTACGGCTAAAGTTTCAGGTCTACGTAGGTGCCAGTCTAGACGTCAAGGGTTAATCAAGGTTTGTTTTATAGTTACCGTAAAAAGGTTTAACTCTAGGCATTAACTCTTTCCACTTGCTCAGTTGACTGTACAGTGTCCCGAGGTTGGCTATAATGAACGTAGTGTCGTGTTCCTAAAAAAAAAACACAGATCAACGTTTGAGAAAAATCTAGTGAAGAGTTCTATAACCAAAATGTTTGAATGTGAGGTAATGATAGAAAAGAATGAAGACCTAGACTCTATATGCTACTGTTTGACACATTGTTTTTTTGTGTTCATCACCTGGGAAATAGGTTAACTGAAAATGATGAAAACTTTAACTCTATGGCCATATCACAAAGTCTTCAGTGCTAGGAAAGATCTTCCTTAAGGGAACAGTAACGGGAAAAAATAAAAGGCAGACAGATTATGCGATAAGACAACATATATAAGAATGGACATGTTTGTCACTGAAAGAGGTTCTACCCAAAGCAAAATGACAGAGAGGAATGGAGAAATACGGTGAACAGATCATGTGTGGTGCCCCAACAGACAAACGGATAGGTAAGGCGAGGATGAATACTCGTCTTGGCTTCAGCACTGGACCTACTGGTTATTAGATAAACGTATCTGACTTAAAATCAATTTTAAAAAAGGAACCAATTAATTACAGTTAATTATTTTGTTTTATAGCAACAAAGGAAACTAATACCTCAGTATTCACAGATACGGCTAAATTTATTGGGTTTGGTCCCCTCTTAAAAATTCACTATTTCTATTTCTCCCTCACGCATTCACCGATCAAGTTGATACTTTAAACAATTATTAATTGTACCAAACAAAACATGAATAAATAAGCAAAAATACTCAATTAGTCAATTAAGTATTGGTAATTGATTATTTGTTTGATATCGAATAAAAGAAATAATTTGTACATTATTGATTGATAAAGTTTTAAGGGCGAAGTTCTTCTCCTTTAGATAAACTTTGTTGCTTTTTTTTTTAAAGGGTTCCTTATAGTTTGCTTGTTTTTACTATTGAGACTGTCAAACCGTCAGTCACAACTGTTAAATAAATTTAGTACGTACATAGGCCTGAAGGAGTGACACTCTCTCCTGAACCAGATCATCTATAGTGGTCACTGAATTGTACAGATCGATGGACACACTTGAATGACCTCCAGCCATTTCCATCTGCACTGTGACACCAGTGGACATCGCTGTTTGACAACGTTTTCTTATATGTGTTAAAAATAATATTTCAAAATCATATAATTTAAATGCTCTCATGAATGTTGCTCTGCATAAATTAACATGCCTCTACTCTAGAATATATATTTATGTATTTTAATAATACATATATAGTTTACACGAGTATGAATACAAAGTGTTTTAAAGAATAAAGAGTTAATTAACCCTTCAACAAAATAGTTTTTTGAGGTAAACCTGGATACCGTCTTTGTATGTGTATATTTATCTACCTAGACCAACTTGAAGCTGGACTCTGATCTACCACAACTATAGGTTCTGAGATAAAGGCAATCGTTTGATTTCACTCTCATTTTTCAAACGCACACATTATGATCGCAGGTTTTATAACACTCACCAATAGATCTTCTAGGAAAACAATATATTTAGTCTAGGTAACTGCCACTTGAAATGATCTGTTCAATTCAGTGCCAAACTTTAATCTGGGCCGATCATGCCTGGACTCCATGGACCACGCGGTAATGGGATGGCCTTTAGTGTGCTTGACCTCACTGACAATCAAAACAAAAACATTGCAAGCAACACGCACACACACACACGCCAAGTCTAGAACGAAAATGTATTAGATTATAGATAGCTTATCTTGGGCTCATTTAGAGATTTACTACCTACTGCAAGTCCGTATCAATTACAAACTGAATCGAAGTAAGCGTTTTAAAAGAAAATTCCCTATTTCTAATTAACTTGCTGTCAAGTTATTTATTTATTTGATTGAATATACCCTCGCTTGCAATAATAGAGTTTACTGGAGTACTTGTCGTCATGTAATAGCCTACAACTTGATTTCAACAATGCATAGAAAAATTCAAGGAATAGAAATTTCGAACATTTTAGTTACTATAGCCATTAACAAGACAAATATAAAATACTTTTGAAAAACTGTGGCTGAGATGTAAGGCGCTTGGCCTCCGAACTGGGGGTCCCGGGTTTGAATCAGGGTGAAGACTTGGATTTTTAATTTCGGGATCTTTGGGCGCCTCTGAGTCCACCCAGCTCTGATGGGTACCTGATATTAGTCGGGAATAGTAAAGGCGGTTTGGTCGTTGTGCTGGCCACATAAGAGCCTTTTTAACCTTCGGCCACAGAAACAGATGACCTTTACATCATCTGCCCTGTAGACCACAAGGTCTGAAAGGGGAACTTTACTTTTTACTGCTTTTGAAAAAAAAAAGACATACCCCCTCTATACAACTTAGAGAACGATTAGTTTTCTCTTAATAACTAATGGAAAATACCTTTTATATTGGTCATTGTGTAATATGATATTATCGCGACCAACGCTGACTTTCTCTTCACTATGGCCCTGGTAACATATGTGGATAAGATGTCAACAATCTACAAATCTTATACAGAGAAAAGTCAATAGCGGTTCTTCTTGCGTTCACTTTTCTGTCGTACTAATACCATTTGAAGTCATGTCAATGACACTTGAACTCAAGAAATTAGTCCCATAATTAAACTATATTCACTATAAAAGATGTTGGCCCTTTAGATCATTACACTGTACCTTTCAAAGCTTTACAAAGAACTTATTTCTACAACACAAGTTGTGAGACTTTTAGAAGGTAAATATTTTGTCCCTATGAATTTTACGTCTTCTAAAGGTCGTTGATTCGAATTAGGGAACTTTCATATATGATTTCAATTTTATAAATAGCATTGCTTTTGGTGTACCCGCTGTACAGATAAGGAAATGATTTATTAGCTAAACATTTTTTTTACAATAACTCTATTCAAGTCACTCCTTCATGGAACAAGGATGAATGGGCGGACAGCTGATCTTAAAAACGGCTTTAACGATTTTCCTACAAATTTAATCGTTGATGTATATCGCTGAATTTCTAGCTCGTTGGCCCCACGGTGAAAACGCTATAGTTTGGCCGTTATCATTTTTCAAAGTAAAAAAAAAAATTAAGAAATGTAAATTTGGTTGGAGACTATATCTAGGACTAGAGCCAACATGGAGTAGTCAAATATTATTATCGTAAATGTGATAACTGAGTAAATTTAAAGTTGCTTCTATTTTATTGAAGTTTATAAGCTTTGCTGATAATTTTACGTCAAAGATTGTTATTGAAGTTTCGATTCTAGATCTAGACTTCATCTTAAGAGATCTAAATCAGAAACTTTGATCTGGTGTTAGATCTAGATGTCCTTCCTCGATGACTGAATCATAAAATGCATTTTTCTAACAGCTAACCCTAACCCTGTACCCTAATTGAACTTTAAATAAATGTTTTTTTTAATTATTTTTATATTTAAAGTAAAAATGGAGGTATTGTCTTTTTAAAAAATATACCTAAAAATTATTTTTTTTCCAACTGTTGTCCAATTTCCATGCTTGTAGCACAATCTACTGTCTGACATTTAGTTGATATATAGTAAAGCGTCGTTTGTGACTAGCCATTTGTGGGCTAACTACTACATTGCCTCCAGCCTGCGCAGAGTATTTTTTAAGTGATAATTGGCTCGCGCAGACCAGTACCACTCTTTAAACTAAATGCAGTTCACAGAAGCACAAAAGTCTGAGACAGTTGTGAACCAAAGACAATCGCTGCCGAGGACAGACGCACACGGCGAAAAGAAAATCTAAATCGACCACCTGCGGACAATGGTTACGCTTGGCCTGCTTGTGGCAAAATATGTAGGTCACAGTTGGGACTGCGCAGCCACCGTAAATACTGCATTTCTCACTGATCTTCGGATCGAAACAAGCCTTAATATTATTAGTAAAGCATCATTTTATGTTTGCCCTGGATGTGGCAAAAGATGTAGGTCACAGCAGGGGCTGCGTAGCCACGATAAATTCTGCATTCCTCATTAATCTTAGGATTCATAGACAAGCTTTATTATTTTTTAAAAAGCGTCCTTGACATTGTAAATTAGATTTATTTATTTCAAAAGCTTCCTTATTTCATTTACGTACTTTTGTTCTAAAAAGGTTTTTATGATATCTCTACCTCATTTTGTTCCTTATGGCTATCTATTGTTTTTCCCATTGCATTGTATTGCATTTAAACAATGTCTTTTGATTGGCAATTGAATCCATACGAATCAAAACAAGTCGTTACAGAAGGCCTAAACCAGCGGTTCTCAACCTTTTATGCTCGCCGACCCCTTTTTACAATCTTCCACTCTGCCGCGACCCCCTCCCCACACACACACACATACAGCAATAGAAGAGTAGACAATAACAATCCACATTTTCGATGGTCTTAGGCGACCCCTGGCAAATTGTCAATCGACCCCCAAGGGGGTATCGAGCCACAGGTTGAGAACCCCTGGCCTAAACTATAACGATTGGTCTCGATAGAATCCTAGAATGAAAAGAGAAACAATGAGCAGATTACTCTGGAAATTTCTCTTGTAGATATTATCAATTTATTGCTTTTGCGTAGACCAGTGTTTCTCAAACTTTTTCCTTAACTGAACATTTCGCACATTCTGAGTATTTAGCCGAGAACTTTGCTTATTTTTCTTAGAAAATTAATTGACGTGGTGGTCTACTAGTTAATTATTTAAGTCGTTTTTGGAGCACCTATTCAGGCATCGGGGAACACTAGGATTCCGGGGAAAACATTTTGGGAAACATTGGCATAGACAAGAGAGAGTATGTTATACTCCTGTATCATGCTGCGTCTGCTCTGATCCAATCTCTATTGTGGATATGTGGGGGAGGGAGGGTTTTCTGGGATTGGGAGAACTTTTCGATGCTGCCCTTGGTTACTCAGCAAAATAACGCAAATCGAGGCAAACCGCATCTTAAAATACTTGGTCTACGTCTGAATTTGAACTCTGAGACGCCTAGTTAGGTAGCCAGACGGTTTTTTACTACAATAAGCATAACAATTTTAACAAACTTTCCGATTTCGTTTTTACATAGAAACAATACACATTTTTTTAGAAATAAAGTGGCTCAAATAATAAATAATTTAATAGATAATAAATACTAATTGTAATACATATTTTCTTTTCAGATGCGCAGCTTAATTCTTGCCGTAGTCATAAATATTGCCTTTGGGTCAGCGATGTCCTTCACAAGACACCCGAAATCTGCTGAAACTGAGGATGACCTTGCCAGGCGCGCTCTCCTTGGCGATCTGCTCGGGAACGTCCTCGGCGGCTCTGTAAGCGATGTGGTCAACCAAGCCGAAGCACTTCCTCAAAATCTGCAGCAAAATCCTTTGGGAACAGTGACAAATGCTGTGGGTGGTCTTCCCCTGGTAGGCGGCCTAGCAAGCAATCTCCTGAACACTGTCACAGGTGTGGCTGGAGGTCTTCCACTTGTTGGGGGACTGACCAAGAGTTTGTTGAACAACCCGTTGGGCAATGTAAAGGGAGTAGCCGGCGGACTTCCAATCGTTGGTGGCGTCGCTAGTAATTTACTGGGTACTGCTCAAGGCCTAACTGACCAGAGAGGTCCAGTTCTAGGACTTTTGAATGGCCTGCTGGGCAATGTACTATAACCTTATTACCTCAGAAACGTAGAATTTTGTTTTTACCAGACGATGTGTAGTGAATGTAAACTATACCTTGTGAAAGCAAATAAAGTATATACACTAAAATCTTAGTTTTTTTCTTTCACTTATATTATCTTATCTTATACAGTATAGACTTTACTTCAAAAAAAGAAGATGATTACGTCCAACGCATTATGCATCTAGTCATTCATATTAACCAATGACTTAAATTCTGCCAAGTCACTGGTTTTCCTGGTTGCCTCAGGCAATAAAGTCCATGCTCTAATAGCATTAGAGAAGAAGGAGCATTTGTACAAATATATAGGAATGTGCCTTTATCTTTGTCTCTTTCTGAGTATTTTATTAGATTTTGTTTTGCATTTGAAGATTGTGGTTCAGTGTTTTATGTATGATCGCTACTTTGCTTTTGAGTCTTTTATCCTGAAGGTATTTTTAACTTTATTAATTTTACTAAATGTGTTACTCTAGTTAAATGTGAATATTCGTTTGTTATGAATCTCACTGCTCTTAGCTGTGTCTGCTCTAGTTTCTTAATGTTTTCTTGAGTTCTTGGCCTAACCATGTGAAACACAACTAATAGGACTAATTGATGATTTTTCAAAAGGTTTAGATAATAGTGAACAAATATATGCTATCTTACTAGATTTTTCCAAGGCTTTTGACAAAGTTCACCACCATAGTTTGCTTAAAAAATTAAAATATTTCGGCATTAATGGCCACTGCATCAGTGGATTAAAGATTTTCTGATAGGGAGAGAACAAATTGTAATAATAAATGGCTCTAAATCAACACCAATAACAGTAAACTCAGGTGTACCTCAAGGAACAGTCTTGGGTCCACTATTATTTTTAATTTACATTAATTATTTACCAAATTGCATTAGTTCAGGAACAAAAGTTAGATTATTTGCAGACGATTGCATAATATATAGAACAAAAAAAACATCACAAGACACAGATATTTTACAAAGAGAATTAGATGAATTACAGAAATGGGAATCAAATTGGAGCAGTCTTTCCACCCAGAAAAATGTCAGTTGTTAAGAGTAACAAAAAAACTAAAACAAATTAATTCCACTTATCTTATTCATGGCAAACCAGTAACACAGACTAAAAACGCATAATACCTAGGTGTTATAATAAATGAAAAACTGTCATGGAATCCACATATTGATGAAACTATAAAAAAAAAAAAATCCAACAAAGCATTAGGGTTTATTACAAGAAATTTCTATAAATCAAATAAGAACATAAAACTAAAATGTTATTTAACCTTGGTTAGGCCAAAATAGAATATGCATCCACCGTTTGGGACCCCTCAACTCAAGAAAACATTAAGAAACTGGAACAGACACAAAATAGAGCAGTGAGATTCATAACAAACGAATATTCACATTTGACTAGAGTAACACCATTAGTAAAATCACTAAATTTAGAAAGCCTTCAGGACAGAAGACTTAAAAGTAAAGTAGCAATTATACATAAAACACTGAACCATAATCTTCAAATACAAAAACAAAATTTAATAAAATACTCTGAAAGACACAAAGATAAAGGCACACTCCTCGTCCCATATGCTAGGACAAATTTGTACAAATACTCCTTCTTCCCTAGTGCTATTAGAGCATGGAATGGGTTGCCTGAGCTAGCCAGGAAAACCAGTGACTTGGCAGAATTTAAGTTATTGGTTAATTTGCATGACTGAATGCATGACGCGTAGGACGTAATCATCTTCTTTTTTTTATATAAGATAAGATAACCGAGGTTGAATAACATTTTAGTTTTATGTTCTTCTTTGATTTATAGACATTTCTTTAAAAAAAAAACAACCTAATACTTTGTTTGATTTTTTAGTAGTTTCGTAAATATGGGGATTCCATGACAGTTTTTCATTTTTTATAAGACCTGGATATTTCGCTCTGTTAACTCATTCAACACTGAAAAATATAAAGAAAGCAGTTCATTGGAATACAGTTTATTAAAAAATGCGTTGTCACTCAATCACTGTATTTTCTATTAGTAAAGCTATGAATATAAAAAGTCACAGAAAATTGTCTCTAAATTTCAAAATACATAGCCGTCACATTGGGGAGAAGCAAGAAATGCAGACGACACCTATGACAATCTTCAGGGATGAAACGAGCCTGAAAAAATGTCACAATAAAAATGCGCACACTTTACAGTAGGGCTACAATCAATAAATGTAGGTAATCGATATAACAAGATTAATCCAAAGTAAAGTTAATCTGAGAAAGGGTGATATCATCAGCTAATCACACTGAGTAATGTTAATCCATATCTCAACTTAATCTCAAGCAGCTTTCTTAGTTCCATCACGGTAATTAATTAACATAATGTGTGCTATCACAATTTTATATAGAAGATATACGTTTCGCTTTTAGTTCTTTAAAGCTTTCATATTAAAAAAAGAAAATAAACGAAAGTCACACAAGTAAGTCCATCTCAATATGATTTCATGAGTTGCTTAGTAAAAAAAAAAAAGGAAAAGAAGTGTCTGCACAAGGCAGGGAAAAAAAGGAATGTAATCAAGAGTTCTGAAAAATTATAAACACAGCAAAGTTAAACTACATATTGAAGAACACAAACACACATACACACATTTTCACGAAACACGCAAGTATACAAATATATTATTGCAATTCAAAAGACATAAAAATTGTATAAATAAAAATTAATTAAATACAAGAATGATAGTCCAGTCTGAATTTCCTTCATTCAATTCATTAGAATTCGAATTCTGAAGCTTTTCTGAGCCATGCTATTTAAATCAATGGGGAGTTTTCTTCATGCTGTTTGGCTTTTAACAATTATAAATGATCTTCTTGTTATCGGCTCTACTACTTTTTTCCGTTGTTAAAGAAAAACAGTCCATTTCTATGCACACATTTTGGACTATATTATCTCTATACTTAGATTGTTACTTGAAATCAAGCAATTGACACAAGCTGAACTGTAAAATAGACATGATAATTAAAAATCCAACAAATGTGACAAAGTCAGTGTGTGTGTGTGTGTGTGTGTGTGTTTCAAAGGTAACGGTGGGAAGAATTTATCTATAGGTTTTGGGGCTGTGCAGAATTATGAAACCACAATAGGGTCTGGAGTCATTCAAATGGGGACAGGGGGAAGACAACTCAGAGAAGGTGAGACACCAACGACGTGTATTTGTTGTTCGATTTTGTTTAAATATCATTGCAATTCATTCTTATTAGAACAATATCTCACCTGAAGTTGAATCTAGGTATATTAATAATAAATAAAAGTTATATTTAGTTATTGCTTAAAAAAAGTTTTTTCAATTTCTTTAAAGTTCTACAAGATGAAAAATAGACCTATGAAAATACGCCTATGTCGGTTTAGTTATACTAGCTGTCTGGAGGTACAATGGAACATACCATAATTAATAATCACACTCCGTAAAGGCAAGTTTCTTTTCAGTATCTGCCCCTTAAATGACGTAAGGTCACATACACTGCTTGACATATATTGTCCTGCTTGAAACATTATTGGGAGAATATAGCTCAATTACTATTTTGTCATTAATAAACGTTCCAGTGCTTACTGGGAGACACAGTTTTATCAATACCATCCAGCACGTGCATTCACCGTAGTGGGTCGTGACGTCAGTGTAGGGAAACATACAATGAAACTCGACAGTACGCTCGTATTTATGAGCGTGGTTGTTAGTCATATAATAGTCTCTCATGTAAGTATTCAGGTAGTTTTATATTGAAATGCCTTGTTACATTAACATGAGGAAATAGTTTCGCGTCCTTGTCTTCTTGTAGAACTTTGTTACAAAGCTTATTACCAACTCTGTCTGTCTGGTAATCAATTAGTTAATTAACTATTGGTAATTAATTATTTTGTTTGGTATCTTGAACAAGGAAAAGAAATTGTACTTGACTGGAGTGGTAGTATAAGCTGAATTAGTTTCCTTAATAGGTCGTATTTCTCCGACTACCCATTCTCGGATGAAATTAAAACTTTGTTTTATATAGAAAAGGCAAATAAATCTAGCAGTTTTAATATATTTTGCAGTACTTCTGTGGTTATTTTCCTTGTATAAGCTTCTTTCTAAAGTAATTTTTTTCCTTGTTCACTTTATAGTCTCTTAGACATTTATAAAAGGGCTCTGACATTTGAACATTTTGTGTGCGATTGTTTCTGCTCGTCTCTTGAGTCTGTTTACATGTCATAAAAGTAAGTAAAGGTCCCCATTTTAGACCATGCGATCTAAAGGGGCAGACGATTAAAGGTCACCTGATTCTGTAGCCCACGGTTAGCGATGGTGCCATGTGGCCAGCACAACGACCAACCTCCTTAACTTTATCTCAACTAATGTCAAGGACCCATTACAGCCGTGTAGGCTCAGAGGCTCCCTAGTGATCTCCTCCAGGATTCGAACCCGGGACCCCTCTGTTCGGTAACTAAGAGCTTTAGTACTCAACCATCCACGCCTCATACATTTCTTATGGCAGGCTCTTAATTCCCCTTCCCATAGTACAAACTAAAACTGCTTAGGTTACGTTCAAATGGACTCTTCGACTTTTTGGTTATGCGGCCCGAGACATGCATGGTGAAATTTTTTATTAGCCCTGTGCACTTTTAGTATACCATCTACACAAAGTTAAAGCAACATAAAAGAATGCGATTGTTTGATACACAATGCTACGGACATTTTTCTTAGTTACTTAACTTAATAGTGCATTTTTTCCTCTAAAGGATTTTACGCCTTTGACTTACATGGAGGGAGGTAATCCGACGATTAGAAATGTTTAGGTAAGAAAGCAATTACGTACCTTGATGAAAATAAATTACTATGTTTAAACGTAGATACAAAATATACCAAAGCTAACCATTCCTCACAATGAAATAGGGCACAATTAAGATTTAATACACAGAACTGACTTGTTCAACTTCCTGACAGATTTGTAATATACAATTAAACTGCTTCATACTGAGCAAAGTACTAGACATAGAAGTACTATATTGATTTGTGAAGTGAATTCTTCATTTCAGTTTGCTTCCTGGCTACAAATTTATATCTAATGTACTCAATTTCTGGGGTTAGCTGTGGCTGAGTGGTTAAGCGACTGGGTTCCTGGGATCCTGGAATCTCAGTGAAGACTGTGATTTTAAATTTTGGGATTTTTAAGGCTCACCTGAATCCACCTAACTCTAATGGGTACCTGGCTTTAGTTGGGGAAAATAAAGGCGTTTGGTCGTTGTACTGGCCACATGACACCCTGTTCGTTAACCGTTGGCCACAGAAACAGATGGCCTTAACATCATCTGCCCTACAGACTGCTTGGTCTGAAATTGAAAGTTTACTTTTTTTCTGAACTCAATTTCATGTATGTATAATCACTGTTTAAGTTTCAGCTTTCCTAGTTTCGATATATATATATATATATCGATTGACATTCTGCAACTTGTCAGCCAAGTTTTATTTATATTCAATCATGTGACACACTTTAATATCATCAGATAATGTCACCTATTACAAAAATAAAACAACATCAGAGTTTTTGTGTTGTTTAATGCTTACATAATTCAATATGAAGAGATTGTCGCGCTGTTGTTAAATACATTTCCTTCTGGACGATAAAAGTTATTGTAACTAAGGTTTCCAATTAATTGTGTCTGTTTTATTTCGATATATATACTCGCTTAGATATACTTTAAATAAAGGCGATCCTTCTTTAGCGAGCTCAAAGTAGGTGGTGCCTCCCCCCCCCCCCCCCCCCCCCCCCCCACTTATAAAGATTAACTCAGGCACCATTTGGGCCTCACTGGCATAGAGGAAAGTAGCTTGCAGCAGATGGTGTCTGAAAGAGACAGTTCGGGAGCGAGACCCAAAAGCAAAGTCTTTTTATTTTGTAGACAGGCGCAGAAGACGAAAAGAAAAGTTAAATAGACCAGCGGCGGACAACAGCTTTGTCAGCAGGAGATACGGAAAAATATACAGGTCGCAACAGGATTTGCGTTGTCATATGGAATACTGCACTCATCGTTAATCTTCGGATTGGAAGATATTACCATTGTAGTTCTAATATTCAAAAGTATCTTTCTTTAATTTTATTATGTATTTCATCAAGTTATTTTTTATCACACAAAAATACTTAATATTTGATAATAAATATAGCGTTATTAACATACGAAGTAGTATTGATACTATCGTTGATTTGACCTCTTTAAATTTAATTAATGTTTCATTTTATAAACTTCATGTTTTATATATACAAAAAAGCATGCACTTGCCTTCAATTCTATGCCAAATAAAACATTTTTGATAACAAACGAAAACGTTACTGAAGATTAATAATAACAGGAGAGTGAACTAGAAATAAAGAAAAATTTAATAATTCCATCGGCACGTGAGAAAAACATTACTCAGTGAAAGAGTTAAAAATAAAACATATCTAAATAAAATATTGTTTTGTATACAGAGAGTACCCTGAAGAAGACAGCCAACACGCTCAAGACTTGTTCTCTAATTGGAGAAAACATCACTCTAAAACATACAAAGATGGATCAGTTGAGAATATCAAGTAAGGTGTATGCTAATGTAATGTTCAATGATATAGTGTCTACTTTAAGTCTACATGACATTAACGTTTTATAAACATTTTTATCTGATTATTGTTGTACACGCTCAGTGTAGATATACTGTCAATGAAGTGTTACGATCTGTACTACGTGCTTTAACTCTTTCTCTCCGTAATTATTTTCCCACGTTTCGAAGGAATTCTCCATTTCGCTTATTACTATTTCACTCCCCTGTTATGATTAAGCTTCAATAGCTTTGTTGTTTGTTATCAGTAAACGTTTTATTTGGTATAGAATTAAAAGGAAATGCATGCGCCTTGTTATATAACAAAGTCAAGTTTATAAAATTAAACATTAATTTAATTCAATGAGGTCAAATCAACGATGGTATCGTCGATTAGGAGAGAAAGAGTTAAAGGCTAGAAAAAACGCCAGTATCATAACGAAGGGTGTATGTTCAAGGCTTATATCATCAACTCTGTCTGGTACAAACTCTGAAAAAAAGTTTTTATTTCTCCCTCTTCCCATTCTCGGATCAAGCTAGTTAATTAAATAGTGGTAATTAATTTAATTTACCAGCTCTAATGGTTGGCACATACTTTGGGGAGGCAAAGATGTTTGGTCGTTTTTAGAAACAGATGAACTTTGGATGTGGAAACATTGAGGTGGAACAATAAATGAATTGTAGCCACTTCCATCTCTTCATCATCGTGTAGTCATTCCAAACTCTTCCTCAACATGTAGTCATTCCAAACTTTTCCTGAACATGTAGTCATTCCAAACTCTTTATCATCTTGTAGTCATTCCAAACTTTTCCTCAACATGCAGTCATTCCAAACTCTGTATCATCATGTAGTCATTCCAAACTCTTTATCATCATGTAGTCATTCCAAACTCTTCCTCAACATGTAGTCATTCCAAACTCTTCCTCAACATGTAGTCATTCCAAACTCTTCCTGAATATGTAGTCATTCCAAACTCTTTATCATCTTGTAGTCATTCCAAACTTTTCCTCAACATGCAGTCATTCCAAACTCTGTATCATCATGTAGTCATTCCAAACTCTTTATCATCATGTAGTCATTCCAAACTCTTCCTCAACATGTAGTCATTCCAAACTCTTCCTCAACATGTAGTCATTCCAAACTCTTCCTGAATATGTAGTCATTCCAAACTCTTCCTCAACATGTAGTCATTCCAAACTCTTTATCATCTTGTAGTCATTCCAAACTCTTCATCATCTTGTAGTCATTCCAAACTCTTCCTCAACATGTAGTCATTCCAAACTCTTCATCATCTTGTAGTCATTCCAAACTCTTCCATCAACATTATTGATACCGGTCTGTAATTTCCTGGATCAAATTTATCTCCTTTTTCAATAGGGGAGTGACATTAACTTTTCAGTCACTATATTACATTAAACTATTTGAATAGTCACTAACAATTTAAAAAATAATATCTACACTCATTTCGTATGTCCCTTGAATCAATGTCCATCTCTACACTTTAAAACTACAGAAAAGAAAAAGAAACTTTTAGACTTTAATTCAATATGTTAAAGTCAGACACAATTGCAAAAGCAGGCAAGTTCAAGGACTAAGAATAAGACAATAAGCCAATAATTAGATGTATGATATGTGGCTGAGAGGCCAAAACCGCTTAGCTACGGCTTGACTACCTAACAAGAAGGCTCGAGTTTGAATCCATAATCAAGCATGAGTTTGCTGAGCTTCTAAATGCAGCTGCAAACCCTCCCCCCCCCCCCCAACTGGCCAACAAAAGAGATTGGATTATAGCGCACTGAGCTTACTGTTAAGTGTGAATGATGCGCTACGTGAAAGCAATTAAATATATAAAATAGAAAGAAAATTACTGAAGACACCACAAAACAAATAAAAAAAAATTTATTACAAATATTTGTTCGTTGACGTTTCAGGGTCTTTGGGCTGTTAAAACCGAACATTCAAGCCCCGATCTATCTAGTCTGTTCTGGACTCTAACGGCATATTAAAAAACCAAGCCTTAGCATGCGGTCCGACAGGAGGAAAACCCAATGGCCTTTTATGAGTTTCTGTGGTCAGTTTTTTTTTTTAAATTCCAGGTGTGTCATTTTCAGTCACCTTCACCTTTGACTATCCCTTCGTCTTTTGGACCGTAGAGCACCACACAAGATCTGTTGACCATCTTTCTCCCTTTTTTCTGTGTCTTTCGCCTTGGATAGAATCTCTTTTAATGACAGGCCCGTCCATTCCATTAGGATGTCTTCCCACTTCCCATCGCTTTCTCTGTCTGCCTCTTCTTCTCTTTCCTGGTACTGTTCCCTGAAGGAATGTTCTTGCGAGCCCTGACGAACTTGTATGACTAAAGTGGTAGTATAAGATGAATTAGTCCCATTTATAGGTCGCCCCTTTAAAGTAAGTTTGAAACATACAGTAGATAACTATACAATACTCTATTTTTCTAGTCACCTCACTAGCAGAGTAAGTCGGCTTGAGAAGGCGTGAGACAAGAGCTCAAACTCAGGTCATTCCTCCCCCTTCCTTTTTTTTTTATGTATAAATGCTTTGAAAAATGATTACGCCTTTTCTCCCCCCCCCCCCATTCTCCCACCTGGTCCATATAAGTGACAGGACACCCGTTGGTGTTTCAAATATCAATATCATCTTTTTTTTCTTCAGTACGTAAATCTCTTACCTTGACTAGTAGGTTTTATTCAATTAAAGCTAGTCAAGAATTATACAAAAATTTATAAATGTATCTCCCACCTGGTCTCTATAAGTGACAGGTCACCTGTTGGTGTATCAAATACCAATATCATCTTTTTTTTCTTCAGTACGTAAATCTCTTACCTCGACTAGTAGGTTTTATTCAATTAAAGCTAGTCAAGAATTATACAAAAATTTATAAATTATCTCCGCAAAACGGAGTAGAAAGAAGATATGAGGTATCCCAAAAGGCCCAAATCTTGAATACTAGAGCCTGAAGTGTCATGGCAAGCTAGACATCTGCGTGGTTTAAGTCCTAGTCGAAGCTTATGTATACTTCACCATATTCACTTCATCTTGTTTCGATGACTGTATTTATCATAGAGCTGCTCTTGTAAGTTACATGCCTTGCTAGTTCATCACCTGTTTCTTCTCTTTAGCTTCAGACTCTCACTTATAGTATGAAGCCTATACTATTCATCTTTCTAGGAACAACATCATTATTTTTCATGAAGAAAAATTTAAATTGTCCTCGGGGCTTAGATTTTTAAAAACTTAAACTTAGAGTCTAAAGTCTCTCTCTCTCTCTCTGTCTTCTCTCCTCTTTTACTCTTCCCCTCCCTGTCTGTCTCTATCTCTCTCTGTCTCCCTCTCTCTCTGTCTTCTCTCCTCTTTTACTCTTCCCCTCCCTGTCTGTCTCTATCTCTCTCTGTCTCCCTCTCTCTCTCTCTCACTCTGTCTCCCTCTCTGTTTCTCTCTCTCTCTTTCTAACTCGCTTTCATTCTCTCTCTCTCTCACTCTGGTTCTCTCTCTTTCTCTCTCTCTCTGTCTCTCTCTCCCAGTCTCTCTTTTGTTTCTCTCTCTCTCGCGAGAAATAATTCATTCCTGCGTCATTTTCCCATTTTGAGCTTGATCCAAATAAAAGCCACGCATTTGACTTTCAACATCACCTGTTGTTACAAGAAGAAAAAAAAAGCCCCCCCCCCCCTAAAAAAATGTAGTTGAAAGTCCCGAGCAGTTGCGTCGCTAGAGTTAGTGTCACTTAAGGCAATAAGCTAATGGCATTAACCACATCACAAATCATTCATTCCCAAAAATTTCCCTAAAAAATCTTGTTAGTTAATCTTTCTGTTGTAACACTACAATTAAATAGCTATTTACTTGTTTTTTACTATCATACATTGATTAGTACGCGGCTAATGAAAGCTTTAAGTACAAATTGAGGAGCTTGGTTTGAAAGTGCAATCGACATTTGATTGGTATGCGTGGTGTCTCATCTTGACGATTGCTTGGCAGTGTTGAAACAAGAAGATTGAAATCTAAGCTGCGAATAGAAGAAGACCATGGGGAGAAAGTGAGTCCACCAAGCCGATATGACGCATTCTACCCTGGCCCAAAAAGGGATCCTATCCTATCAATAGAGTTTCATTGGTTTTTTTTAATTTTTAACTCTTTCTCTCCGTCATTATTTTCCACGTTTCAACGGAATTCTTCCTATTGCTGAGCAGTATTTCACCACTCTATTTTTAATTAAGCTCTAAAAACCTTTTCGTTTGTTAACAGAAAATGTTTTAGTTGGTATAGAGTTAAAGGGGACTGCATGCACTTTTTAAATAAGACTAAAGTAAAGTTTATAAAATCAAACATTAATGAGTTCAAATCAACGATGGTATCGTCAGTTAGGAGAGAAAGAGCTAATAATGTTTGACACAAGAGCCAGACTTTCTAGAATGGCTTTAATGTGTAGAAGTAATGTGTTGCTTTTAATTAATCCTTTACATTATTTAGTTGTTTTTTATAAGGGGCTAGAGAGCATCCCTGTGAGAAACTAGGTATAGGTTGACTTTTTTGCACTAATGAACACTCTTAAAGTGCAAAAAGGGCTGAAGGTGAACCTAAACATAGGACCTTTGCTTAGGTTGAAACAAAGACACCTTGGTCTGTGTCAATACACTGTAATCTATTTATAGAAAACTTTGACTCTTAAAGCAGCTCAGCGTGTGTTTAGGAGAATTGGATTTCTAACTCATTGGCATGTTTCCGCTAAGTGGTAAATATCATGATAATGATGATGATGGTCATGGTAGTGGTGGAGGTTATGTGATGATGTAGTTCATTGTTTATGGATTGTCTTGTTACG
Organism: Biomphalaria pfeifferi; assembly: GCA_030265305.1. Classification (NCBI taxonomy): domain Eukaryota; kingdom Metazoa; phylum Mollusca; class Gastropoda; family Planorbidae; genus Biomphalaria; species Biomphalaria pfeifferi. The sequence continues at coordinate 1,302,843 of JASAOG010000162.1, read as the reverse complement.
ATGCAGTTGCGGAAGTAATGATGATAATGATGTTGACATTGGGATGTTGTAAGATGTTGATCATGGTGTTGAGAAGGAAGAAGGTGGTGGTTTGATGATGATGTTGATGTCTGGGATGGAATGATAATGTTGAGGGCGGAGGTAGTGTGATTTTTGATGATGATAATAATGATGATGTCTGGCGTGATGGCGGTGTAGGGGTAGTAGTAATTATATTGTTGATAGTGGACATCGAGTAATGATAAAAATGATAATGGCTGCGGTAATGACAAGTATAATAATGAATTTCTATTTTTTTAAAGACTAAAAGACCAAATATTTATTAAATCCACCTTTGGTCTGTTTGGTAACTACACAAAATTATACATCGTTTACAGTTGTTCGATTTTTAAAAAGCTACAAATTGAATAGCTGTGGTTTGAGTCACTCTGTCAGTAACAGATGGTAATAAAACCAAACAATTATTAGATGTCGTGTCTGATGAACTGAACTTGGTCTAATTGACGACATAGATTGAATTACTTTTAAACTTGTCTGTTACTTAACACCTCACGACCTGACGCTTTAGGTACTGTTCTATTAAGTCGGCGAAGTTAAAACTGTATTGGTTAATTAAAAACATATAATTATTCAACATAGCAACAAGCTAACCTAGATGATGAGGTAGACCTCCGTGTAAACATTAATTTTAACTTTGTTGTCGCGGCGTGCAGTTGTGTACCTATCAGCTGTGGCGGCGATGGTGACCAGTGTTGACTTAGGCTTGAAGAAAAAAAAGTTTTCTCACTGAGAGGACACAGCAAATTTACAAAACTTGAAGTTTCCAGTCGCGCAGTTCTTCCTTCACTTTTGTATTCTTCAGAACTTGGATCTTATATTCCCGCCACACCAAATTGCTGAACTACTCCAAATTCGCTGTCTGAGAAACATTTACCAAGTAAATTGGTTTGGGAGGATGGGGTGGCTGAGTGGTTAAGCATTAGACGTCCGCCGTCGTCCCCCTGATGTCCTGCAGTAGGTCTGAGCAAGGGCGTCATAATTTTCATATTAGAAAAAACGTCCGAAACCTTTTTTTTTTTAATTGACACCGCGGAATGACATCAGAAAATGTCAGGTTCTAAAGACTACATACTGTATTAAGAAGACCAGAAGAAACAACACTGACTTGATCTCACGAAGCTTACGGATGATGTCATTGGCCCCAAAGGTTGCCCTCTGCAAAAACAAACCCTAAGAAATGCTTGATCTAAACACCAATGTGCAGTTCTTCTAAGATAAGATATTGGTTTTTAAGTGAATACTTATTATATAAATGACTACCGTATTTTTGCATATATACCCCCCCCCCCCGCACATGCGTATAACCCGCACTACGCGTGTAAACCGCACATTAAAAATTAGTAAAAACAAAATCATACAACCCGCACCTTATATATCCCGCAAAATACAAGCATTCGCCAGGATTTTTACTCGTGACCCGCTCGGTACGATATCGAGGAGCTTTACCTCTTATCTATTAAGCCCCTCCCAGAACCACGCGCGAGAAGAAGCGTCCGTTAACTAGAACGTACACTGACCTAAGAATGTCTAGACATCCTACTATAAACAAAGTCTAACTACTACATTGCCACTAAGTTACCTTTTGTTTGTTCTGCATTACTTATGATTAGTCCCTGCGCACCTACTTGGATGCAAAACTCTACCATCTTTCTAGTATTCTTAAAACCGGGCCACATTCAAAACTTTCCGAAAGTCATTGAGACTAGACAAGCGAGGGGTCAATATCTTCTGCTTAGAATCCGAAAAATCTTGCCCGTGACGTCGACAGTTGAAATTGTTTTGAAATACTTGACCTGAGCCGACGTCAAACGGGTTAGCACCTTGTCTCTGTTCGTGGGTTTTTCCCTGACTGGCTTGGGTATTGTTTTAAAAAAAGGTAGGTGACAGAAATGATCTTAAAGTTGTTTTTTTTCTGGGTTTTTCTTAGCTTAAAAACTGTGTCGAGGTCGTTTGTCAAATAGGTCAACGAATGATATCATCTGGGAGCAAGTCGACGCAGCAATTTGTGAGGCGAGGTGTTGAGAGTACAGGACAGAAGGAGGTAGAGGGGAAATGAGACAAAAGGTGGGTGGGTAGTTTGTCGGAGTTAAGGCAGGAATATAAAAGCAGTTAGGGGACTACATAAAAGGCACTATTGGCTAAACTGTAGAGTTGGTTTTGTGACATCAATAAAATTGATCTTCTATTGCGTTTAAATAAGTCATTTAGGTTCGGGATTAATGCATTTCATTGCAAATCTTAAATGTGAGAATCTGCTTGACTTGGTCCAAGAACCATCGTTATAGAAGGCCTGAACACTGACATCCAACGTCACAACATGTGGGCAGTTTAGACCAATAACTTGTTTCCACGTCACAGGTCTGCACGACGTGGAAACGAGCTATTGGTCTAAACTACCCATAGGCTGTGACGTTGCAGGTCAGAGTTGAGGCCTTCTATAAAGAAGGGTCTCGCTTGTCACCACAAGTAGATTTTAAAAATATTAATGATATTTTGTTATTATTGTTTTTACGTGGATTAGTTTAAAACTGAAAAATTGTTTATTTGGTAGTTTGAGTTATCTGAGACCAGAAATTTTGTATTGCTAATATAAGTAAATACAAGTTCGAAATGTTCCCAAATAGTATTGTACCGACTGTGTGCGGAGAAGTTAATATTGTTTCTTAAATAGCTAATAGATACAATTTTACTTAGTATATCTTAAATGAACAAGTTGTACAGTCTATATGATAGGATTAAAATACTGGCCGATTCATCTTCATTTTCTTACATTTTAACTTTATATTCATTCTTAAATCCTTTTTTTTTCATTAGAAATAGATTAATTTGGTTAGATGTTTTTTTCCATTTTATTGCGTTTTAAGATCCTTGTTTAAATATACCAACAGAGGGCCATGGCTTCTCTACCTGTGAATGTTGAAATTTATAACAAGATCCCTCCTATGGATGACATAGTTTTGGATAAATTTTCACTTCTGCAGACAATGGTCAGTATAAGCAATAATCAATGGTCAGCGAGAAAAAAAAATTCCTATTTGATTTTACTTGAGGCATTATTGAGGATTTTGTTTATATAATTCCTCTATTCAGCTTGCATATTCATGGGTACTGCGTGGGTGGGTGGATGCGGTTCTCGAAAACGTTTAGAAAAGAATTACTAGCTATTTGGCCACACTGGGAAAACTCTAGTTTGACCGCTATAATTTTTCGAAGTATTAAAAAAAATACATTTAGTTAGAGGACTAGAAAATATTTTCCTTTAAACTTGTTACGTTTATTATGTGGTGAGATTCTTTGGCGATGATGAAGTATCAAAATACACTTAGTAAATGCTTTAAATTTTATTAACGCTGAAACCACTATTTGGTTTCTATTCCTCCATTTTGGTTCTCTCCCTTTCAACACGCATCCGCACCGTTCCACATTTACCCTAACATGCGCACGTAACACCCCTTCTACGTTTTCGGGTATTTCCGCATGTAGGCCTTATTCATTAAAGAGCTAAATAAATTAATAGACATTCAGTAACATTTGCGCACCGTCTTCCAAGTCTGAATCTATAAGGCCTGTCATTAGAATTGTATATACTCTTGACTTATGCATTTATACATTCGCTTAACGAGGATTTTTTGTTGCGTGGAGAAAGGGAACTGGAGCGGGTTAGAAATTGTTCCATTTTTTTAAATCTATCATTCATTACGTAGTTATTAGGATAAATACTCACTCTAACGAAACAGTCATCAGCTTCATAATGGAGAAATAGTCTTTTTACAAAGCTTATATCAATTCACTCTATCTGTCTGGTAAAAAGTGTGTACACGTAGTTTTTCCACACCCATTCTCGGATCAAGTTGGTGTAGATATAAATCAATTATTAAAAATTAACCAATAAGTCAATTAGTTACTGGTAATAAATTATTTTATTTGATACCAACAAGGGAAACTAATCCTTCAGTATTTCATAGATTTGTAGAGTTTAGTCCATTTAATAATTGTAAACTCTATTTCTCCAAAACGCATTCTCCGATCAAGTCGATACTTTAAGTTTAAACACTTATTAAATGTACTTAACAAAACATGAATCAACAACAAAACTTAATAAATAAGTAAACAAATTATTGATAATTAATTATTATTTTGTTTGATATGGAATAAGAACAATAACTTTTATATTGTTGATAGATATAGTTATAACGGAGGAGTTGTACCCCTTAGATATTTGTTTAAAGTTTTTTTTATATATATTTTGCTTATTTTAAAAGTATTTATATATGTTTTCTTGTTTTAAATGTGGATACTATTTTTAAGAGTGGGTTACTGTAGGCTATTTCACAGAGGTAGGCTACATAGTTTCGTATTCTTGCAAAAATCAAAATACAGGATGTTTGTACATGTATAGCTGTGTTTCGATTAAATAATGGAATGTACTACTGAAACTTGTCTTTAACCAAAATTTACAAACATAACACTAAAGACTTTTAAAAAAAAACATGCCATATAATTGTAACATTTTTGTTTTTATTTTTGTGTTTTTTTTATCTTTATTAGGAACGTGATGACGCATTCTTCATTGTAACCCTGGGAGACATCTATCAAAGATTGAGTCAATGGCGAAGCCTTCTGCCCAGAGTTTTTCCTTTCTATGGTGCGAAATAATAATAATAGTAACAAAATAACGAATCTTGATTCTGGTTTCGGCGTAAAACAAATATTAACTCATGATTTGAAAAATAAGAATGAAGAAAATATTAAGTATTACTAATAATAAGACTGATAATTTAAAAAACAACAACATAGAAATAGGGGAAAGCTAAGAGGCCCTGAACATACCTGAGAAAATAATTGTTACCAATCAAATGGCGGAGCTGATATTACAAGAGCCTTGAAGTTTAGGATATGCCGTTTAAAAGTTAAAGCGCATAAAGTGTTCATCTCTAACAATCGGTATTAAGGTAGAAGGTTTGAAAATTCTTTTTAAAAAAGAAAAAAAAAAGGTTTGAAAATTCTTTTTAAAAAAGAAAAAAAAAAGGTTTGAAAATTCTTTTTAAAAAAGAAAAAAAAAGGTTTGAAAATTCTTTTTAAAAAAGAAAAAAAAAGGTTTGAAAATTCTTTTTAAAAAAGAAAAAAAAAGGTTTGAAAATTCTTTTTAATAAAGAAAAAAAAAAGGTTTGAAAATTCTTTTTTTTTCCCCACTTTATATTCAAAAAGATACATTGCAAAAAAAAACAACGAGTTTTATGGTATCACAACAACAAATGTAACAACTTTGTTCAGAAATTGTTCATAATTCTTGCTATCATTTGTTTGTCCTTTTTCCTGCCCTAGGCGCATTTTAACATGTAGGCTTACATCTATCTCTTCCAGCTTAAAAAATTTTAAAAAGGCATTTTATAAAATAAAGCAAATAATGATACAAAATTAGTAACAAGTATTTTGCATGATTTAGAGTGTTTAACTAAATAGGCAAAGTACTAAATGATTCTCCTTTGACTAGGCATGTATATATATATAGGCTAGACTGAGACGGAAGATTAATGAGGAGTATAGTATTTCACATCGCTACGGAGCCCCATTTGCGATATTCATATTTCGACACATCCAGCTCAGACATAATAACCATTGTCCGCTGGCGGTGAATTGAAATTCTCTTCTCGCAGTCTGCGTCTCTCCTCGACAGTAGATTTTCTTTTGGTCACAAATGTGTATCCCGCGGCTTTTGTAAGAGTTCTCATGCTGTCTTGTTCCGAAAACCTCCTGCAGCCAGGCGCTCTCTTCAATTCAGTTAAATCAAGATAGTGCCTTTCAGCTCACCTCTTTAGCATTGGTTCGTCCCTGCTCAGCGTAATTGTCGAACCATAAGAAGTCCCTCTATACTGTCCATATCAGCGTTCGCAAATACTTCACTGTTTGCAGTGCAGTCTTGCCACCGTATGTCCACGATGGAGCGCAAGCATCTTTGGTGAAGCGTTCACGAAGTCTTAGTTTTTTTCTGAATAGTGTCCATGTCTCAGATCCGAATCGAAGGGTTGAGAAGAAGAAGGAGCATTTGTACAAATTTGTCCTAGCATTTGGAACATTGGATGTGCATTGATCGCTGTGTCTTTCTGAACATTTTATTGTGTTCTGTTTTTGTATTTGAAGATTATGGTTTAGTGTTTCATGCATAATTGCTACTCTTCTTTTAAGTCTTCTCTCCTGAAGGCTTTCTAACTGAAGTGATTTTACTAAAGATGCTACTGTAGTCAAATGTGAATATTCGTTTGTTACGAGTCTCACTGCTCTATTTTGTATCTGTTCCAGTTTCTGTATTTGATAAGATAAGATATAAATAGGATAAGATCTCTCGTCTGCTTATTTTGGCTTTTGAGTTACTGCCCTTTGTCAGAACATTATAAGCTAATAATCATGTTGTGTACGAAATGACCTTTCCAGGGCTAATCACCTTTACTTTTCTTTGGGTCAAAACAAAACAACTCCCTCCTTCTCCCTTGTAGTTCACACCTTTCCTCGCTACGTGCGTGACCCGCTTTTTTTTGACCTACTTCATGTTACGTTGCGTAATTTTATTTTGTGTGTCGTTTTCCCCTGGGAACATCTCCTTTTCGTTATCTTCATTGCCAATGTCTATTCTTAATAATTGAGTATTATGAGCTTTAGAAATTTTTTTTTTGTTAATTAATATAAGTAAGCTATTGTATCATACACTCAAAAAGAGATAGATAGCTAGGGGAGGGGACGACAGATATATAGAAAGATAGATAGATAGAAAGATAGATAGATAGAAAGATAGATAGATAGATAGATAGATAGATAGATAGATAGATAGATAGATAGATAGATAGATAGATAGATAGATAGATAGATAGATAGATAGATAGATTTTGAGACAAAAGGAAATCAACTGCCGAGGGCTGAGTAGCCAAGCCTAATAATTCACTCTTTATTAATCTTCGGATTCGAAGACAACACTATTATTAGGCTATATTATATTATATTATATTATATATTCGTAGTGTACGTTTAATTTCACTCCACAACCGAAGGCCCCCCCCCCCCAAAAAAAAAAAATAATAAATTCATCTCTATTAAAAAAAAAAGAAACTTTTTAACAAATCGGGTCGACAATTACGCTGATAGTGAGTATAGCAGAACTAGAATCATTTCGTCGCGATATTACTTTTATCAATCAAAAGAAGACCTTGACTTAAAAGTTCCTTGTCCATTTGCGAATCCGTCAGGGGTCGCCTGGAAGTTTTATGTGATAACACAAACTCTCTTAAGAATCTTGTAATTGATAAATTGGTCTTGTCAAGAATTTATAGTTAAAAAGCTGTTATAATGTTTATTAATTCATTTCCTTTGTTTTTTTTTGTTTCAGCTTTAAAGTGTAACAACGATCCTGAGGTAACCAAATTTCTGGCAGACACTGGAATCGGTTTCGATTGTGCCAGCAAGGTAGGTACTTTGCGTCAATGAAGGCATTTATGCATCCTTAATTGAATGAGCTGCCAACTTTGACTAAAAGAATATTAGTCCTTTTTCGGTTGCTGTTATATGATTAAATAGGTTAGAACGAATCAATTATACTTATGTATAAACATTTGAAAGGGAAACAGAGTAAACCCATTCAGCAGTTTAATAAGAAAAACATATAAGCACATTACAACTATATCTTACTTCTATACACATGGCACAGACGTTACTTCAAAAAAGAAGATGATTACGTCCTACGCGTCATGCATTCAGTCATGCATATTAACCAATGACTTAAATTCTGTCAAGCCACTGGTTTTCCTGGCTAGCTCAAGCAACCCATTCCATGCTCTAATAGCACTAGGGAAGAAGGAGCATTTGTACAAATTTGTCCTAGCATATGGGATGTAGGGTGTGCCTTTATCTTTGTGTCTTTCAGAGTATTTTATTACATTTTGTTTTTGTATTTGAAAATTATGGTTTAGTGTTTTATGTATAATTGCTATATCTCTCAATAATGCAGCGGTATCTCCCTTTTCCAATATTAAACAAAATAATTAATTACCAATAAGTAATTGACTAATGTTTTTTCATGTGGTTTTTTTTTAGGTACAATAAATAATTGTTACAAGTTTCAACTTGATCCGAGAAAGGGTGTGGGAGAAATGACGTGTACGATTATATAAGGGGATAAAACACCACAAAGTTAGCTATATTTCAGGGGCCGCTAAAAAGTATAATTGCGAAATAGTTGTACTGAGGGTATACATGTCTAGCTCAACACCTTGGGAAATGCTGAATACTTTGTTTGATCCTATTGACCTCAGGCGGAGTTAGTTCAAATCCTTGACCTTGGTGTACATCCATCTCGTATTGTCTATGCCAATCCTTGTAAGCCATGTTCGCATCTTCAGTTCGCTGCCAACAATGACGTAGACTTGATGACATTTGATGACATCCACGAGCTGATAAAGGTCAAACAATATTTCCCGAAAGCCAGGTCAGCTTTTCTGTTTTTCTGCATTGTTGAAGTTTTGTGCCGCACTAGAGTTAAAAATAAGCAAAATATTTTAAAAAGCTTATCTAACGTAAAGAACTTTGCACTGACAAATATATCTCTCAGTTATGTAGAAGATATTTCTCTTATTTGATATTAAACAAAATAATTATTTACCAGTAATTCATTGACTAATTCCGTGTTTCCCAAAGTGGGGTACGCGTAGCTCTTCTTATTGATGCCAATTAATGTTATTTACAATAAAACTTTTATTTATATTTTTTATGAAAAATTTTATATTTCGTTTATTATTGTTAAGAGTACCTTTTATGATTTTCGGTGGCGAAGGGTGCTTAGAGTTTTAAAAAATTATTGAAGGGGTTCGCATGTGTTGAAAGTTTGGGAAACACTGGACTAATTGGTTAATTTTTTTAATTGATTGGTGTTTTGTTACATACAATAACATTGAATGTGAAACACAACAACAAAAGCTTTAAATTCTTTAGTAAATTTTTTTTGTCTAGCTGGTTAATACTTTTAAATGTAATTTATTATACAAATCTCCACTTTTAATTGTCAGATTACTGCTGCGCATCCAATCCAACAAGCTACATAAAGCAAAACATAATTTCAACAAAAAATTTGGCTGTGCTCTGAGATCTGCTAAGAGATTGTTGGTCCAGGCCAAACACATGCACCTAAGCGTGGTTGGAGTCAGGTAGGTTTTGATTGGTTGGAATTTCGCGAATTGGAAACCAATGCCAGGAATAGTTTGTGCAATGAGCTAATAGCTTTCATGAGGAGATGATTTATTGCAACAGACGTTATAAAAAGTCAAAACATCATGTGTACTATCAATCTAATTGTCATTTCGCGAACTCATAATGAACATCTTTATTATCCATGTCCATGTATGCGTCAACCATTTAACTACACGATCAATTCCGATTTAGGAATTATCTTTGGTGTTATACCTATGGTTTTGGGTATATGTATATTTTTATTATAAAAAAAAACCAAAACAATATGATTTCGACAAAGTAGATAACGACTTACAATTTGCATTACATCTACAATGTCATTAATAATATTCCCTTTGTTTTATTTACCGAACCATCAATGTTTCTCATTCAATGTCCGCATCTTAAATTCTATACGCAATTAACTCCCTTTAACTCTTTTATCTCCGTAATTATTTTCCACGTTCTGACATTTTTTTTTTCAATTTTCACCTTTGTACATTCTACCCCGTTATGTTAAAACTCCAATAACATTTTGGTTTGTAGTCAGAAAACGTTACTTTTGGTCTAGAATTGTAGAAGAATGTGTGCTCATTTTATATAACACAAATTCAAGTTTTAAAAGCCAAAAAGTAATTAAATTTATTGTGGTTAAAAAAAAAATGCTATCGTTAATTAGGAGCGCGAGAACTAGTTTAGATTTACATTTTATCCCAGGTCTCTTTGGTCTACGCCCCACACAGTCAACACTCTGAGGGTTCAATATCGCCTCTTCTCCCTCGCCATCTGTTTAATTAACATTTTGGGGATCTTTCCTCTAGATTTGTCAATGTTTTAACACAACAACATTATAACTCTTGTCATTATCTATGTCCAAGCTGGCATTTATTCCATTGCTAATATTCTCCACCAACGCAGTGACTCTTTTTAACTCTTTGCTGCCTGTATTATACTTAGCAAATACTAGGCCATCATGCCTTATCCTCTTGAGGCAACGTAATTAATAGGTACACTTCCCATTCATCTCTGCACGAGTGATGGCGAATTGTATATAGTATTCACTTTGCCCTTTCTTATCAGTGTACTTACACTTGTACATATTTATATTTACTGATCAGAAAGCAGATAGTTAAAACAACCACCACCTTTTTTTTCCCCCACTTACAGACGTATTTCAATATTTGTATTTATAAATATCTGATGATACCATCATAATCGAAAGTGTTCACTTTTTTTTTATATTTATTCCTAAAAAGGTAATCTTAGAGAGTTATGCAAACGACTTTTAGGCCGAGTGTTCCCCCTTTACCCCTACTTCTTATTAACACTTATATCAATATAAGTGTTTCGAATCGCAACTATTCAATTATGTTGTATAAATTTATGTCACCAGCTGGCCTAGTCCAGTACCGATAGTGCACTTAATATTGTCATTTTCCCTGTGTTGTTAATGGTTCTTGACTTGTAGCACCGAATTTCTGGTAGACAAGCATGCCGCTGTACGAGCATTATATCTTTATGCAAAGACTTGAAATAACTTGAGTAAATTCTTTGTGAACAAAACTAAATAGAACCTTTATTACAATATAAACAAAATGAACTTGAAATGAATATAGTAGACTTTAAAAATAATATAAAGTGGTAATTTGAACAAAATCTAACTCACTACAATAACACGTCTTTTCACTCTGGTATTCTGGATTCGCATGGTGTACCCAAGAAAACTTACGACAGTTCCGCCTCTCTTGCATCATTTGCACTGCATATCCACCAACCGATTGCTAACTCGCAATAGAAAAGTACAAACACACACTCCATAACACTCTGTTGGTATTGATATTGTTTAATCATTATCATAATACACGTATCCCAATTCTAATGAAATAATTCAAAGATTCATGAAAGAATTTAGAATTTTTTACAGATTTATTTTACACATTTATAAAGAAACAAAAAGGCTGATTCACCATAAAGAAAATTAGAAAATGCATTCTCTATTTTTATTTATTTCCAAACTCTAGAAAATTGACATAGCCAAAAATACTGCTGAGATTTATCTCAAGTAAACAATAAAGATTATGAGAAAAAATACTGTATATAGATAACTCCAGAACACAGAATAAAAAAATAAAGCATTACTAATACATAAAAATGGTAAGTCAGCAATGATTAAAGAAATAATTTACTTAAATGTTTGTGACATTGACCTAAATATATTATATCATGTCTATGGTTTGTGATTTCCGGCCTAGTTTTCATGTCGGAAGTCTGCCGGAAGATGTCACGTCTTTCTCCACAACTATCTGTGATGCTAGTCTTGCATTTAAGTTGGGTGAAGACTTGGGCTTTGATATGACCATACTGGACATTGGGGGAGGATTCCCTGGAGTAGATACTGAACACATGTCTTTTGAGAAGGTGAGCACACGTTTTGTATTATCAATGTAGTCGAACCATCAATCAATTAATATAAAAATATGTCCATCTCATTTTGTAATGTAATGAAGAGGATTGAACAGAACACAAAAACAGGCATAAATATAGATATATACTGTTACGATTCTCTCTCCCTATTCAGGCCTTCTGTAAACACTGCTAAACACATAACACGTCAACACATCAAGTACTTGACAATGCTTCAAATAATCTGATGCTTTAATAATGGGCAATTAAAACAACCAATATGACACAATTGGCAATGCATCAACACAAAAATGCTGTACTGTATATCACCGTACTAGACTAATAAACTCTACTGTCTCTATCTCTTCCTGGACTCGTACATCCACTTCAGGACTCCACCAGAACCGACTTCATGGCAGACTAACAGTCCCGGTGTACTCGCTGTCGTGTCTTGAACTGCCCTGCCTTACACACACTGTGTCTCTGGTCTACGCAGACTTATGATCAGATGACCATAACCCGGGTCCTATTCACCTGCAAAGTTCATGCCAGTACTGTCCCTTGCCCTTCGATATAGCACGCTAAACTGGCCTGTGTCACATATGTCAGCTGATCACACACAGTTAACCCTATTCCGTCGCGAATAGGGTTACAACAATATATTATTCATGGGCTTTTTTAAAAATTGCTTTTACATAGCTCAGCTTACATGATGCTCAGTACGCTATGGTCCAATCTCTTTTCTCATCTTGGAAGACAATAGCCACCCGCTTCATCATAACTATGTCAAGTCGTCGCGAAGTGGGCGACTGCTGTCAATCAAGACAAGATCACAGCGGTACAAATACTCGTTTCTACTTACGCGGTCAGACTGTATCAACGCCACCCTTCGATCAGGAAACATGAAAAGGACCAAGATGCGTGTGCGTAGTCGCTGAATGAACTCTTTATGTTATGTCTGTTCTATTTATGTGCATGTTTCTATTGTGTTGTCTTTATAAGAGAAGAGTCCTTGTAATCACAACAAATTTCTATATGGATCAATAAAGCAGTCTTAGTCTTAGTCTTATAAAGACAAAATAACATAAACATTCACATAAATAGAACAGACACAACATAAAGAGTTCATTCAGCAACTATACACAGGCATCTTGGCCCGAATTCATGTTTCTTAATCAACGAAGGGTGTTGTTACAGTCTGACCGAGTGAGGTACGAACGCTCTGTTCTTGTTTTGATTGACGAAGTCACCCACTTCGCGACGACTTGACATAGTTCTGATGGAACAAGTGGCTGTTGTCTTCCAAGATTTTTCTTTATGTTCATATTCCAATTGTAATTATCTTTTTTTTTTTTTTTTTGCTTTCCTCCTAGGTAGCTGCTGTGGTCAACACAGCCCTGGATACATATTTTCCGGAGTCTCGTGGTGTCCATATTATTGCAGAGCCTGGACGTTACTTGGCGACACCGGCCTTCACCTTGGCTGTAAGCGTCATAGCCAAGCGTGTTGTGCAAGAGAACTTTGAAGAATGTTCAGGTAACTTTACCGGAGTAACTATTGATCTCCGAGATTACTTGAGTCAACATGGCGGCGATGTCATCAAACATAATATGACAACAACCATTAATGTGACGTAGTTGGTTGTTTTTTTTTCTCTTTATTTTGACAGCGCGGAAAAGAGAATGTTAACCTGGCCAGAGATTTGTTTTTTTAGGAAATTTATTATTTAAAAACTAATTGGTTCACGACAGGTCACAGCAAGTCGAAAGAACTGATAGAAAACTGATACATCTACTATCCAAAATCCAAACATCTCTCTCGAAAACGTAGCCTCTGTTTCATTAGTGGGAGAGAAAAAAAAAGGTGTCGTGATTTCAACTTTAGTATCATACTTATGTGGGTTTTTTAACTATTGCAACCCCACACATACGCACACACCTTTTCGAAATGTAAAAGATAATTTAGAATCCTTGAAAATTTATATGAACCTTTCAAATAAAAAAAAAAAAAAAACATACACAAACTAGAACAGACGCATAATAGAGCCTTGGGGTTTATAGCCAATGTATATTAGGGCCTACATTAGACTAAATTAACACCATTAGTAATATCAATAAACTTAAAGACACTTTAGGATAAAAGACTAAATAGTAGAATTGCAATAATGCAAAAACTGAACCATAATTTGCAAATAATAAAATACCCAGAAAGACACAAAGATAAAGGGATTTTTCTTATTTCATATAATAGGACTAATACTAGGACTAATGCTACGACTTATACTAGCACTTATACTTGGACTAATACTAGAACTAATACTAGGACTTATACTTGGACTAATACTAAGACTGTAATGAAACAACAATAACATGACTTTATTCCACAAAATTAGACCACAGTAAACAGTGAATGAAACCAGCACATCTCACATAACTCTGATGAAGTACTATAAACACACACACTGGACATGAAACACACACTGGACATGACCTTCTGAGACGCTGGACGCAAGCAGAAAATCAACTCAGTTACACTACAAAGACATATGCTAGGACTTATACTTGGACTAATACTAGGACTAATACTATGAATTACTCTTGAACTAATACTAGGACTTATATAAACTTGGACTAATCCTTGGACTTATAGTTGGACTAATTCCTTTAAGTGTCCTTGTTTTTCCTATTTCCATTAAAGCTAGAGCAAGAATCAGGAACGTTATTGACCCTTTCACGTAATAGCTTCGATTCTCAAATTGAAATGCTCGACTAGTGGTTACACATGGAAACTCGTGGCACTCTAGTACCTTCCATTTTGTTGGAACCAAGAAGTACCTGAAGTAACTGGTGGTTAGATGTTGAGGTCGGTCGTTGAATTATAGCACTATATTGCTTGTATATAACTGAATAATATTTCAAATTATAGAACTGGAAATAACTTGAATATACCTCTTTTGTGAACAAAACTAAATATAATTCTTATTACATTATAGACACATTTAACATGAGATGGATTGAAACAAATCTTAACTCACAATAAACACACGTCCCTACACTCTCGCATTTTTTGGTCGTCTCTCGTTCTTAACATTATGACAGAACCGCTCATCATGCATCATTCTACAAGGCTAACAATTAATGCTCCCTTTCTTCATCATCACCTTGGAAACAAAGATATACATTCCAACATTACAGGCTACCAACAATTCCGACCAAATCCTTTTCACTACACATGGCTGAATATCGTACCTCCGGGTTTACTGTATCTCTTTCTGTCGCGCAGGATGTCACGCTTGCCTGGAAGTGTGTGAATGCCATGGGGGGGCATTCGAGTCGGTGGGCGATGACGTCGTTCGCAAAGAAGAGCCAATCAGAGACGAGGCAATGGTGAGAATGTATTACGTCAATGACGGCATATATGGATCCTTCAATAACGTCTTCACTGACCACGCCATAGTTCACCCCTGTGTTCTTAAGGTAAGAAATGAAACTTAGAAACTGCGTCCTTTGCGGTTTGATTCTTCTTCTTGAAATTGTCAGGTAGAGCTAAGCCTTCGGCTCTTGGAACTCTAGGCCAGCAAAAGTGAACAAGAGCTCCCTTTCACCGGCCTGAATGAGAACAGTGTGCACTGTTCTGTCTGGCGGATGGGTCAGACTCGCGGCAAGAGGCCGCGTACACTAAGACCCCTGCCATTTTCCTTTTCTATTTCAAGCTAACCGTGCGGGACACGCCATTTATGTAACGGCCCCTTGAGGAACAGCGCCTGGATTGTGGCAAGGTTGTGGGAGCTTTTTTACAACTCCGCTCAGTGCAATGAGGATGCTCTCGCACCCCCTTAGGCACCCCCACGGGAGTCTTGTTTTGCTACCCTTTAGCCTAATCGTTTCCTCCTACAATCGTTTCCACCCGGGCGCCACTATGAGGCAGGGTAGCATGCCCGGATTACGGTTTGATCAACAACAACACATATTCTAATCCAACGGACTCTAACCGAGACCAATCGCTATAGAAGGCCAGAACACTGACCTACAACGTCACAACCTGTGGGAAGTTTAGACCAGAAGCTCGTAGCCACGTTAGAGGCCTTAACGACGTGGCAAAGAGCTATTGGTCTAAACTGCCCACAAGTTGTGACGTTGCCAGTCGGTGTTGAGGCTTTCTATAACGAATGGCCTCGCTCTAACAGACTCCTGTAAATCTTAATGGTATAGGACGTCAATCCCTTGCCTCAAGATTTCACAAAAGAAAAAAAATTGTTACAAAGACACTGCCAATGTATCTGTTACTTTCGAGTTTTGTCTCCGCCGAGTCTCTAATGTCATATGTGATAGGGTTTTAAATGCCTTACAGTTGCGAGATTGTTTTGTTATAAACAAACAACAAGTTGTTAATATGGTTGCTGTATTCTGCAGTCATCTAAGGCCTCTTCCCAGAAAGGCGGCGCAAGCAAGCTTCATCGATCAATTTTATGGGGCCCTACGTGTGATGGCCTTGATTGCGTCATGCGGGAATGTCTCTTGCCTGATCTGGAGGTTGGCGAGAGTCTGTACTTTCGGGACATGGGTGCCTACACTGTCACACTGTCCTGTGATTTCAACGGTGTACCAAGGCCACTGCGATTCTACATCTGTGATGACACGACATGGTAAATCTTACCTTTACCTTGCTTAAGTTTAGATAAAAACTAAATACATTGCTTGCTATATATCTTTAAGTTATAGAAATATTTTATTATTAAAAGGATGCTTGCGGTAAACAACTGATCATTATTTAAACAAAAAAAAACTACAATAATTATAATTATACTAGTCGACCGGCGGCGTAGCATACGACGCTCTTTTGTAGGGCCTTAGGCCACTGCAACCTATGCGTCCGCAGTGTGCACCGCACTTTCATAGGACCCGCGCTAATTCTAGGTGTATAAATTATTAAATTAAACCATTTAATAACTTATAACACATTTCCCGCTGCCTCCTGATTTACCGGGAGCTCCTGGAAATCTCCTGAAATTGCAAAATATACGAACAAGTCCTGGAAATATCCGGCAATTATTAAAAATCTTTTGAAAACTCATAAAAATCTAATAAAATATATACACAAATATTGTCATTTTGGGGTGTCATTCAATATGGAAAACACCAATCCTACGCGCGATTAAAAAAAAAACGGCATTATACAATATCCGTAATTGTGGAATCTAGTGGAAGAAGCTTCTCGCGCCTCAAACTAATGAAGAATTACTTGAGGTCAACAATTCTCGTAGAT
Source organism: Biomphalaria pfeifferi (assembly GCA_030265305.1). NCBI lineage: Eukaryota > Metazoa > Mollusca > Gastropoda > Planorbidae > Biomphalaria > Biomphalaria pfeifferi. The sequence goes on along the minus strand of JASAOG010000162.1, from coordinate 1,285,905 downwards.
AGATTGAAACATTTGGTAATTCTTGCTATTGAGCTTGATCTATGTAGGAAATACATTTATTATGATATACTGTATGACTTCGCTACACGCAAGGCTCGTCAAGTAATTCTGTACGTAGTAACAAATGAATAAAATGCAAAGACAAATTTATTTTCTAATACAAACTCTTAGATGTCACTTTTTATCCGTATCCCTAACCAAACGTGGCCCCGCGAAATCCGTTTCGCATAGGGCCCCACAACAGTTAAGTCCGGCCCTGCTATTTAGTGACGAGTGAACACTACTTGTTCTCCTCCCCTCTCCCCTCTTTTTTTTTTTGTTCGTAGGGTAACAACGAATCCGACTTGCAGAAATAAAAGAGTGATCTTTCCTTTACTTTTGTCTTGAGCCATGAAGAGAATTATATATATAGATATTCTATTTATACAAACTTCAAATTCTATTCCCATAGGATTGTACTTTACTTTAATATTTATACAACTGGTCAAAACATATATCAATTAACTCTGTCCGTGTAGGAAAAAGATTTTCTAGTCCTCTAGCCAAATTCAAATTATTTTGTATACTTTGAAACCGGTCAAACTAGACTTGTCCCAGTGTGGCCAACGAGCTAGTCAATCTTTTCAAACAATATATATCAACTGTCAAATTCCTATAAAAATTGTTAGAGCCGTTTTCAAGAAAAACTGTCCACTCTGACGGTTTTGCCAAGGTTTTGCCCACTCTGAATATGCGTTTTGAATAGAGGTGCTGTAATAATAAAGTTATCATTTAAAATAACTTTTTATACATGTTTTTTTTTTTATTTTATTTTAGGTCCGCCATTTACCCTAACCCTAACACATGGTCGCATACAACATCTGTGCCAATAACGAGCTCTACAGAAAACTGTGAAAAACCTTGTTGCTTTAAGGAGCCAGCATACAACCAGAATTATCAGACCTCAGTCTTCACTCTAGAATATCAACAGCATTATCAGAATGAGTATTATCAACCGTATTCCCCGGGAACTCCAGAAGCAATGTCAATTCCAAGACCTTCAGACAAAAGGAGCTACAGGCTATTGCTAAGTAAAGGGGAGTAATCTCATTTAAGAAGAAAAAAGATTTATTTTTTATTCTAGGAATAATGTTATGTTCTTTGACCACTTCTGCAACTTCAAATCACTTGCAGAAGAGAAAAAAGGACAACGGTACATCGGGACAGTGATGTTCTACACTTAAAGAAATATACGAAACCTGTTACTCAGAGATCCTCAACATTAGTTTCCTTTTCAACAAGACTTTTTTTTGGTCTTCAGCGCGCAGTCGTGGTCCAGCGATAGCGAGAAACTCGTATTGTTGTTGTTTTGTTCTTTTTCGCGAACTATGAACTACTTCAACACTTCGCTTCGTGAGAAAATATGAAGCTAATATAATTAGATCTACCATTGCCGGATCTAGCATAGTGCAATACAGTGAAGCCCCACAGGAATTCACTCTTATGTAATTATTTTACAAGCACTCTGTTGTTGTTTTATTTCTGTACAAATACGACATACTTTTTACATACAATTTTAAGAGCGATTTGTATATTAAAGCTTTTTGGGGGTAGTATAATTCCTGCCCCGGGCACTGAGTTTTACAGCCTTTGATTTACTGGTATATTTCACGAAGATAATTCTCTGTCCTCTTTGGTAAGTCTCTGCCTTCTCTTCTTTGTTTATTGATGTTGTTTTCTCGTCTTTAGACGACAGATTTATTGATCCATTATTGGGAAATGTGTTAATTCTTTCCTCCTATGGGTGAGAAAGTATCTTGTGACTATCTATTATACAATATATGTATATATTGTACATGATGTTATAATTCTTCCACGTAAGGAGGTATTCGTTTTAGTAAGTTGTTTACTTCAAGACACCAAAGGCCTTGTATAAAAATAAGTAAAGTAACCCTTTCAGACCTGGCAATCTATATTTAAAGGCTTAAAGGTCATCTGTTTCTTTCGTCACGGTTAGCGAGGTTGTTAAGTGGCCAGCACAACGACCCGAAATTTTAAAAAATCACAATTTTCACCAGGATTCCAACTCGGCATCCCTCGTTCCGGAAGCTAATCACTTTACCACTCAACCACCGTGCCTCGAAGACCTTGAATATATGAATAATTATTGTTCACTTATTATTGTGAAATTATAAGCAGACTGTCACGTAACATACAATTATTGCTTTAAGTTTTATTTTAATTTTATGCAATCATCTTCAAAGCAATTCTAGAAACAATTTAAATTCTATAAAAAAAAAAAATAAAAAAAAAATAGAATACAGAATAGCACTATACATAGTGGCACGTAATATAAGGTAAAGGATTCGAAGTCTTGGAAAGAGCGGGAAAAGCCAGCTGTAATGAGCTGAACGAAGAGAGTTATCTTTTTTAATTGTATTGAACAGTGTGTATATTTTATTAAAGTGATTCCTAGTTTCAGAATTAAAGCCCTGTATTTATTGTTCGACGATCTTCATTGTTTGAATTAATAGTTTGCATTTGAATCTCCGACATAACGATATTGTTTGAGTGACTTGTTTTTGGTTTTTTTAAATCCTTCTATTTTTAGTGTTTATCTAAGTCTGCACCTTGATACTCCCTTCTCCTCAAACCCTAGTTGTCAACCTTATCAATACTATGTACTTATGCAGAAAAATGTACAATAAAATTTGACAATCATAGCAAACAACCAAAACGTGGAATCTGATTTGGCGACGTTTCACGCAAAGGGCACCAAGTGCTTTGCCAATCAATGAAATCCACACAAAAAAAGTAATAATAAAAACGAAACTTTATTTTGCTGAACTAGCTGCATAGACTAAGATCGCAAAATACCTGGGTGTTATAACATAAAAAGTTATCATGGACTCCCCATAGAGACGAAATAATTGAGAAATCAAATTAATAGACCAATCAAATCAAAAAAAGCTAATCTACTAAAATCCATTTTTTTCAAATTAAAACATTTGTTTGCAGGCCTACATATATTTGATTAAAATTTGAAATGAATAGACTTAATTTTGTATGTTTATGTGTTAAGTTATAAAGTAGATATTGAGGTAGACATAGATCTAGATCTAGACTAATATAGAGTTATAGAGTTCATTTTGTGCTGCGTGAAGGCTTTGCTCTGCGCATGCGTAACCTTTTTTCATGAATGAATATAGACCTATCTCAACACGGCTACGCAGTTTTAGCGAACAAATGTATTAAAAATGCTTTAGAAAAACAAATTTGAATGTTAATTTGATTAAAATATGAAATGAATGGACTATAATTAGTATGTTCATGTGTTAAAGCATAAAACTATCTTTGCGAAAAGAAGTTTTATGATCCTAGTATTCAATAAGAGTTTTAGACCTAGGCCTAGGAATAGACTCAGTAGAGAGATGTGTTAATGTGTAACCATTTGGTAATGTCTAATGAAAGAATGTGCATCGGGATATCTAAATTCGCAAATTTAAATAACGAATTAATGTAAAAATGCTTTTGAAACACAAATTTGAAGGTTAATTTTATTAAATAATGAAATCAATAAACTATATTTTGTATTTTCATGTGTCAAAGTAAAAAACTATCTGCGCAAAGTGTATTTCTTAAAATTAGATCTAGGTCTAAATCCTTTCGATCTTTTCTCATGTCAACATTGTTAACCATGGCCTAGATCCATAAATACTATAGCTTTAATAGAGTCGAACAACTTTATTTATTTTGAGGGTCTTAAGTTGGTTTTAGGGCTACAATACATACACTATGGTCTAAGTTAGTACCCAAGGAACATTCCTGCCTAGTTTTATCAAGATTGGTCAAGCGGTTTAGATGTCTATAAGTAACATACATACATACATACGCCTCACATTCTACTTTATAATATAAGATGCTAGCCTGACATTACCCGCGGCCTGCTGGTCTAAGTTTGTGTTTTCTAATCTAGTGGATTAGATTTAGATGTATGTTAAAGTTAGCTAATGATCCTTTCAAGAACAGAGTTACGCGCTCTTGACAAGATGGCTGCTCCCTGTTTACAGTTATCATAGATGAGTTAAATTTTCGTTTTGTCGTATATAAACCAAATAAAATTCCTTTAAAAAGCTATTCAACTAATAAACTAATATCTTTAAATTATAGATTTAACTTAATTCAGCATTATTTCCACTAATTAATTCAAATTAACAACTCTAAGTTTAGGACTATTTTGTCTTACTAATCAACTAATCCTTATAATTATATTTAATATTATTTAGTCTATATTTATTTTTATATTTTTGGATCTAGTCAGTCTTAGACTTAGACTTTAATTAAGGCCTTAGATCTACTAACCATCTACAAATACTACTAATTATAAACTAATAGTAATACTCTATATAGTTAGTTAAAGTTAGTTAAACACATAAATATATTGATCTACCATTAGATCTAGATCTAGAATTAGATCTGGATCTAGTCTAGGTCTATATTTTGAATAAACCATTTGATTGTCATTGTAAATTAGCTATCACTTTAGACTTAGCTTAGGCCATCTTAGGCATTTTTAACCTTAAACTAGATTTAGACTAGACCTTTTAAAACTAAAATCAACAACAGTCATCATGAAATTGCTCTGGCTGTTTATCCTAATAATTACTAAATACACACTAGCTGAACACAGAACTAGATCTACCTCAGTCAACACTAAACTTAAAAAGGAAACAACAGTCATAATCAATCATCACACTTTAGATCAATGCAACTTAAAAAATAACCTAACATACACATCCATAACATTAAAGAAGATTACCCATCACAAATGGAAGTTCTCAATCAGACACAGTAGAAATAAATACCTTTCACTGTTAATATTAATAGCAGGGGATGTAGAGTCAAATCCAGGGCCTAGATCTAAAGATAGATGCAACATCTGCAAAAAAGTATGCACCATGAAACAGAGAGCCATTCAATGTGACACCTGCGATGAATGGTACCATGCATCATGTCTCCATATGAATACACCTGTGTATTTTGCCTTAGGCAACAAAGATGCATCATGGCACTGTGTACCGTGTGGGTTACCTCAGTTTACATCAGGACTGTTTGATTCCTTTGATGCGGACACTTCTAACCCATTCAACATCCTAAACACCATCCCAAAACCAACTCACCAACCACTAGCCAGATCCACTCCTGTTAAACCTAAATCTACTAAAATTAATACAACAGCCTCACTAAACAAACCTACCAAAGAAGTAATACCAAAATACCTTAAAACCTTAGTAATAAATTTTCAAAGCATTAGGAACAAAACAGCAGACTTAGAAATTTTATTAGAATGTGAGAAACCAGACATAATTGCAGGAACAGAAACTTGGCTACATCCTGAAATTTATAATGCAGAAATTTTCAATAGTAATTATGAAATTTTTAGAAAAGATAGGGCTGATAATCATGGAGGAGTTCTTTTAGCAATAAAAAACACTCTTATAGCAGAAGAAATTACCTTACCTAGCTCAAAAAACATAGAATCTACATTTTGTAAAATTAATACCACCTCAACATCCCTTATAATAGGCAGCATTTACAGACCACCAAATTCTAGTTTAGAATACATGCAGGAACTATGTAATCAGATTACTACACTTAAAGAGACAAATAAAAATGCAGTTTTTTGGATTATGGGTGACTTCAACCTACCTGATATAAATTGGAAAACACTAACCATAGATAAACACCAAAACCTTAAGGACATAAATGAGCTTTTCATAGAAACTTTACACAACCTAAGTTTAGATCAAATCATTAAAAAGCCAACTAGATTAAACAACACATTAGATCTCTTCTTAACCAACAGACCTGGATTAGTAGTTGATTATGATATTATCCCTGGTCTATCAGACCATGAGATCATAAAAATACACAGTCAGATAAAAGCAGTAGCCAATACAAAAACCAAAAGAAAAATCTTACTCTGGAATAAATGTAACCTAACACAACTACACCAAGCTGCATTAAACTTTCAACAAACATTCTTATTAGAAAAAGACATTAACCAACCAGTCGATGACCTCTGGAATTTCATTAAAAACCATCTTAAAAGCATTATAGAAAATCATATACCAAATAAATACACATCAAACAAAATAAATAAATGCTGGTTTAATAATAGACTAAAGAAGCTTTGTAAACAGAAGGAAAACCTATATAGAAAATTTAAAGCAACCAAGGCCGAAAGAGTTTACAAAAAGTATATAAAAATTAAACACCTAACCCAAAAAGTAAGCAGACAGCTGCAGAGTGAATACATCAACAATGTAATATCTAAAGATAACAACAAAAACCTATGGTCATACATTAAGTCTAAGAAAATGGAAACAACAGGCATAGCGCCATTAAAAGATGAACATAACATAATACATAATGATAATGAAACTAAAGCAAACATCCTAAACAAATACTTTGCATCAGCATTCTCAGCCCCAGGAGACAAAGACATATTTCTTAATTTGAACCAAGTAGACAACATAGAAGATTTAGTAGTACAAGAAAATGGAATTAAAAAACTATTAGCCAACACCAAACCAAATAAAGCGTCTGGACCTGATGGTATTCCAGCTAGATTACTCAAAGAACTAAGCAATGAGCTAGCCCCAGTGTTCAAAATACTCTTTCAAGCATCGCTTAACCAGGGCAGAGTACCAAAGGACTGGAAAGAAGCTAATGTCACCCCCCTATTTAAAAAAGGAGAAAAATCTGATCCAGGAAACTACAGACCAGTATCACTTACCAGCATCACATGTAAAATACTAGAACACATAATATGTAGCAATATCATAAACCACTTAGACAAACATAATGTCCTCACCCCATACCAACATGGCTTTAGGAAATATAGATCATGTGAAACACAACTAATAGGACTAATTGATGATTTTTCAAAAGGTTTAGATAATAGTGAACAAATAGATGCTATCTTACTAGATTTTTCCAAGGCTTTTGACAAAGTTCACCACCATAGTTTGCTTAAAAAATTAAAATATTTCGGCATTAACGGTCCACTGCATCAGTGGATTAAAGATTTTCTGATAGGGAGAGAACAAACTGTAATAATAAATGGCTCTAAATCAACACCAATAACAGTAAACTCAGGTGTACCTCAAGGAACAGTTTTGGGTCCACTACTATTTTTAATTTACATAAATGATTTACCAAATTGCATTAGTTCAGGAACAAAAGTCAGATTATTTGCAGACGATTGCATAATATATAGAACAATAAAAACAAAACAAGACACAGATATTTTACAAAGAGAATTAGATGAATTACAGAAATGGGAATCAAATTGGAGCATGTCTTTCCACCCAGAAAAATGTCAGTTGTTAAGAGTAACAAAAAAACTAAAACAAATTAATTCCACTTATCTTATTCATGGCAAACCAGTAACACAGACTAAAAACTCAAAATACCTAGGTGTTATAATAAATGAAAAACTGTCATGGAATCCACATATTGATGAAACTATAAAAAAATCCAACAAAGCATTAGGGTTTATTAAAAGAAATTTCTATAAATCAAATAAGAACATAAAACTAAAATGTTATTTAACCTTGGTTAGGCCAATAATAGAATATGCATCCACCGTTTGGGACCCCTCAACTCAAGAAAACATTAAGAAACTGGAACAAACACAAAATAGAGCAGTGAGATTCATAACAAACGAATATTCACATTTGACTAGGGTAACACCATTAGTAAAATCACTAAATTTAGAAAGCCTTCAGGACAGAAGACTCAAAAGTAAAGTAGCAATTATACATAAAACACTGAACCATAATCTTCAAATACAAAAACAAAATTTAATAAAATACTCTGAAAGACACAAAAATAAAGGCACATTCCTCGTCCCATATGCTAGGACAAATTTGTACAAATACTCCTTCTTCCCTAGTGCTATTAGAGCATGGAATGGGTTGCCTGAGCTAGCCAGAAAAACCAGTGACTTGGCAGAATTTAAGTCATTGGTTAATATGCATGACTAAATGCATGACGCGTAGGACGTAATCATCTTCTTTTTTGAAGTAACGTCTGTATTATATAAGAAGAAGAAGAAGTTTTTTCTCTTTCGCTACGAAAATAAAATTAGTTTTGCGAAAATTGGTTTACCCGAAGCCTATATAGTCATATCTATTAAAAACGAAAAGAGCGATAGCTTTGTTAAATGAATGGGATTTTAAAGTGAACTATTAAACGAAATATTTTTTTTACGCGATTCATGAATGAATATAGATTTAAACCTATCTCAACTCGGCTTCGCAGCTTTCGTAAACGAATGTAGTCTCTTAAAATGCTTTAGAAAACCAAATTTGAATGTTTATTTGATCAAAATAAGAAATGAATGGACTATAATACGAATGTTCATGTGTTAAAGTATAAAACTATCTGTACGAAGAGAAGTTTTATCATCTTAGAGCTGAATTAGAGTTTTAGATCTAGAGATGGGATTATAAAGTGAACAATTAAACGAATTAATTTTTAGTACGCGATTCATTGCGGTATTGTCTAGTATCTTTCTCTTTGCCAGGAAATCTGTACTCACAGATATCAGGAACTAATTTATGTAAAAAAAAAAAGCTTTTGAAACACAAAATTGAAGGTTAATTTTATTATATAATGAAATCAATTGATCTTCTTTAGTATTTTCGTGTGTCAAAGTAAAAAACTATCTGCGCAGAGTGTATTTCTTAAAATTAGATCTAGGTCTAAATCCTTTTGATTTCTCATGTCAACATTGTGAACACGGCCTAGATCCATAAAAATACTATAGCTGTAATAGAGTCGGACAACTTTTTTTTTTTTTTAGTGTCTTAAGTTTGTTTTAGGGCTACAATACATACACTACGGTCTAAGTTGGTACCCAAGAAACATTCCTGCCAAGTTTTATCATGATTGGTCAGCCGGTTTTGATGTCTTTAAGTCTACATACATACACCTCACATTCTACTTTATAGTATAGATTTAAAGATCCTACAAGGGAAGCAACCTATACGCGATTTTGATGAAACTTTTAAATGTGTTATTTCCCTTTGAAATGTTTTAATTATTTTAAAGGGAAGTATTTTTTAACTAAGACATAAACTCAAGGGACAGAAAACGACAGCTTATAAATGTCTGGCCTAGAAGTATAAATTTAGATACACATTATTTTATGAAGAAAAAATGAAAAAAACTTTGAACATAGAATTGAACTCATGAACAGAGATGCAAACAATGTGACATGTTCAGCGAACTGCCGACACAGATGTCCAGCTTCGAACCCTGACCGCATGCCTTCTACAGCCGTCCTGCCGGCTGTTTAGCAGTGGCGTAGCTAGGGTGAGGGGAGGAGGGGGTAGAATTTGAAAATCCCCCGGGCCCCCTCTTGAGGGGGGGGGGGGGCAAATGAGTGTTTTTTACATTAAATATTACGCAAAATGCAGGGGGCCCCCAAAGAAGACAAGCCCCTCCGGCCCTCCAAATGATGGCAACTCATGTGCCAGGTAAGTATCATGCGAGTATATGCACTGCCTAATTACACATAATAAATCTGTGCGATTAGAAATATTGTTACCAATTGTTTTTGTTTAGCTTCTAGCTTTCTCATTACGCTATGATCTTGTCTGGACCAGTAGGGAATGAGAAGGGAAGAAGGTGGTACCTTTGTGAATGTTTACATAACCGCTTTTTAAATATATATATTTTTAAAATTCATTCAAGTTTGAAGAGTCCTCAAGGGGACTAATTTAACTTATACCACATATCTGTCAAGTACGATTTCTTTCTCTGTTCAAGATACCAAACAAAGTAATCAATTACCAATAATTAATCTAAATCGACCATCTGCGGACAATGGTTATGCTTGCCCTATATGTGGCAAAATATGTAGGTCAGTGTTGGGACTGCGCAGCCACCGGAAATACTGCATTCCTCACTGATCTTCGGACTCGAAGACAAGCCTTATTATTATTATAATTTCATTGTATTGATTCTTGTGTCAGGTAACACAATAAAAAAAAATTGCCTCATTAATGGAGGGCGACACGCTAGCTACGGAGCTGGATAAGTGCTATGAAAAGTTTTATAGTTATCTAATGTTAGTTTGAAATTTTTAGGCGACCACCTGATTCTCTATCCCCCCTAAGCTAGTACTGTCTCTATTAAAAAAATTACTATTAATTGATAATAAAATTGGTCAATTTTTTCATTGATTTATGTATTGTTATAGACAATAAATAATGGCGCCATTTAAATGGCATCCTAGAATGGGAAGTGGAAGAAATAAATAGTACAAAATTTGTACCAGACACCGTGAGTTGCTATAATCTTGCTATAAACACTAATTAAATCACGCGATGTTGTAGGATTCAAAAAGTAAATCTGGGCTTATTAAATCTACAGGTCCTTTTACCTACCTTGCATGTGAGTCTCTGTCTCTCGCCGTTAACAGGGCCTGCTTTACTTAAGTTGAGGCTATATGTATGATGTCCATGGAGGTTCAGGTCGATGATGGAGCATTGCAAGTACAGTTTGTAGAAAATCCAGCTTGGTGGGGGCGGCCATGTGCAGCTGCCCTGTCTGCATTGATGCATATCCGGTCATACCCACTACCCTTTATGACCCAAACGAGATGAATTGAATAAAAAGTTAATATTGCGTTTTTAAATGTGCTTAAAATGCGTGTAGATATAAAGCTTAATTGATACGAAAACATTACTCTCTAAAACCTGTATTGGCTAGAAGAGTCATCCACTCCACAAATGAGAAAACTCTCAAAAACATGAAAGCCAAAAAAAAATGTTTTAAAACAATTAATTAATTAAAGAGACATAGACTCTTTTTTTTTTTTACCCCCAGAGTAAGTTTCTTTGATATTTGTTGATGTAGCATACGCCTGCCAAGACATCACCCACCCACCTCAGCGTAATTTCCATAGAGTAAGAATTCAACTAACGAAAAAAACATACCAAAAAAAAGTGCTACGTTCAGCAGACAGCATTGTGAGGGAAAGAGATTCACACGCTCACCTTCCAGTCTGTTGTGGCCAAATTTAGGGAACTCGTAAGCTTACGCATGCGTAAAGTACTTTTACAATAGGAAGAGAGAGAAATAATAGACGGAAATGATGAGGGGGGGGGGGTGAAGTTGAGGTGGGGGGGGGTGGTCTGGGACTTCTTTTTTTGAGGTGAGGGGGGGGGGAAACAAGAAAATTACAGTCATTCTATTATATCTTCATCAACATCGTGGTTTGTAAGTGTTGAGTGTTGCCGTAACTTTAGCATTTAATTTTTATCTTCCACAGTTTTCCGTTGGAATAGAAAAACCCTTTTTTTTTATTTATTTATTTAAAACGATGTTAAAGTAAATAAAAAATATTTTTGTTATTGAAGCTTGTGGATTGGAGGTTTACACCTGAAAATCTGTATAGTCTATTTTGATAGTGTTAATGGTGGGTGAGGGGGAGACCATCTGAACTACTCATCTTCCACGATTTGTCAGGGCCTCGTTATGGTGAGAAAAAGGAGAATTTCTTAATTTGTTATTATTTTTGTTTTTTTTGCTAAGAAAGGGGCATGTTGCGCAAAGGTGCGCAAATATGTACTAGTTGTAGAGTGGGATGCGTAGTGTGTGGTGTAGTTATTTATTCATTGCAATAAATACAGCTTAAGAAAAAATTTAAAATTTGCAAGGGTGATTCTCGATGTTCTTTTTTCACAGACAGGAATATATTCCGCTAACTTTAAACTGACTTAAAGCCCAAACTGAACTGATATCACATTCTTAATACATGCGCACATCATTTAAATAATGTGATATATATGTTACACACAGTGGGAGCGGGGAACGCCCCTTTGTTTACACCAGAACCAGAAAGGTCATTTCAGTAAATCAATCTTTTTTTTTTCTCCTCACCTGGAAATAAGCTACAGGTAGCAGCATTCTTCCTAACGACACATCTACATGAAATGAAAGTTGCAGGAACAATTTCCGTTTACCCCTCCCCCCCCCCCCACAACCCCCCCACACCTGTATAATTATCTCCCTTTGGTATTGATCTCTTCTGATTGCATCATCGTCTAGTCTTTAGACATTAGGCTGATACTACATTTCTTTTTACTTGCTTTCTTTTTAAAGAGCCGCATTAGGCATCGGAGGTGGAAGACATTCAAGTCTTTTTTTCCCTGCCACGAGTAGGTTGACCATGTTTCATTCCGTATAGCAATGTGTTCATCACCCAGGTTCGGTCTTGTTAGTCAGCAAGATGAGAAGATGAAATAACCAATGAGGAAGTGCTACGAAGAGCAGGGTACCAGGACATCCGCTCTGTTATCAGCAGTAGACGCCTTGGCTGACTCGGTCACGTTCATAGAATTTCACAAGTCTAAGGTCGACTTCCACAAGACATTCTGTATGAGGATCTAACAGAAGGCAGGAGAGCCACTTCTAAGGTAAACTGATTTTATGCAAACGCAACTTTAAGCTCTTCCAAATTGACACTAAGAGCTGGGAAAAAGTGGCACTGGATAGACTCACATGGAGTGAGCATAAAGGATCCCGGACTGCAGATGCCATACACAACAGTAGTAGATGCCCAACCAGTGACTACAGCTGTGTATCAAGGTTTGGTCTCTGTAGTCAAACACAAAGTTGCAAAGGGAAGAGATTATCTTTCGGGGCGTAAAATGCCCCAGAAATGCCAATTTCTTTTAATTATTCTTGTTTTAAATGCGACATAAGAAGTGCAAGGGGCCCTGATGATTATTATTTTCGCGGGGGGGGGGGGGGGGGGGGGCTAATGCTAACCCTAATTCACAATATCATACTTAGAGTTTTCATGGCAATTGGTAACAATGCCGGAAAGACTTTAACAATATTGAGTAACACGTTTTTGTTTAGGATGAACTGTTGTCAAATGAATGCAAAAAACCAAAAGGCAGGTGACCCATAGGCAGACCAAGAATACGATGGATTAACAATGTAGAGATAGATCTACAAGAACTTTAAATTCAGGCCTGGAGATAAAAAGTTCAAGAGAGATCTGAATGGAAGTATGTGCTGAGCATTCCAGCGCTGTAACGCCCCTGGGATGGATGAATTTTAAAATAAATCCACCATAATGTATTTCAGTGTAAAGCGTATTAAGGTTCATAGAAATGCGTAGCAGAGGCTCGGCATATTTGTATGATATGATGGGTTGAACGAGACAAAAGCATCGAAGCATCTTAACATCGCGAGACCCCTCTGGCGCGGCTCCTTGTGCGGAAGAGACCCTGTTTGCCAGCCCCTAATGCCGCCTATGCTTTTGTTATTTCCCTTCACCTTTCCCTGAGTCCGTTTCATCGTTAGGGTACCACACGTGATCTGTCGACCGTCTTTCTTCATTCCTCTCTGTCTTATATCTAAAGTAAACCCTTACAGACGTTACTTTCAAAAAAATAAAGGAGTTAAAATTCGTCCTACGCCTTGACCAGATACTGTTTCAATGAAAGGTCCGTTCATTCTATAATGTCTTCTCATCGCTTTCTCTGTCCGCCTCTTCTTTTCCCTGGTACTGCTCCTTGCAAGCCCTGAGGACCTTGTGATATAACCAGTTAGCCTTATAGGTGTTGTTATGTACTAGTTTAGAGAGTATGTTAGTTTTGTTAGACCAATATATTGTGTATAGTTTTTAGCGACGGTGAAAGTAGTGACGTAGCAAGACAAACGAATGACGTAGTAGACTAGACGAACGGGAGAGTAACACGGTGATAGTATAGAAGTAAGCTGTTTTTGGATGTTGGTTAGAAATAGCGACATTTGTGAAGATTAGACGGACTTCCCAGTGATAAATAAAGGTCTCATTTTTATAACAGTGAGTTGTTTATCAAGTATATTTTTTAACTTGTAATGTTCTGTGGCTAATGTGAAGTAATAATTGAGATAGAATCAGAAGTCAGATAATATCAGCCCACAACAATGTAATGTCCAAGAGACATAAATACGAATTTATGTTTTCTCTTTCCTCCTTCTCTTTTCTCTTTCTCTGTCTTTCACTTGCTCTATATCTTTCTCTACTCAATAACTATATTAACCAATGTTCTTGTAGAATGTAGATCCAAAAGTATTCATTAAGTCTTATCATCATATACACATTCGGGCGCACAGCACACATTGTATCGAAAAATCACGTGATTTAATTGATCTCGTTTTTTCAAAGGTCACAGAGTGATAAGACGAAATGTTGCAGACGAACAAACGTCTAATCAGATTGCACTAGCTGTCCGCGTGCTGGTAAGGAGGTCACCGGATCTACTTTTTTTTTTTTTCGCTACGTAATATATGGTCTATAAATAGATTGTGAGCGCAAACGTTAAGTCAGCCTCGGAGTTTCCCAATGCGTCATCGCGAATGCGCTCATCTTTATTGAATCTTTAGAATACTTTCTTTTCTTTTTTAATTGATGCCCCACTTTTGAAGTTTCAAAATAATATAAACAATATAATAACTATTAATAAATTATTAAACACTTATGATTTATCTATCCGAGGTAAAGAGACCTAGACTAAAGCAAAAAATTTATAGAGAGATTTGAGTACTAGACTCAGGATCAAAGTACACTAAAAGTTCTTCTAGCACCAGTGGGGTCTCTAAAAATTATTATTATTATTATTATTATTTTAGGAAGTTATAAGTTCACCCAGCACTAGTGGGCACTTTAAATGTAGGCTAGATTTATAGTGTCATTGTCTTGGACCTATAATACCATACTGACACGGATGCTTGTATTATTAACAATTTAATTTACAGCCATATACATTCATTACTTCCTTTTTTTATCGATTGTGATATTATTATTTATTTTTTTTTACAAAGCTTATATAAACTCACTCCGTCTGTCTGTCTGTCGGGATTCTTTTACACGATTCGATTCTCGGATCAAGTTGAAATTTTGTACAATTATTCATTGACAATACATCAATAAATCAAAAAATTAACTATTTGGTTAATTGATTAGTGGAAATTAATTAATTTTGTTTTATTTTGTAAAGAGAAATAAATTTCAGCATTGAAAGATATTTCCTTTATTAAGACATTTTTTCCCTTATATAAGCTTCATTTTTTAAATGTTTTTTTTTTTTTATTTGGCTTGTTTTACTATGGGTTTCTTTAAATAAAAATTGGGGAACCACTGTTTTCCACCTTCCAAATACCATGTCAACCTCTGTTTCATGAATATAATCAACTGGTTCATACGAGACTAATTGTATAGCTCGTAAAGCTATTGGTCTAAACTGCCCACAGGTTGTGACTTTGCTGGTCAGTGTTCAGGCCTTCTACGACGATTGGTCTCGCTACGATCTCCGGCTTCCTGCATGTGGTTTGGGTAGGCCTATATATTTCACATTGACAAGTAGAATCCTCGTTAGTGTGAATATATTCGGATGAATCTTTTATAGGATAAACAATATTTTCAATTCATTAGCAACCTTTAGAGTATGATTGTAAAAGACAGGTGCGGTTGGATGCTATTCAAAAACAGAATGCAGCTACTTTGTCTGCGTTATGATTGCAAAAATATTTAGGTTACAGCTGGGTTTTCACGTGCACGTACTTTTCCATGTCCTTCTAATTGTTTGTCATTTTCATCAGCATTCCGAGTGGGTTTTGTGTGTGTGTATGTGTGTGTTCTAAGTCTTTTACAGTTGAAAACAAGAAAAACATAGAAAAAAGTACTTTAAAAAAAACAACACTAAAATACAAAGCTTATATTAAGTGTAAATGTTTCAATGCACCTCATTCACCAATCGTAAACAAACAACATTTAGCCGCGTGGTGCTTTATCTCTTCTATATAATTGACGATCTCATGTTTAATTCATGATGGTTGTCACGTGACAGTTTTTTTTCATTGCATTATCAATAAGATCACGTGACTAAATGTTGTTGGTTTACGATTGGTGAATGAGGTCCATTAGTTTGGATCAGTCATGTATTTAAATTTGTAATATTATCTAGACCAGCGGCTCTCAACCTTTTAAGCCCGGCGACCCCTTTTGACAATCCCCCACTCTGCCGCGACCCCCCCCCCCCCCAACTACACACAGCAATAGAAGAGTGGACACTAATAATCCATATTTTTATAGGCGACCACTGGCAAATAGTCAATCGACTCCCAAGTGGGTCGCGACCCACAGGTTTAGAACCCCTGATCTAGACCAACAACAATAATTCTGTGCGATTAGAAATAGTTTTACCAATTGTTTTTGTTCAGCGCTATTTCATGCTTTTAGCTTTCGCATTGCTCCTACACTTGTCTGGAACAGTTGGGAAAATTGGAAGGGGGGGGGGGGGAGAGAAAGAATGCGGTATCTGGGTGAATTTTTGTTGCTTTATCGTTTGTTTGTTTTTTCAAGCATAAATTATAACAAAAAAAAACAGGGTGGAAAGGATCTGAACTCGAACTCATGATCCAAGCCTCCTCAAGCCGACATACTGATAATCTGCTAGTGAGTGCCTATACTATTGAAGATTGTATACTTATCTATTGTTTGTTACAAGCTTACATTAAAGAAGCGACCTATAAAGGGGATCAATTCAGCTTATGCCATCACTGCAGTCAAGTACAATTTCTTTCTGTTGTTCGAGATACCAAACAAAATAATTAATAACCAATGGTTATATATATATATAAGATAAGATAAGAAGAAATAATTGGTTAATTTTGTACATTGATTCTTGTGTTGTCAGGTGAAAGACATTGTGTGCGAAAATTCCGTTTGATCCTAAATTGGGTGTGGGAGACATAACGTTAACAAACGTTTTTATCAGACAGACAGAGTGAGTTGATATAAGCTTTGTAAAAACGGATGTGATCTTGCCTTTTTTTAAATACAACTCGTAGGTCAAAGGTCAAATACCTGTAATAACTAGGTCACTGCCTTGGGGGAACAAAAGACTGAGAACAAAAACTTATTGAACTAAGGTCATTGTACTGGTCAGTTCCTTGTATCAGGAGGCACTGAATCGGATGAACGCTTCTTCACATGCCCCCTTGCCGATTGGACCTTTAAGTCTTCAATAGGGAACCTCACACACACAATCTTTCTCCCACACACACACACTATATCAGACAAAGGCTCAGGCTATTTATAAATGTATACCCCCTTACCACCCACCCACCCCCTTTCCCTTCGTTCTCTCTTCTTAGAGCTGTGTGTGTGACAGAAAAATTGGCCAGGAGCATAAAAGAGAAATGGACCTTAAAATGAGAGAGAGAGCTGGAGAGAGAGAGAGAGAGCTAGAGAGAGAGAGAGCTAGAGAGAGAGGGAGAGAGAGCTAGAGAGAGCGAGAGAGAGCAAGAGAGATAGAGAGAGAGAGCTAGAGAGAGAGAGCGAGAGAGAGAGGGAGAGCTAGAGAGAGAGCTAGAGAGAGAGGGAGAGAGAGCTAAAGAGAGAGCGAGAGAGAGCAAGAGAGAGAGCGAGAGAGAGCTAGAGAGAGAGAGAGAGAGCTAGAGAGAGAGAGCTAGAGAGAGAGAGAGAGAGAGCTAGAGAGAGAGAGCGAGAGAGAGAGGGAGAGCTAGAGAGAGCAAGAGAGAGAGAGGGAAAGAGAGAGAGTGCTAGAGAGAGAGAGAGCGAGAGAGCTAGAGAGAGCGAGAGAGAGAGGGAGAGCTAGAGAGAGCAAGAGAGAGAGAGGGAAAGAGAGAGTGCTAGAGAGAGAGAGCGAGAGAGAGCTAGAGAGAGCGAGAGAGAGAGCGAGAGAGAGAGAGGGAGAGAGAGGGGGAGAGCTATAGAGAGAGGGAGAGAGAGAGCTAGACAGAGCAAGAGAGAGAGGGAAAGAGAGAGTGCTAGAGAGAGAGGGAGAGAGAGAGAGCTAGAGAGAGCAAGAGGAGATAGGGAGAGGTAGAGAGAGAGAGCAAGAGAGGGAGAGAGAGAGTGCAAGAGAGAGAGGGAGAGCTAGAGAGAGCAAGAGAGAGAGGGAGAGAGCTAAATTTATAGAGAGGGAGAGGTAGAGAGAGAGCTAGAGAGAGCAAGAGAGAGAGAGGGAGAGAGAGGGTGCTAGAGAGAGAGGTAGAGAGAGAGAGTGTTAGAGAGAGAGAGGGAGAGGTAGAGAGAGAGAGAGAGAGCTAGAGAGAGCAAGAGAAGAGAGAGAGGGAAAGGTAGAGAGAGAGAGCAAGAGAGGGAGAGGGAGAGACAGAGAGTGCAAGAGAGAGAGAGAGGTAGAGGTAGAGAGAGAGCAAGAGAGAGAGGGAGAGGTAAAGAGAGAGAGCTAGAGAGAGCAAGAGAAGAGAGATAGTGAGAGGTAGAGAGAGAGCAAGAGAGGGAGAGCTAGAGAGAGAGAGAGAGCTAGAGAGAGAAGGAGGTAATTGTGATAGTGTCAGAGAGAGTGAACAGAGAAAGACAGATAAAAAAGGTGAGAATTGAACCCATACAGTCATTCACAGTGAAACAGAGGTGGACCTTTTGGGATAATAATAATAATTTTATTTATTAAGCGCTGTTAACAAACAAAATGTAGGCTCAAGGCGCTGTAACAACATTACAAACAGAAACACTAGAGCCAAAATGACAGTTCATCTAAAAAAGTTTGAAACAGATAGGTCTTAATGTTCTTCTTAAAAGTGGTGTAGAATGTTGTCTTTCTGAGATCAATGGGGAGTGAGTTCTGGGAGATGCGCAACCTAAAGCTTAATGATAACACATATACTAAAGCCAATAACTATCAATGGCGGATCCGAAAGGTGGGCGAAACCTCTTCCAAAGAGTCGAATCCGTTATTAAAACTGACATTTATTTCAAATTAGCCATTCCCCATCTCTAAGCAGACTTGACACTTCAAAGTTGAAAGTTCACCAAGGAAACCCTAATTGTGTTCATAACAAATGTGAAGCAACCCCAACCAGATGTGCTTAAGTGAACAATGTCGTGATACAGTGAGGCCCCAACCTGCGGACCATTATCGGTACAATCCGGCTTCTCTAAAACATTTCCATGCAGGGAATGATAAGACCTCAGAGGCTTTTTGCGATTGTGCGGCCCGCGACCCACGTTCGGAAACATATACGGCCCCTTCACCGAAAGATGTTGGTAATCATGTTAAGCGCTGCTCTCGGCCACTTATAGCGAGTGGACCCAGGACCGGTGCGCCGTGTACGTGGTACAGCCCTTCATGCCCTGTCACAATGGCCGTCACCGCGGGAGCCCTCAGACAGGACAAGGGTGAAGAGCCCTATGTCCAGGCCTGGTTGTTGGATAAAAGCCTTTCTAACAATCAACGAGATAATGGCGCCTTTGGACTTCCCTGAAGGTAACCATGGTCTTACTAACGATCAAATGTGCTAGAATTCTCTATGACTATCATGGACTTGACTTAATCATTTTGACTCCCAGTACTTCCCATTAGACTGCGTTCTGGACAATTCCCTTCAGTTGGGCCCATGTCCTTCCGGCTATCCTTGCGGCTACCCTTGCTTCAGAGAAGCAGGGACTATTATGGAGTCGCCACTGCTCTAAAGCTTAGGCTTTTGAGCTTGGTTCCATCAGCTCATACAATATTCATTTATGGAGTTACCCTACTAGTGGGTCCAGTAAGTGACCTGGGCCATGGGCATCTATAGTTATCTAGGTCTATCACATTCGTCCTCCCTATGTGTGCGTTAGATTTTACAGAACACATACCTAAGCTGTCATATTTGTTTGTGTGACCAGCTGTTAGCTCAGTACAAAGCAAAAAAAAAAAATTGATAAAATAGATCAATTTCTCTTTTTTTCTAAAGTTCAGAGGATCACATTGAATATCTTCAGCTCGTAGGCAATTCTAGATGTAGGTGCGTGCGCGCGTGTGTTTGTTTCAAAAGATCAGACGGTGAGAAGCAAAATGAGACAGAGAGAGAAAGAGAGGAGGAGATGGAGAAAGAGAGATGGAGAGAGAGAGAGAAGCGAAGACACAAAGTTGGAAAGAAAAGGGAGAGAATAAACAGTTTATCACTCATTTTGATAATGTGATACTATAAATAGTCTTGTTATCTGAATTGTCTCTCTTGTTATTCTGAGGCTGTTATACAGAAATGTAATTGTTTCAATATTTGAACTACTATTTCCAACTTGTTATCCAGAGATGTTAAGATGTTTCTATAAGTAGTCTAGGTAGAGCTCCCCTTCACGGGTGCCGTCACATATTTATATATATTTAGGTCAGAGGAGAGATCCTATATCTGGTCATAGCATTATTGTTGCGTGACGTAGTCTGTCAGTTTCCATAGCTCCCTGAAGAACATCTATCACTAATCACTATGTATATTACGTCATAGTGACCATTATTGTAATAATAAATGTTCCTTGCAATAGTTTCATATTATAATGTTTAGCTCTTACGTATCTTGCGACATAAAAGACTATGTTTTGTTTGCTTGTAAAATGTTTTCCATGTTTCGGATGTTCCTTCAGAGTTGAAGATAGTTTACTTCCTAGTCCAAACCTCCCGCAGGACGACGGGGGATGGGAGCAGACAGGGTTTGAACCCGGGACAACGATAAATCCGAACGACAGTCCAGCGTGCAAACCGCACGACCAGGCAGCCTCTGTGAGGTACAAAGGAATTGCTGAATGAATCATTCAGAGCTTTTGGGGTTCTTTTCCATGAGTTTCCAGCAAAGGTAGAAATTAAGAGACCCTCAGAATACTATGTATAAGAATTTTGTAGTACGCAGTTTTGAGTAGTCATTTCTTGTAGACTATATAGCATGGTGTGTGTGTGTTTTGTCTAGTCTTTAGCGAGTAGTCTGTGGTTGCACTCTGCAAAGTTTATTGTCTACAGTAGAACTTTGATTATCCGAATTAATTGAGAACGGGGTCTGTTGAGATACTCGATCGTCAAGAGTCCGTTTCACCAACAAAGAAAATTCATATGGGGATATTGTGCCGTACGTAAACAACAAATTCAAATAAAATATATAGGGGAACAAAGCGTTGTACGGAGTAGCCGAGTAGCCTACCTTTATTGCAAGAAATAGTCTCTGATCTGTCGCTGCACTAACTTACATCATCGTTTTGTTGCGTTGCGTAATTTTATTTTTTCGCTGTTTTTTTTTTTTTATTTCATTGGGACAATCACATTCACTTCGCCTAGGGCCTCCTAAGGCCGGCCCTGCTAGGAAAACCTTTCAACACACTCTTTCTTGCCAATGATTTTTAAGATCTTAAAAATTACATGGTAGTGTGTAGTGTATAACTAAAACACGTGGTAGTCTGTAGTGTATAACTAATTTACCCTTGACGTTTAGACGAAATCCACTAAAACTGCCTCAAATAGAAACGACTAGGTAGCATTTTAATTGAGAATTAACATTGATGAGAATAAAGTACATTGAAAGTAAAAGGTTGTTTATGTATGAATAATTATATATTAAGGATTTGTAAATATAATAAGGATTTAGTTTGCAATGCAATCCAGAGATTCTCAAACTTTTTCGACCTAAGGGCCATTTAAATTTCTGACTTGTGCTTCGGTCAGAGTTTTCGAGGATCCGGACGAAACCAACCGTTATAGTGTCCTGCTATAGACCTTTGACAAGCAACAAGCTATTATTGGTCTTCGCTGACCACAGGTTGCCACTTCACAAGTCTGTATTCGGATGAGACCATTCGTTATTGTTGGCGTTAACACTGACCTGCAACAATAGCTCGTTGCCACGTCACAAGACTGTACGACGTGGAAACGAGCTCTAGGTCTCCACAGGACGTCTAAGACTATTGGTCTGAGTTCAGACCTAACTCGGTCCGGACAGCACCTCGACGCTGGCCATCGGAGTTTCCTCGTGACGTATGGGCTGATCTGTCCAGCTGATGACACGCAGGTCAAAGCACTTAAGACTTTTGTTCTATCTTCAAGTTCAAAACCTAGCCCTACCCCTTTTCCCTGGTACTCAAGACGTCACAAAGCTGGTGGCTGATTACTGCTGAGTTCAAGGAAGTGAACTAATAAAACCGGTTTGTTCCGGTTCTTTTATAGTGCTCGAACAAGCCAACTGAACTTTTTATATTTTTCTGTTTAGAAGGTTTGATAAGGAGATAAAACATTTCATAACTCTTGTAGACAGAGACGTCACAGAGAGAGAGACAGAGAGAGAAAAGAAGAAAGATGTATAACCCTTAAACCAAATGCGTTAGTTAGGGTTAGCGTTTAACACAATACTAAATGACCAAAAACATTTATTTGCTGAACAGTCCTCAAAACGAACAAACAAAAAGACTAACACTTGAATGGATATTTCGAGAAATGACATTAAGCAACAACAATAATAATGAAAAGATAAGGTAAGGGTTTATGGAAGTCTAAACTAACAATATACACCATTGCTTCGTATCTTCTTCTTCTTATATAATACAGACGTTACTTCAAAAAAAGAAGATGATTACGTCCTACGCGTCATGCATCTAGTCATGCATATTAACCAATGACCAAAATTCTGCCAAGTCACTGGTTTTCCTGGCTAGCTCAGGCAACCCACTCCATGCTCTAATAGCGCTATGGAAGAAGGAGCACTTGTACAAATTTGTCCTAGCATATGGAGCAAAGAATGTCCCTTCATCTTTGTGTCTTTCTGAGTATTTTATTAAATTTTGTTTTTGTATTTGAAGATTATGGTTCAGTGTTTTATGTATAATTGCTACTTTATTTTTAAGTCTTCTATCCTGAAGGCTTTCTAAATTTAGTGATTTTACTAAAGGTGTTTCTCTAGTCAAATGTGCATATTCGTTTGTTATGAATCTCACTGCTCTATTTTGTGTCTGTTCCAGTTTCTTGAGTTGAGGGGTTCCAAACAGAAGACGTATATTCTATTATTGGCATAACCAAGGATAAATAACATTTTAGTTTTATGTTTTTATTTGAATTATAGAAATTTCTTTTAATAAACCCTAATGTTTTTTTTTATAGTTTCATCAATATGGGGATTCTATGACAGTTTTTTCATTTATTACAACACCTAGGTATTTGCGTTTTTAGTGCGTGTTACTGGTTTACCATGAATAAGATAAGTGGAATTAATTTGTTTTAGTTTTTTTTTTTTTTTGTTACTCGTAAAAACTGACATTTTTTTGGTGGAAAGACATGCTCCAATTTGAGTCCCATTTCTGTAATTCATCTAATTCTCTTTGTAAAATTTCTGTATCTTGTGTTGTTTTTTTGTTCAATATATTATGCCATCGGCTGCGAATAATCAGACTTTTGTTCCTAAACTAATGCAACTTGGTAAATCCTTTATGAAAATTAAAAATAGTAGTGGACCTAAGACTGTTCCTTGAGGTACGCCTGAGTTTACTGTTGTTGGTGTTGATTTAGAACCATTTATTATTACAGTTTGTTCTCTCCCTATCAGAAAATCTTTAATCCACTGACGCAAAGGACCATCAATGCCGAAATATTTTAATTTTTTAAGCAAACTATGGTGGTGAACTTTGTCAAAAGCCTTGGAAAAATCTAGTAAGATAGTATCTATTTGCTCACTATTATCTAAACGTTTTGAAAAATCATCAATTAGTCCTATTAGTTGGGTTTCACAACTTGATATATCAAGAAGGCATAATGACAACTGATCTCACACATACCTTCAAGGTCTTAACATTCTTAAGAAGATTCTCGTTGCATGTCAGAGTGCGTACTTCTGCATACCTGCCACATCACCACAAAATTCCTCAGTGGACATTGATAAAGGGACTACGATGAATTTTGTTTCCCTTTAGCGAAACTCGACCCCGGCAGCGCCAGAGAATAAATACCCCGTTCGTTTTTAACATAATAATAACAAAATAATAAGGCTTGTCTTCGAATTCGAAGATTAATGAGGAAAGCAGCATTTCCCGTGGCTACGCAGCCCCAGCTGCGACCTACATATTTTGTCACTCCTAACGCAGGCATAACTATTGTCCGCATGTTGTGGTCGACCACTTCCATGCATTTTGGCGTCAAGAGATTCTTCTAAATCTAAAGGTAACATCGAATGGTCTTCAAAGATTAAATAATGTAATAACTGAAAAACAAAGGGCAATAACCGACATCAACACCCCAAACTCTATTCTCTCCACTTCATCTCACCATTTTATAAAAATGAGATAATTTCGTCACCTTTATTAACAAGGTCACTTACGACAATACGATAAGTAAATAGGTGGGGGGGGGCACTGTGGGCAGACTTTTAAATGTGAGGACTGTCGCCCTTGACTTTGAAAGAGTTTTACAAGACCGGCATTAGGTCAGTAGGTCATGGGATAAAGAATCTAGTTTAAATAAAAGAATACGTCTAAGTGACCTGTATTTATTTTCAACGCCAGTGTCATCATCCTGTAGTTTTGATGTAATTTTAATGAACAGAGT
Source organism: Biomphalaria pfeifferi (assembly GCA_030265305.1). NCBI lineage: Eukaryota > Metazoa > Mollusca > Gastropoda > Planorbidae > Biomphalaria > Biomphalaria pfeifferi. Next base: position 1,261,531 of record JASAOG010000162.1, on the reverse strand, counting down.
CAAAGTACAATAAGGCCCTTTTTGACCTACCCCCAACCCCCTCTAGTTTCATTTCTGCTTGATAACTGGTCCTTTTTAAAATTTTCAAGTGCTGTTTACCGTCAAATGGTGCACTTAAAAGAGCTATCCTTATATCAAGTTTAGGCCTAATTTTGTCCCCATTTATTTTAATCTCCATGTATGGAAGTTTCTGGACTTAATGCTCTGAAGAAGGAAAAAAATGGTTGTACTTTTTTCGCGAATTCTAGAAATATTTAGAAAACCTTATTCAATGGTTTAGAATCGCATGTTTTGGCGTGTACAGAGCCGGATATAAACTTCATAGGGCCCTATGCTATTTGATCTATGGGGCGTTTATAAATCCAACTGTTATAAGACGAAGAGCTGTAAAAGAAGTATAATCCCCCCTTTCACATTGCAAGAAATCCCGACAGTGACCGACATATTTTGCAACAAACAACGCATACAAAACCTTATGTGTCGGTAATCGATATAGATTCTTTAGTCTTTGGCAGAAGATATCAATTTAGTATCAAATGTGTGTCCAAATATCAGTGCCAAATAAAATTTCCGTATTCTTCGTTGGTTAAACAGTAAACTGATACACAAGAAAAATAATTTTAAAAAAAGCTTATATTATTTAAGCGTGATTGTATTAATAATTAAATTTGTATTAGATGTAACAAGAAAGAATCTTTTTGAAGGTTACAGTGACAGCAAACGGATGTTCCATATTGTTGTAATTTTCGCTGCATTTCCATCCATGAGTTCAATAAACTATTTCTTATCTTATCTTATATAATACAGACGTTACTTCAAAAGAAGATGATTACGCCCTACGCGTCATGCATTCAGTCATGCATATTAACCAATGACCTAAATTCTGCCAAGTCACTGGTTTTCCAGGCTAGCTCATGCAACCCATTCCATGCTCTAATAGCATTAGGGAAGAAGGAGCATTTGTATGACTTTCTAAAATTGCGCAATATGAGAAGTTTACTGAGTATTTTATTAAATTTTGTTTTTGTATTTGAAGATTTAGGTTAAGGGTTTTATGAATAATTGCTACTTTACTTTCTGTCTCTTAAACATCTTCCACTTTGACTTTCACTGGATTTCTGGCAAGTGCAAATGGGATGTTAAGTAGATTTGGAAAGTTGGATGAAATTTTGTCCGCAAAGCATTCGCAGATGTTCTTATACAAAATTATTATTTTACTTGTTGGTCAGATAGTCATTTTTCTCGTAGAGAGTAGATAATCTTGAGAACATGTAAATATTATTTTTCTTTTTTTTTTTCACCGATTTGATGTTTTATTTGGAATGATTTGATTTTTTTTTCAGACGCGAGGTTAAATGCAATCGTTCCTTGCAGTGACGTTTTTTTCATTGATTTTTGTAATTTTAGCAGCATTGTATTCGATATTAATATTCGACGATGAATCACAAACTGAGTTCCGATAAATTTTGGTGGCTCATTCTGTACCAAATATTGAAATCCAGACAAACATACTACCGTACTTGAAGCACTATCTGTGCTGACACCACTAATAGAACACTAATGAAATACTCATAAAGATAGAGGCACACGTCGCTTCTCTATACCCCAGAGCAGGGGTCGGCAACCTGCGGCTCGCGAGCCACATGCGGCTCGTTAGTTCCGTGTACAAATATTATTTATTTTATCAAATAAAAAAAAATTAAAATGCGTTCTGATTCGACTCATCTCTCAGCCACTTGTACTTGCTTTTCAGCGCACCCTTCCCTTGTGTCTTGAAATATAACATATTTGCAGGTGGAAGATTATCAACTTTCTTCTGCCTTATCACTTGATATAATTGAGTCTTGTGACATAAACAACACGGCACAAGTTGACCTTTTTGTCAGGTAATTGTCTTCCCAAGGTCCAAAAGAAGAACTTCTAGGATTGCTACCTCTCTCGTGACAAACTAGAGGAGAAGGTACAGCTAAATGTCGTACAAAACTACCTTGAAGACAATAGAATCAATAATAATAAAATTGTTTCAATAGCAACTGATGGAGCCAGAAGTATGACAGGGAAAAAAAGGGCAACTACGATTCTTTGGCGCAAAATAAACCGCGAAATGAATACGTTACACTGCATAATACACAAGTAGCGCTTTGTGTCCGAAAATTTCGGGCGGAAATATTGATGTCATTAATTTGGTAATCAAGATTTTTAACAGTTTCTTGTCAGAAGCACTCTACCATCGTCCGTTTTAATGTTAAACGAAATGGAGACTCAGTATTCCGACCCCTTTCTTTACAATTAAGTGCGATGGCTTACCAAAGGTAAGCTGTTGAAACGTTTTGCTTTATGCTTGAATGAATTAAATACATTCCTAAATGATAAAGGCATTAATCCCCCTGAATTAGAGAACGACAAATGGTTGCAAGCATTTTACTTTATAGTGCATCTAACAGTGAAATTAAATGAGCTGACTCTAAAACTGTTAGGAAAGGGATACCCAGTCTATGTTTTGGTCGAAGAATTCGTATGTTTTGAAGAAAAAAAAAATCTTTTTGCAGAAATTATTCAAAGCGGCCTATTACTTCAATTTCTATTTGTAAAGCAATATAGCGATAAAACCAGCTCAACTCTTGACACGAGTTACTTCAGCACAGTTATAGAGAAAATTACAGAGGAATTTATGGACAAATTTAAACACTTCAAAACTAACAAAACGACGGTAGCGTTTATAAAACAAAATATTCTCAACACAAAAAGTTCCGAAATCCACATCGAGACATTTGGAATTGAAACTGGATCTCTAGACATGCTATTGGTCGATTTAAAAAGTAAAGCTTTGTGGGGTGGAAAATATACAGAGTTGAAAATCAGGTTGGAAAATTTGAAGGTCCAGAAATGTATGTAACGAAACAAAAATGGATAGCTTTTTTTTAAGCCACGAGATTAGGCACATATTCAACGCATTCCAGATTGCTACAGTCAGGTAAAAAAAAAGGTTGTCATTTGGAAAGCTGACTATCGTCGGATCGGCATATTCGTACGAGCAAGCGTTCTCTTGCATAAATAAAATTAAAAGTAAAGTAAGAAGCCAACTAACAAATGGGTCGTGTTTGAAACTAAAAGCAAGATATGAGTCAAATATATCCAAACTTTCTAAAAAACATGCAAAGCCAAAGTTACTACTGAATTTGTTTGTTCAATTGTTTGTTATTGAAGTACAGGCTAGTGTTATATGTAAATGTTTAATTGTTTAGATTTTATACTTAAATAATAAGTAATTATCTAATAATACCATTTATATATATAATTTGTTGAGTAAAAGACTATTATAAATTGATATTTTTCATATGAATAAATAGATTAAGTTTTTTTTAAAATCAAAAAACTTTATTTATGTGAGTACTATTTATTGTTTGGAAGAAAAAAAATCTTGTGGTTCTTTAAAAACGTAAAAATTTTGTAAATTGTAATTTTTGGCTCTTCTGACTCAAAATGTTGCCGACCCCTGCGCTAGAACAAAGTCGTACAAGTGCTCCTTCTTCCCTAGTGCCATTAGAGGTTGGAATGGGTTGCCTGAATCAGCCAGGAAAACCATCGACTTGGCAGAGTGCAAGCCATTGATTAACATGCATGACTAGTTTGACACATGAAATGCGTTTCTATTCTTCTATTTGGAAGGAACGCCTGTACTACATAAGATACGATAATATTTTTCAAAGATATTTGATACTTTTCCAAAAGTGAACCAATTTTCTTTAACACTTGTACATACTGTCGTAGACGTTTTAACTCTTTCTCTCCTAACTGACGATACCAACGTTGATTTCATCAGAATGTGGTAAATAATTGCGGAGAGAAAGAGTTAAGTGGATTGCAAAAGAATATCTCATCTTTAAATTTCCAACATTTACCATTCCTCTAGAATACTGGGTATCCATGAAGACAGTTCGGATACTAGTAATCAAAATGACATTGCAATTTTTTCGGCTTCATAGATTCGACTTAAAGAAGTTCTTTACAAATGACATACTATGAGTTCTTCTTCTTCTTCGTTCTCATTGATGAGGTTGCGTGTCAATATGTTTTGCGCCAGGAGGCCCATTGACTCCGACTTCAGCCTGCTTTTCTTTCTGGGTGTGCTCCCATAGCCTTTGATCATCCAAGATCATCTGCAAGGCAGCAGGTGTTTATTTTCGGAGTTTTCTCTCCTAGATGAACTGCTATCCCTAGCTAACGAGTTTCATCTACCCGGGTTTAGAGTTAGAGCGCCCTATACTCGCTTTTTGCAATCATTTCCCTGGAATTCTGAGATGTTTTTAGTAAATATTCTAACCACTGGAATACTTCACCTCATCCTCCATGACTGCAAACCAGTTGGTCCGCGGCTGTTTATTTTCTATTCACAGCTAACCCTTATATCTAAGGGTCTTTCCCCTATCCGCCACCTGGGGACGCGCTTGGTAGAAGGTGGTAGCTCCCCCAAGTATGAGTTGTTCAATTCCTGCTTAATTAAACTAATAGGGCAGGTTGAGGAAACAGTGGTACATGTCTTACTCAGTGTCTAAAAGCTGCAGGAAGACATCTGAAGGGTCAATGAAGTGCATAGGAGTTATGAGGCATTACAGTTTCTTACTAGAGCACTGCGGGAGGCCCATGCTTTTCTGTCCTATTACCATTAAGACTTCATCCAAGGTACAATACGTTATGCATTTGTATAAAAAGTTTACGCATTGAAATTGACATGTATGGATGCGTTGTTCAACCTTTTTCAAAACGTACACATTTTAGTTCATATATTACAGAATTGGCACATTTGATTGTTACAACTAGGAAATCACTGTTGTTACTAGAAGCATTAAAAACGTGAATAGAAAATTGTGATCCCATTCTTACACTATGTAGGACACTATTGATGGCGATCTACTGTGACGATGAAAGACCTTCTTACTTCACCAATGACTTTGATTAACAGACGTCATCAATGAATAAGTTAACATATTGCGTTTACTGAATATTTTTATTTACCATAATGTTAACTTGTTGAAACTGTAACAAAAAAAAAAAGTTGCTTTAAGAAATATTCTATTTAAAAAAAAAATGTCAAACTAAACTTCACTAACATTTTAATAAATTTGTGCCTTATTAATACTGACTGTTGACCTTACAGACGACAGCCCAGAGCTGGACCAGGCGTAATGATACGATACGTATTTATGCGCATTTAATTAAACTGTTAAAAAAATATTTCTGCTGCTACAATTTGACTTAAATTAATTCTGATTCAGTTGTCTGCAACATCTATCCTTGAATAACAAAAAAAAGTAAATCCCAATGAAAAAAACAACTTTGTATGTGTCAAGCTTCACGTGTTAGAAATGTCAAAAAAAAAAGTCAATTTTTCGATGGTCTTAAGCGACCCCTGACAAATTTTTAATCGTGACTCACAGGCTGAGAACCCCTGTCCGAGCCCAAACATCTCACATGACGACAAGGGGGAGAGGACAGCAGGCAGGGTTCGAACCAGGGACCATCGAAACCAAAGAACGACAGTCCACAAACGCATACCACACGATCTATTTTTAAACACGTATTGGGATGACTTTATAAGTACTAGACAAGAACAAAAAATTCATTGTAGAAAAAAAAAGCCATTAGCAAAAACAATTTGTAAACTAAGTTGGCAGTAACAGAGATATATTCATTTCCCGTTTATTCGTGCTAACCAATCTGGAGTGCTACACTCTAACAATCTTAGAATTTTTCTTATTCACAAACTTTGTTGTTTTTTTTTTTGGTTTCACAAGTTTCCATTGTTTCTTCGGAAATGAAGATAACTACGACCTACCACAAACCCTTCTCCGGGATGCCCGAGGATTAAAGAGGGCAGGATACGAACTCGGAACGATCGTAATGACAGTCAGACTTACCTACCAAGCGATTATATGCTTTTTTTTTCTAAGAACAGCGAAAAGATATGCGTTCGCATCCACTTTTTTTAAGAAACGATATAAGTAGAACTTTTCTAACCCCGTAAATATCCTCTTAAGAAGAATCATGAGAGAATTTAAAACAAAAAGGGTCATCAGAAGGTTGTATTTATAAAGATTAGAGATCCCTAATACATAGGTGGCGGTACATTATAGGAAGATTGGTGAGTCTGGGCCCGGGGTAGTCAGTCATCGTGGGACGACGTTGTAATATAATTAATTGTATTCGCATTCAGAAGAATGACCTTCTGACAGTCTGTACCCCGCGGGGGCCACGACTCGTTCCTGGATCTCAATAAAACCATTCTTCTCGTTTTCGTGGTCAAAAGATCTTGTCATAAAATTCTTTTGCTCATTGAATAATAATAATAATAAGCGTTTATGGAATTATCTAAAATAACAAGATACCCTATTGTCATATCAACCGAGGGGATAATAACAACTGACCTCACAGATACCCTCAAGGCCCTTGGCACTCCTAGGAACATTCTCGTTGCCTGTCAGAGGGCGGTACTTCTGCAGACCTGCCACATCACCAGAAAAATTCCTCGGTGGAAACTGATAAAGGGACTACAATGAATTTTGTTTCCCTTTAACGAAACTCGACCCTGGCAGCGCCAGAGAATGAATACTCATTCTTTTATAATAATAATAATAATAATAATAATTATTATAATAATAATAATAATAAGCCATAAATGTAGTTTTAACAATCAACTTCCAGCTCCAAGAAGTAAATTCAGAAACGGAGATCGGCACTCGTCCTAATTCGCTTTGCTAATTATGTTGTCAGCAGCAGTCAACAATCATTGCAGGCGATAACTCGTATATTGGATTTAAAAACAACAAACTGATTTTGTTCACAAATGCATGTCCGTCTATTTCAAAAGACAATAGAGCTGCCTGATCTGGAAACCACTTCGCAGTTCATCTCAGATATTGAATAGTCGTCGAATTATCCAACACAGTGGCGTAGCTAATGATTTGGAGGGGCCCGGGAGGTGGATCTCTTTAGGGGCCCCTGCATTTTAACATTCAACATCATGACATGAGATAATGGCATGATATTTAATGTAAAGAAAAATTTCGGACACTTATTTGGGGGACCCTCAAATGGGGGCCTGGGGCAGGGCGTGCCCTAGCAATTGCGGGGCCCTATGCGAAACGGATTGCGCTTGGCCCAGTCTTGGTAGGAACAAACATGTCAAAATTAGAATTTTGTATTAGAAAATAAATTCGTCTTAACAATAAATTTGTATTAAATGAAATCTTACAATACCGTTTTTTTTTTTATCGCTAAAAAAATTGGCACCCTATAATGACATTTTGTCAATTTTTCAAGAGATTTTTTTAATGTTAAATTTTTAATTACAGGACTTTTTGGTATAATTTGCAATTACAGTTTTCCAGTAGTCCCTTGAAAATCAGGAAGCAGAGGAAAACCTGCTATTATTATATGTTAAAATGTTTTAATTTAATAAGTTACACCTAGAATTAGCGCGGGGCCTTTGAAAGTGCGGGGCCCACTGCGACCGCATGGGTTGCAGTGGCCTAAGTCCGGCCCTGGCCCGGGGTAATTTTCAAGTTTTAACCCCCCCCCTCCACGACCCTAGCTACGCCACTGATCCAACATAATAATGAGAACGAAGAAGAATAAAAAAGACAACAATGACCTGGAAGACGTCTTAATTACAACAATATTATGACAATGTCCATGGTGTCCAGTGTAACGACATTTAATGGTGTGGCTGCTTAAATTAATAATATTTAGATAGTGCACGAGTTACAATTTTATTACGAGCAGCAAAATGAGTTAGCATATTTTGCATACACAAGGATGAAAAGGACATAGTTTATTATGACATAGCCGGTGCAAGTTGTATGTTAATACTTGTGAAATGAAATTTTCGCAAGGACGAAGTCATTGCCCCTTTATGAAATAAAGATTAGAATTTTATTAATCCCCTAACAGATTCTAAAAATATAGGCCCCTGGGAAGGGGTAGCGTTATAAAGCGGTCCGTACAATTAGAAGTAACAGATACCAGGTATTAAAATTCAAGTGTTTTGAGTTGTTCAAATGCGGGCAGTTTTATCGAAAGTGCAAAAAAAAGGGTGGGTACGACCAAAGTATTATGTGAGCATTTGAGAGATATATACTAAAAAAAAACTCAATATATAGCCTTTCACTAAATCAACGGACGAAGCCGGTATAGCTGATGCTAGTTATGCATAAAGAAGCCAATGTTTTTGTATATGTCTATACACAAATTATTTAAGTGGAATACAATCCAATTTTTATTAATATTAATCTTAAAATTCATTTATCCATATAAAGACCACAAATACTATCCATATAGTATTGTGGTAACTCCGCTCCCGCGACACTGACGGTGCGCATCAGAGCGCCATTCAACACAAGTAGTAGAAGACATGTTTAGACAGGAAGAAGGACTGTTGTGAATCCGGCTAAAGTGATGGAAGTCTAAGCTGTCTTGACTCGAGAGAACGTCCTTTGTGCTATCTATGAACTGTGTGGAGGACCTGGGGCGGCACTGGGAAGTGTGTCGGTGGTCTGTAGTGGTATTTAGGTAGGAAAGGACTGTTGTCACTTGAGATGGGACATTCTGGGACGTGATGGCTGAAGTCCATGCCTGTTTGTACTGTAAATAAATACCTAGTTTATTGTTACCTCCTGCCTTTTGTTGAGTGCCTACCTTAGAGTTACAACAGTATCTAATGCACTCCTTGGTCTCTATACGACTAACCTAGGACCTATATTTTTCACTAGATAAAAACACTGATAACCTGTCAAACGTCTTGTTAATGAATCGCCTGTGTAATGATAACATAAGTAAGCACATCTTATAACCCCGTAGGTGCGTGTTTGCGTGTGGGGTGCATTGGGGGCACCACCAAGACTTTCGTTTATGAAGTGTATCAAGAGCAAAAAAAAAAAGGACTATCGGCGACCAGCCCTTTTCAAGCCTTATAGACTGATACTCATTAGATCTGATCTTAGACTACACGGGATTCGAGCTTGGAGGCCTCATT